>CM019716.1:7944437-8242595 GCA_009760885.1 Achatina immaculata
CTCTCCCCTCCACGATTTCCACATCCACCACCATCAGTTACGACCCACCAATCACACACCCCAAGTCTTCATTTAAATACTCTCTACACTCCACCATGCGCATTTCTAACACGCAGCGTAGGACAAGCCACAGTTTCTTTCAAGTTACAGCTAAGTGCTCTATTCATTTTTAAAACATAACATTAATATGAATTTATACTTTATCTCCTCTCTCAATTTCTTTGTCCTGTGCGTTTTTGTATGATTAAGGCTCACACCGAAACGTCACAAATGTGTGCTTTTTAAGTAATAAAGCTGTTCCTACTTTTTTCCAAGTTTATACATTTTGGTATCACAGCTTAACTGCAGCTACTCCGTGTATAGTTACATACTCATACACTAATTATTGTGTGCTACTAAATGATTCATGTTGCTTCTTCACTTGACATGGTTCCTAGCCTAGTCCTTTCAGGACGTTGGATTTTTATTTAGTGCTCTGACATCTTCCTTCTTACCATGGCCTGGCTGTCCGTAGAAATGCGTCCATCATCCATTCGATGTTGTAGATGTATATTAGAAGTGGACATTCATTCATTCATTCGTTTGCTTGTCCCTTGCGGAACTTTGCCTCTCTAACAGCAATCATGTAGGCCTCTTGGATGTGAGCAAGATGGCCTGTGCTGATGCATCCATTTGCAGATCATCAACGATGTCTTGCAGCCATCTTCGCCTTGGTCTTCCTCTCTTTCTTTTTCCCATTATGTACCCTTCCAAGACAGTTGTCTCTAGATTATCATAACGTTTAATGTGTCCAAAATATTTAAATTTTCTTTCTTTAATCCTTTTACTAGCCAGCCTTCTTCAATATTAAGCTCCTGTATTATATATATTTGTTCTTTTTTGTGTCCACGATATCTTGAGAACTCTTCTGTAGCACTTACATTCAAAGGCATTTATGTGTTTCTCAGCTGTTTTGTTAAATGTCCAGGTCTCACAGGCATATGTTGCGATTGGACAAATGCATTCTCTTAAAAATCTAATTTTTGTAGTTCTGTCTGTTCCTCTCCACACATTCTTTAGTTGTTTTACTTTCTGAAGAGCGATAGATGTCCTCCTTTTAATTTCCCTCATTTTATCTCCATTATTAGTTAGCAGTGATTCAAGATATTCAAAACTCTCCACTTCTTCCAGTTTCTCCTCACTGATACATATTTCAACTGCCTTGTTTGTTTTGTCGATTGTCATTAATTTAGCTTTCTTCGCATTAAGATAGAGGTTTTGCTCTTCTCTGTTCTTACGGACTGACATAATTAGTTTTTCCATTCCTTTTTGTGTTGTGGACAGTAATACTGTGTCATCAGCATATCTAATCTCTGGTATTTCATAACCTCCAAGTGTTATGGCATCGTAATATTCTTTGTCTACATCTTATCTAACATTCCTCATTATATTTTCAGTATACAAGTTAAATAAGTAAGGCGACAATATGCACCCCTGACAGACCCCTTGTTTTATGTCAAACCAAGTTGTTGTTTCACTATTTATTCTTACTGCTGCTTGTTGGTCTAGATACAGCAGTGAGTTAATTTTATCAAATGTGTTGGAAATCCCATTTTTCCCATTAGTTCCCAAAGTTTCTAGTGTTGTACACAGTCAAATGCCTTTGAGTAGTCTATAGAGGATAAATATAGATTCACGTTAAACTCTCTGGATTTCTCCATTATTAATCTTATATTGAATATATGATCTCTTGATCCTCTTCCTTGCCTGAAACCAGCTTGGACCATATTAATTCTTCTTCTATTTTCTTACGAAGTCAACCAATTATGAATTTAAACAGAATTTTACTGGCATGACTAATCAGGGCAACAGTTCTGTAGTTTGTGCATAATGTCAGGTTACTCTTTTTTCGCAGTGGTATGAATACAGTTTTTTTTCCATTCTTTTGACAAAATACTTGAATGCCATACCTTTTTTACATAGTGCATTATAGATTGTTGCACAAATTTATTTCCTCCTGCTTTAATAAATTAAGCTGTTATCTCATCACATTCTGATGATTTACCACTTTTCAGATTATTTATTGCCCATAAAACTTCTTCTATTGTCAGTTCGGGTTCTTTCTCCCCCAATAATAATTCACACTGTTGATTTCTGCTTTCACAGTCAGTTGTTTCATACTTTCCTCTGCAATATTCCTTCCATCCTAGAATCTCCTCTGACTCTGTCAAGGTCTTCCTCATCTCGTCACAAATTACATTTAGCTTAGGTGTGACGTTTCTCGTCAATGTCTTCATTTCTTTAAACATTTCACTATCTCTTCCACACTTTTGATGTTCTTCTATGCTTTCACAACAATCTTGTATGTATTGTTTTTTGTCTTTTATTGTGTTTCTTCGTACTTCTTTTGTCAAAGATTTATATTCCTCTTTGTTGCTGTTTGTCACTTCCCATTGCATCTTCATTTCTCTACAATGTTTTATCAGTTCTAGTGTGCCTGCTGTAATCCATCCATTCTTTTGTGTTTTCTTTACTGGAACCATGTCTTTTGCTGCTGTTATTAAAATATCTCTGGCCTGTGTAGCCAAATCATCTGGTGTCATCTCCTCCTGTAAAGCCATCAAGATTTCGAAACGGTTCTTCACTTCTATACCGTATTGTTCTGGTATTTTTGAAAGATTTAAGCGGAGTAGTCTTGATCCTGTAACTGTCTTTCTTATCTTTATCTTCATGTCTGCTATTAATAACTCATGGTCCGTGTCACAATCAGCACCTGGTAAAGTTTTTGCTGATGTTATGCTTGATATCCACCTTCCTTTCACTAAAATGTAATCTATTTGATTCTTGGTTTAACCATCAGTTACAAGTGGACAGTTAGCGTAATTTTTGTTTGAAAGGCAGAAACTAATGAGAGTGATCGGGAAAACCCAATCCTCTGCTTCTCACTTGGCAGGAAAAAAAAAGGCACCATGCGGCACTTGAACAGACAGAAAAAAGAAAGGGACTAGCAGACGACAAAAGGACTAAGAGATGACAAGATGGAAGAAAAGTGACGGTTATGACTTAGGATCTAGAGAGAGTTGAAATTTGTACTTCGGTTAGGAAGCTGCAGTTAGTTAGCCTAGGAAATGTGTAACTAGTTTGTAATAGCTCATTAGAATAGAATATACCAGGAGATCCCGTTGTCGCTGAAGTCTTAGGACATTAGTATACGCCGGCAACTTGTTCTAGATGCTTGCCTTGAGGTTACGTCCAGAACTGTGTGTTCTTGGAATGGTTCGTGCCACTGTCACATTGTCACATCGTCTCACCGTCATCCAGTGTACCATTAAAAATCATTATAACTTTGAAGGTCGTTTCTGTGCTGCCATTGTGCCACTGAGAGGAAGTGCGAGCCTGGGTAAAATTCGTCCGTAGACGTAGAGTATGCAGACAACAAGGAGAGTACCACGCAAAACTCCATCATCATCATCAAGGTCATTATAATCTGATAGCTGTTTCTAGCCACCTCAGTGGAGCCCGTCATACGGATGCATGCAGCCAGCAATTAAATTAAGAATACAGCTTCATCATGTAGACCGAAAAACGGACAAATGTTGGTGCTGTAAACTGATTCAATGTTACAATAGCCTACAGTGTTCAAGTCCAGAATATAAGGTTGAAAGGTTTATTCTGTACGCTGTATAAATCCCTTAAAATCAATGTTTCAGCAGTACAAACTCATTAAAACCAAAGTTTATAAACCCCTTACAACCAAAGTTTATGCTGTATAAACCCATTACAACCAAAGTTTATGCTTATAAACCCATTACAACCAAAGTTTATGCTGTATAAACCCCTTATAACCAAAGTTTATAATATACAAACCCTTTACGACCAAACAGAAAGAAACATTTGGCCCCGAGAAAACGAATAATCAGCTCCTCGGTTCTTCTGTTTGTGGATATAATTTGAAGGCCACGTGACTTTGGTGCTTGATAAAATTGTGATTGAGGTGTGAGCCGAAATGTTACAACTGTGTATGCATTAATTAATAAAGCTGTTGCTAGTTTTACTGCAGTGGCGTTGTGTAAAGTTTTAAATATACTTATACCAAATAAAACTATTCATGCTGGGAAAAGTGTAATATATAATTTAACTCTTTGTGAAAATGTAAGATAAAATCTGTGTGTGGTAAAATCTTATATTTACTGTTTGTGTTTAAAATGGCTTGATTTTATGCTTTTTAACGTAGTCTTCTGTAGTCCATGCTTTCTGTGGCACAGTCTTGAGTATTCCGTACTTTTTGTAGTAAAGTTTTCTGTAGTCTAGTTTCTTGTGGTACAAGTCTTGAGTAGTCTGTATTTTTTTCTGGTACAATTCATGAGTAGTCCATACTTTTTGTTATACAATTCGTGAGTAGTCCATACTTTCTGTGGTAAAAGTCGTGAGTAATTTTTGTGGTACAGTAATTTCTTCTGTGGGTTTATACATGCGTCTATATAATTTGTGGCACTGTCTCGTCTCTTTTCTTTTTTTGTGGTGCAGACTTGGTCTTTACATTTTGTGGTACAGTCTATAGAGTCATTACTGTTTGGAATACTGTACAAGTTTCTGTAGTTCTTGAACCTCTCTGCTGGTACAGCCTTTCTTTTTGTTATCACTTTTGTCTGTTTACTGTTTGTGTTAACTGAAATAGTTTCCTGATTTTTTTTTTTCCTCCGTTTCTAGAACATGTCCTGACATGATGCCATGGAACAGACTCTTTCCCTCTCTCTCGCAAATGGCGGCGAAAGTATTGTTCTGGAGGAGGTTCAGCACAAAAGTCCCCCTGCTCCTACAAACTTGAACCCGACCTTCACCTACGACAACGACCACCATGGCAGCTACTCATCGCCAGCCGACCCGACCGATGTCTCCTTTCACATAGGATATTCATCACACAGCAAGTCTAGAAACGGTTCACAGTTCTCGGGCAACATTAACAACAACAACCACAAGAACGTGAGTAGTAATGGGAGCTCGGTTCCTAATACCGCGACCTTGAACTTCAGCAAGTGTGAATCTCCGTCCGTGACGACGAAGCTCACTTCCGGTGATACAGTGCACGAGAATCGCTTGTCGAGTGTCAGCAGCCGAGTGGCGCTGTTCGGCAATGTCAACTCTGACGTATATCTGGAACAGCAGCTGCCAGCCAGGGAGCAACCTATCTACCAGGTACACAACAATCTAAGCTTACGTAGCGTCAAGGTAAGACTACAACCATTCCTGTCATGTATGTTGTTACACGTGGTCTCTTCTCCAGAATAAATCTTTGCGCTTTATTGTCTTTTAGTACAAGTTCTAAAGTAATGTTAGTGCTTTAAGATGGCTTGTAAATCAACATAGATTGTAACATTTTATGTTACAAGTGTCTACCCCATAACGCTTTTGGCTGTCGACGCCCATTTTTTAGTGTTTACATTTTGTGTTGTTTAGATGAGTGGCCGACGAATGATGACACTAGAAAGGAAGTTAGGATCAGAATTGCAAAAGCAGCATCAATCTTCAAGAATCTTGAGAACATATGAAATTCAAAAGTTATAAGCACAAAAACCAAGTTAAGACTATTCAATTCAAATGTAATATCCACCCTCATTTATGCATGTGAAAGCTGGAAAACAACTAACGAAACAGAAAAGAAATGCCTAAGAAAAATACTTGGCATCAAGTGGAACGAATTCAAGAACAATGCAGAGATAAGACAGATGACTGAACAACAACCAGTCTCATGGGTGATCAGGAAAAGGAGATGGACATATGTTGGTCACTTGATGAGAAGAAATGATCACAGGATCCCAAAACAAGCTATGAAATGGAACACAACAGGCCGAAGAAAAAGAGGCAGACCGCGTGAAACTCTGAAGAGGACATTGTTAAGAGAGGCCAAATTAACAGGCATAAAATCCTTTGATGAGGTTGAAAGACTAGCCGAAGACAGGAAAAGTTGGCGAACTACTTTGCGAGCCGTATGTGACGTTTAACTGCATGGGAAGGATATAAGATATAAGATAAGATATAAGAAGATGAGTGGCTGGACATAGACCGTGCAACAGTCAGCGCCGGACTGGCGGGGGTTCAGCCCGACAGGTTGAGAGATGTGTTAAAGGGGGAGAGCGGACCGGCGCGGATATTTGTCGCTGTTAGATATGAGTTTTGCTGTAAGGTTTGAAAGTTGGAACGTACAGGTATTTATGTCTCGTCCTAAGACTTGTTTTCCAAGATGTATGCATTGTAACCGAACTACCAGTTCAATAGCCTGAATTATCAGATGGCTGAGCTCAAGCTGTGTGTTCTGACATGTCACTGGATGTGGCTTTAGTTCATCAAGTTACCACCATCATCTGGCTCCAAACACTAAACCTGTGCAAGTATTGACAGCACTGGACTTGGTTGTTATCTGCATCTCGTGATGTCCTGGCCAAGTGTGAAAGAGACCTGGGTCTGAACGGAGATTATCACCACAGAGAGTGAGAGAGAGAGGTTACCAATGCAGCAAAGCTTGCCAACACTGCCTAGAGTAGAAGAACAATTACAAGAAGTGATCGTAGCTGTTTGCTGCACGCTGAAGGAATTGCTGTGGGGTAGATGATCATGTTTTTGTATAACCTGCTAACCGAGAAGCCAGGAATAAGAAACTGTTGGTGGAAGTATATTAGAGGAGACGGAAATAGTTGCCAATCGTTGCTGGTCTATGAGAATGAGGCTAATGTGAAAGACTAAGAATCTTGGGGAGTTTGGATGTGAAAAGGGGCGATTTAAGGACAAATATTAGCTGGATACAGGGGCATCGACATCTTTCCTGTCTTTGTTTTCCTGCGTGAGGGATTAACCTAGATTTTTATATTATTATATTGATGCATTGATATTTGATATTCATGATGGTGATGATAATGATTGTGATGGTGTTGTGTACCTTGGTGTGTTGTATGTTATCTGTAATCTCCTTCATGTGTTGTATGTTAACTGTAATCTCCTTCGTGTGTTGTATGTTAACTGTAATCTCCTTCGTGTGTTGTATGTTTAACTGTAATCTCCTTCGTGTGTTGTATGTTAACTGTAATCTCCTTCACGTGTTGTATGTTAACTGTAATCTCCTTCGTGTGCTGTATGTTAACTGTAATCTCCTTCGTGTGTTGTATGTTAACTGTAATCTCCTTCGTGTGTTGTATGTTAACTGTAATCTCCTTCGTGTGTTGTATGTTAACTGTTATCTCCTTCGTGTGTTGTATGTTAACTGTAATCTCCTTTGTGTGTTGTCTCTCAGGCCCCACCCGTCTTTGAGAGTCATGCCATGGGGAGTGTGTTATGACATGGGGAGTGTGTTATGACATGGAGAATGTGTTATGACATGGGGAGTATGTTATGATGTACGTATGTAAATGTGCTCCATGTGCTGTAAAACTGAGTCGTATACGCGCACCACGGCCTAGTGGTCAGCCTGTTCGTGAGCGAAGAATGATGGAGCGAAAGAGTTCAGATCAGAGACACATGGGGAATACCTTGCTACCTTCCCCGGGAATTTGGGAGTAACAAACACAAGAAGGAAAAAAATCCTAGAGACGATTAAAGGGGTTGGGGGGAGAATTGTCATTGGATCACGGAGTTAGGAAATGTCATCGTTTCTATTTGGCTGAAGTCACTCGATCTGTGTGGAGACATGGAAGAGGGAGGAAAGATGGATCAGCAAAGAACAGTCAGGCTAAGGGAATGTTCAGAGTGAAATCGAAGACGCCAGATAGACAGGAAAGGTTAGGGAAGCGACCTGCCAGATAGTCAGGAGAGGGCAGGGAAGCGATCAGCCAGATAGTCAGGAGAGGGCAGGGAAGCGACCAGCCAGATAGTCAGGAGAGGGCAGGGAAGCGACCGGCCAGATAGTCAGGAGAGGGCAGGGAAGCGACCGGCCAGATAGTCAGGAGAGGGCAGGGAAGCGACCGGCCAGATAGTCAGGAGAGGGCAGGGAAGCGACCAGCCAGATAGTCAGGACTGTGCCGAGAAGCGACCAGGAGATCACACAGATTCTCACTGAAAAAAAAAACCTTTCAAGCAGCCTCTTTCATCACGTGACGCCTGAAACCTAACAGAGGCTACAGAAACAGCCAGGTCCTGACTTACTGGACGTCATATTCAGGCAGATAATAAAGATCTGGCTGCAGACACCAAACAGGTACAAAATAGCGGCAACGAAACGATAACACGGGTAAACTGAGGACTCGTTTGTGGTGAAATAGATAAATGTTTATTAACTAGTGAATATGGTAGTCTACAGGTTCTCAACCTGGGGATTTTCAAACTCCTTAGAGGTAGGGGGACAAATAATGGGACTGTGGGACGACGCCTCTGAATAATTTCTGTCTCCAGAAAAAATAATTTTTGTTAGATAAGAATTGTCTTTCCACTTTTCTTGTCCTGGTTATCCACATTTAAAATACAACCAAGCTGCTGACATCTTCTGAAGTCTTTACTGGCACATAACAGGGATGGTGATGATGATGATGATGATGATGATGATGATGATGATGATAGTTTCCACAGTCTAGCTAAGAGGGTTTTTGCCAGTCCGTTGTGGGGTCTGCATTAGTAAAATGGTTGAGAACCGCTGCAGTAGAGCAAATGTTCATTCGTGTCGGTTTTTTTTTCTTTCTATTTACATTTTATTCTGCCCACGTGACTTGGATATCTAGCTCTGAAATTTACATGCTTATCTTGTTTACCACAACCTTTCCTTCTGTAAACTATGGCTCGTGTGATTATACAAGGTGGCCCATAAAAAACAAGCCCAATTTGCAAAATACGGTTTAACACTTTCATTTTATAGTAATGTACTGCATACATTTTATAGTAATGTACTGCATACATTTTATAGTAATGTACCGTGTACCTGTAATCCGAGAGGCCTACAGGAGTGCTGTTTGGGAGGCAAAGTTCCGCAAGGGACATGCAAATGAATGAATGACCGTGTACCTGAGTTACATTTGCCGAGGTACATAAACAGTGACTGTAACTACATCAGTAACATGGGATACTTTGCTTCATATCGTTCTCGAACCAGCACCAAGTAACTTGTGGGAACACACTCCTCCAGGTTCAAAACGCGTTGTTCAGTTGACTACGACATGAAAGACAGACAGACAGACAGACAGACGACAGACAGACAGACAGAATTAAACAGTAGAGCTGAACTTCCATGAGCATGCGCGACAAGGCCGGCTAGAGTCCAGCGTGGAAATATGAAATAAGACATTTATAAGGTAAAAATAATATTTCGTGTTTGACGTTTTGTGTGCGCCATCTTGTATTTTGTATCGGGGAGAGATCTGTAGTGCAACAAGATCTTTGTTATTTTCTACAAGTTGACATCTTCATGTCCTTTGTCTCCTCATAAACAACAGTTGTTAGCTTTGTCTTCGCCATTGTCGGAAAGAACGTTCTCAGAGAAGTAGTACAACAACAACAACAACAACAACAACAACAACCAGTCAAAACAAGAGGAACAAGGCAATTCTTTGCTTTTGGCAGAAGTCAAGTTTTGAAGACTTGACAATCCTTTAAAACAAACCGTGTGCGGAAAAGGCCAGTCAGAACGAACGAACTTTATTTTCAAAGGGTTAAGAATTGGGCACGCAGGCCCGTCTAACATTCTGCCCTTCATCATACAGCTTTCACTCAGTCACAGTCATTCAGCATTTGTTAATAAGCATAATAATCATGAAGACATAATTAAATGATTACATAAAAAAATAATAAACGTATCTCATGTCCAGACACTCAACAGGTACAAAATAGCGGCAACGAAACGATAACACGGGTAAACTGAGGACTCGTTTGTGGTGAAATAGATAAATGTTTATTAACTAGTGAATATGGTAGTCTACAGGTTCTCAACCTGGGGATTTTCAAACTCCTTAGAGGTAGGGGGACAAATAATGGGACTGTGGGACGACGCCTCTGAATAATTTCTGTCTCCAGAAAAAATAATTTTTGTTAGATAAGAATTGTCTTTCCACTTTTCTTGTCCTGGTTATCCACATTTAAAATACAACCAAGCTGCTGACATCTTCTGAAGTCTTTACTGGCACATAACAGGGATGGTGATGATGATGATGATGATGATGATGATGATAGTTTCCACAGTCTAGCTAAGAGGGTATTTGCCAGTCCGTTGTGGGGGTCTGCATTAGTAAAATGGTTGAGAACCGCTGCAGTAGAGCAAATGTTCATTCGTGTCGGTTTTTTTTTCTTTCTATTTACATTTTATTCTGCCCACGTGACTTGGATATCTAGCTCTGAAATTTACATGCTTATCTTGTTTACCACAACCTTTCCTTCTGTAAACTATGGCTCGTGTGATTATACAAGGTGGCCCATAAAAAACAAGCCCAATTTGCAAAATACGGTTTAACACTTTCATTTTATAGTAATGTACTGCATACATTTTATAGTAATGTACTGCATACATTTTATAGTAATGTACCGTGTACCTGTAATCCGAGAGGCCTACAGGAGTGCTGTTTGGGAGGCAAAGTTCCGCAAGGGACATGCAAATGAATGAATGACCGTGTACCTGAGTTACATTTGCCGAGGTACATAAACAGTGACTGTAACTACATCAGTAACATCGGATATTTTGCTTCATATCGTTCTCGAACCAGCACCAAGTAACTTGTGGGAACACACTCCTCCAGGTTCAAAACGCGTTGTTCAGTTGACTACGACATGAAAGACAGACAGACAGACAGACAGAAGACAGTCAGACAGACAGAATTAAACAGTAGAGCTGAACTTCCATGAGCATGCGCGACAAGGCCGGCTAGAGTCCAGCGTGGAAATATGAAATAAGACATTTATAAGGTAAAAATAATATTTCGTGTTTGACGTTTTGTGTGCGCCATCTTGTATTTTGTATCGGGGAGAGATCTGTAGTGCAACAAGATCTTTGTTATTTTCTACAAGTTGACATCTTCATGTCCTTTGTCTCCTCATAAACAACAGTTGTTAGCTTTGTCTTCGCCATTGTCGGAAAGAACGTTCTCAGAGAAGTAGTACAACAACAACAACAACAACAACAACAACAAGTCAAAACAAGAGGAACAAGGCAATTCTTTGCTTTTGGCAGAAGTCAAGTTTTGAAGACTTGACAAGCCTTTAAAATAAATCGTATGCAGAAAAGTGCAGTCAGAACGAACGAACTTTATTTTCAAAGGGTTAAGAATTGGGCACGCAGGCCCGTCTAACATTCTGCCCTTCATCATACAGCTTTCACTCAGTCACAGTCATTCAGCATTTGTTAATAAGCATAATAATCATGAAGACATAATTAAATGATTACATAAAAAAATAATAAACGTATCTCATGTCCATACACTCCACGCTCAGATTTATGCAACAACATGAAATAAACTTTGCATTGAGAGAGAGAGAGAGAGAGAGAGAGAGAGAGCGAGAGAGAGAGAGGGAGAGAGAGAGAGAGAGTGAGAGAGAGAGTGTGTGTGTGTGTATGTGTGTGTGTGTGTGAGTGAGTGAGTGAGTGATAGAAAAACAAATGACATCGAAAAAATAAAGACAACCAAATTTATTGGAGACACCAGCTGCCACATAAACTGAAGAAGCATGGCACGTAATTACTTAATCCACTTACGAAATTTTAACAACAAAAGATGATAATTTTTGCTGGATAAATTTTCATCCAGGGATCTTTTCAAGATCTGGACCTGGAGAAACTGTACAAAGACTACTCCGTGCGGAGCAAGTACCCTCTGGTAGTGATGTACGTTGGAGTGCTCGCCCTTGCGTCGCTGATCTTTCTGATTCTGGATGTCTCCTTGAAGAAGGTATGCAAGATAAGGCGCACGATCGTGGTGTTGGAGAATGTGAATGAGGCTGATAGTGGCGATGGATTTAAGATTCTTTGGGCGAGAATGTAGAAGGTTCAGATTTCATTGATTCTATAAATGGCCGTCACATGATTCAGTCTTGAAGCTGTGAATGGCTGTCGCATGTTTGAAATGTGATTCAGTCTTGAAGCTGTGAATGGCCGTCGCATGTTTGAAATGTGATTCAGTCTTGAAGCCGTGAATGGCCGTCGCATGTTTGAAATGTGATTCAGTCTTGAAGCTGTGCGTGAGTCCTGTAGGGGAAAAAAGAGAGAGAAGATTACGGGTCTGAAGTGATGGTGCGATCCTCGAATCTAGGCGATTAAAACTGGTCACGATGCTCCTAGTAAAAGGTTGATGTACTACTTGAGTTGGTCCAGCGGGTTAGTAGTTTGTCCCATCCCTGGGGTAGTAGAGTTTGTCGAGAAATTTGCTCTTCAGTCCCAGTCAGTGTCTTTACACTGCCCACTTAACCCAGTCCCAGTCAGTGTCTTTACACTACCCATTTAACCTAGTTCCAGTCAGTGTCTTTACACTGCCCACTTAACCCAGTCCCAGTCGGTGTCTTTACACTGCCTACTTAATCCAGTCCCAGTCAGTGTCTTTACACTGCCCACTTAACCTAGTCCCAGTCGGTGTCTTTACACTGCCCACTTAACCTAGTCCCAGTCGGTGTCTTTACACTGCCTACTTAATCCAGTTCCAGTCAGTGTCTTTACACTGCCCACTTAACCCAGTCCCAGTCGGTGTCTTTACACTGCCTACTTAATCCAGTCCCAGTCAGTGTCTTTACACTGCCCACTTAACCTAGTCCCAGTCGGTGTCTTTACACTGCCCACTTAACCTAGTCCCAGTCGGTGTCTTTACACTGCCTACTTAATCCAGTCCCAGTCAGTGTCTTTACACTGCCCACTTAACCTAGTCCCAGTCAGTGTCTTTACACTGCCTACTTAATCCAGTCCCAGTCGGTGTCTTTACACTGCCCACTTAACCTAGTCCCAGTCAGTGTCTTTACACTTCTCATTTACTCCACTCTCAGTCAGTGTCTTTACACTGCCCACTTAACCCAGTCCCAGTCAGTGTCTATACAGATCACTTAACCCAGTTCCAGTCAGTGTCTTTACACTGTTCATTTACTCCACTCCCAGTCAGTGTCTATACAGATCACTTAACCCAGTTCCAGTCAGTGTCTTTACACTTCTCATTTACTCCACTCTCAGTCAGTGTCTTTACACTGCCCACTTAACCCAGTCCCAGTCAGTGTCTATACAGATCACTTAACCCAGTTCCAGTCAGTGTCTTTACACTGCTCATTTACTCCACTCCCAGTCAGTGTCTTTACACTGCTCATTTACTCCACTCTCAGTCAGTGTCTTTACACTGCTCATTTACTCCACTCTCAGTCAGTGTCTTTACACTGCTCATTTACTCCACTCCCAGTCAGTGTCTTTACACTGCCCACTTAACCTAGTCCTAGCTAGTGTCTTTACACTGCCTACATGAAACAGTTCCAGTCTGATATGATCCTTGTGTCTCATCATCTTCACGGCATCACTTATTTAGAACATCTTGCTCATAACTCCGTGGGAAAGAAACAAACTTAATCTGAACATTGATAACATCCGCCTGGATGATAAGGCAAGTGCAGCTGTAAGTGCATGAAGAAAAAAATATGTGTTCACGTAAAAGCCAATTTCATACATTTAGCAGTACTCTGAAATCGCCAACTTATGAACAAAATAAACGTATAAAAAGTAATTTACCAGATTAGAAAATTGACTTCATTGACTTTATTAAGCTGATAGATATCATGGACTTTATAGATCTCAGCGTCTACTGAGTGGATCGGGCAGACTGTCACGCTGTCCCTAAGTTTCATCTACTTCACGACTCTCCTAGTGATAATCATCATCAGCAGGATGACATTCCTCGCCCATCCAACCGCCATAGGGTTGTCCGTCGTCTTTGGGACAACCATCAGCATCAACATCTACTACGGCTTCAGTGACTCACGGACTCCACCATCGGAGGTGCCTCTGTTGTTCTACACAATGTGAGTAGTTCTTTCACCTGACAGATGTGTTTCTTGCCTCAAATCAGAACAGTCTGCTTTCTTTCAACAATCTACTTCTTTTTCTGATCTCTCAACAGTCTACTTCCTTTTCTGATCTCTCAGCAATCTACTTCCTTTTCTGATCTTTCAACAATCTACTTACTTCTTTTTTCTGATCTCTCAACAATCTACTTCCTTTTCTGATCTCTCAACAATCTACTTCCTTTTCTGATCTCTCAGCGATCTACTTCCTTTTCTTATCTCTCAACAATCTACTTCCTTTTATGATCTCTCAACAATCTATTTCCTTTTCTGAATTCTCAACAATCTACTTTCTCTCCTGACCTGAATGTAAAAATAATAGTGTTCCATGAGTTTGTTTTTCTGATTTCCTTGGATTTTAGATTTTTTAAAACTTCAAACTATTCTCTGTAATACGAGGGTCATAACGAAAGTCGTGAGCAACTATTTTTGTTAAATCAGAATTTATAGATAGAGCAAATATAAATGTATCATCTTTTTCTGCATTCTTTTCTTCATTTTGTAAAACATAATCTTCATTTCTCTGCACACCTTTTCCCCCATCGCCCTGCAAGTTTGAAAATGCCCTCCCGGTAGAATTCCGTTCCAGCTGACCGACGGCACAGGCGCACTGCTTTCTGGTCATTCTCTCCTGTGGGACCCAGCGGGCACAAACTTTTCTATAGCCTAGGGTTTCAATCATTTCATGTACTGTATTGTGTCCTATTCCAAGATTTAAAGAAACTTCAGATACTGGGACACGTCTGTCTTCTTTAATGATGTCGTCAACCCTTTCCACGTTGCGTTCAGTGGAGGCAGTTCAAGGGTGACCACTGCAAGGCATATCTTGGATGCTTGTGTTTCTATCTTTGAAATGTTTCACCCACCTCCTAACACTGCTAGCACCCATACACACATCTACATAAGCAAGTTGAAGTCTTTGGTGAAATTCAGCGGCGGGGATTTCCTCTTTAACGAGGAACTCATTAACAGCACGTTGACGAAACAAAACTTCAGCACCCTCTATTTTGTTTCTACTCCGCGTGGTCACGTGACACATGATGGTGACGTCATGTGACCTCTACATGAAGTGCAAAGGTTGCAGTTTATGGTGATACATTTATATTTTCTGTCTATAAATTCTGATTTTTAACAAAAACTTTTGCTCACGACTTTCGGTTTGACCCTCGTATGGTGTTGTGACCCACATTTGCGACTAGATTCAAAATTTGTAGCACGAACTGCAAAGGCTTACAGATTTCCTAATATATATAAGATTCAGTAGTTATCGTAGTAATAGTTAAGAGTGTTATCAGTAGTTACAGTCTGACTACAAAGTCTAATCTATCCATAGAGTTGTGCCAAGTATGGTCCTTCCATTGTCGAGAAAATGGATGCTGATCGGAGGGTCGATCACCATCCTGGCACATCTCGTGACAGCTGGTCCAACCTCAAGCAAAAGACTGGAGCTCATGCTACAGGTAACTTGATCCACGTTTACTTACAGGTACACTACACTACAGGTAACTCGGTGCACTGTTTACTCTCAGGTACACTACATTACAGGTAACTTGGTGCACTATTTACTGTCAAGTGTTTGAACAACACCTTTCCAGTTTTTCAGTCATCAGTAATAAACATTTTGCATTTTAGATATAATAAAACGTGCATCGGAAATTTTTAAAATGTTTAAATTTAGTGAAACGTGTCTATAAAACTATCAATAAATATTTTTAGGTCTAGAAACAGCTGTCTACAAGACCATCAATAAATGTTTTAGATTTAGAAGCAACTGTCTGTGAAACCATCAGTAAAGGTTTTAAATATAGGCAATCCTAGTAATAAAACCATCTGTAGTACTTGGTAGTAGTAGTAGTAGTATTAGTAGTAGTAGTAGTAGTAGTAGTAGTAGTGGTAGTAGTAGTAGTAGTAGTAGTAGTAGTAGTAGTGGTAGTAGTAGTAGTAGTAGTAGTATTCTTGTTGCTGTGAAAGAGATTTTTGTAGTGGAAAACAGTCTGTGGCGACTGCAGTACAGCTAAACTTGGATTATTGGCAGTAATAGTAGTAGTAGTAGTAGTAGTAGTAGTAGTAGTAGTATTAGCATTAGTATTAGTAGTAGTAGTATTAGTATTAGTAGTAGTAGTAGTAATAGTAGTAGTAGTAGCAGTAGTAGTAGCAGTAGTAGTAGTAGCATTAGTAGTAGTAGTAGTAGCAGCAGCAGCAGTAGTAATAATAGTAGTAGTAGTAGTGTAGTAGTGTAGTAGTAGTAGTAGTAGTAGTTGTTGTTGTTGTTGTTGTAGCAGTAGTAGTAATAGTGACTGCAGTCAGATAAAGCAGTGTTTATTATATACATTTGGACCAAAATACTTTGAGAACTTGAGAGTAACTGGAAAATTTCAAGGAAAAAGAAGAGGAGGCGGATCAAGAGAAAAAAATGTCTCAGTGGATTGGACGAGTGGCATGGAAAAAAAGGAAAAGTATCTCAACTGATTAGAGACACCAAGGATCGCTCAAGATGGAAAGGCATGATCATCCACGCCATCCAGCACCATACATAGTAATAATAACCGGGCCAAAAAAAAAAACACATAACCACACAAACAACATTATAATAAACACATCCACCATGATTTTACCAATGAATGACACAATTTATATATTTAATATTTTAGTTTAAAAATTAGAATCTACAGGAACTGTCACATCTTATTTGCATTGTTTTTACCTAAGCCATTTGCTCGGCCAGCGATAGAGAAATAGCGAAATTGTCAAAATATGTGGGGTTTCTTTTCCGTTCACAGCTGATCTGCTCGTTCATGATATTAGGGTGCGCCACAGTTATCGGTCTTGCCCACAAGTTCCTGTCCGACATTGCTCACAGGAGAGCCTTCTTGGAGGCCCGGAATTCTGTGGATTCTATGATCAAGCTGGAGAAGGAAAAACAGCAGCAAGTAATTTTGTTGTGTGATGTTGAGTTTTGCGGTTTGTGTTTGTTGTGTGATGTTGAGTTTTACGGTTTGTATTTGTTGTGTGATGTTGAGTTTTACAGTTTGTATTTGTTGTGTGATGTTGAGTTTTATGGTTTGTATTTGGTGTGTGATGTTGAGTTTTACAGTTTGTATTTGGTGTGTGATGTTTACATTTGTTTATATTTGTATTTGTCTGTATGTACCATATGATGCTGAGTTTTATGGTTTATATTTGGTGTGTGATATTGAATTTTACAGTTTGTATTTGATGTGTGATGTTTACATTTGTTTATATTTATATTTGTCTATATATTTGCCATGTGATGTTGAGTTTGAAGGTTATATTTGGTGTCTGATGTTGTTATATTAACAACCTTCGGTATGCTGACGACACAGTACTGATAGCAGAGAACCAACAAGACCTGCAAAATCTCTTGGATAAAGTCGCCAAAGAAAGTGAACAGAAAGGCCTTACTTTGAACATCAAAAAGACAGAGACTATGGTTATATCTAAGAAACAGAATCCACCAGCATGCAGTATTAAATTAAACGGAACTGTTCTAAAGCAGGTGCAGAAATTCAAATACCTTGGAGCAGTAATAACTTCAGATGGGAAATGCAGAACAGAAATTAGGAACAGAATAGGCCAAGCAAAGACTGCATTTCAGAGAATGAGAAACATATTGACCAACACATCCTTATCAATGAATGTTAGAAAACGAGTACTAAAATGCTATATTGAACCTATCTTGTTATATGGAAGTGAATCATGGACAATAGGCAAGTCTGCACAAAAATCATTGGAAGCAGCAGAAATGTGGTTTATTAGAAGAATGTTGCGAATCCCCTGGACAGCAAAAATAACTAATGAAGAATGTAGGAGAAGATCTGGAGAGACAAAAAACCTTGTCAAAAAGATAAGAGAGAGACAATGTACTTTCATAGGACATGCAATGAGAAGAGGGGGCATTGAAAATATTATAACAACAGGAAAAATAGGAGGAGGAAGATCAAGAGGAAGACAAAGAGAAATGATACTGGACAGTCTGACGGGATGGTGTGAGAGTAGATCACCAACTGAGCTGATGGCATGCATGAAGGATCGCGTACTCTGGAGAAGCATAATGGCCAACGCCAGTCGGCACGGCACATGATGATGATGATGATGTTGAGTTTCACGGTTTATATTCGGTGTGTGATGTTGAGTTTTACAGTTTGTATTTGGTATGTGATGTTAACTTTTACGGTTTATATTCGGTGTATTATGTTGAGTTTATCTTTCACCATCAGTGTAGTTGTTGAGTTTTAAGGGTTGACATTTGATGTAAAATGTTGAATCTACGGTTGACACTTGATGTGAGATGTTGAGCTTTGCAGTATACACAGCAAAGACAACTGGAGCAAATGGAACCAAGACTGAACCATTGATCGTAGCATGACATGTACATTATCTAAATGCTTGGCTTTTCTTTGACTTTATATTCACAATTTTTCAAAGTATTCTAAAATAAGGTATCACATTTTACGTAATAATTTAAGAAATTAATCCATTAACGACTACGAAGACAGTAAGAAGGCAGCTGATCCAGCCACTACGTGGTACTTCATGATGAAAGTACTTCCACACACACAAACAGCCTGTCGTAATTTCTAGTTCTGTTCTCTGTCATCTGAGCTGCTTCTAAATTTCTAGTTCTGTTCTCTGTCATCTAAGCTGCTTCTAAATTTCTAGTTCTGTTCTCTGTCATCTGAGCTGCTTCTAAATCCTGACACAGGATGATCTTCTGGTGAGCTGCATACCTAGTAACTTGGTGGAGGAGATTAAGCGTGACCTCCAGGAGAATATGAGGGAACCCAGGCCGACCTTGTTCCACGACCTGTACGTAGAGAGATACGATAATGTCAGGTGAGTACAAACTCTCTGGGCAAGGTCACTGAGACACATAAAGGTCATTAGTTAAGACATTCAGATGACATTTTGTAAAATGAGACACACGTTAAGGCAATTTTGTAAACTGAGACACAGATGACATTTTATCAATTAAGACACACAGATGACATTTTGTACAATAAGCCACACATAAGATATTTTGTAAACTGAGACAGACAAATGACATTTCATAAATTAAGACACACAAATGACATTGTATAAACTAAAACAGTCAGATGATACTTTGCAAAACAAAACGCACATAAGACATTTTGTAAACTAAGACACACGTAAGTACTTTGCTAAAGCAAGACACACAGAGAAGACATTTTACAGACTAAGACATTCGTATGACACTCAGTCACTCACGTGACATAGATAACAACTTTTCTGAACTAAGACACAAAACACTCACTTCACAAATAATACTTTATAGCCCAGAATAACACGCGAGGTTTCAGATTATTTAGTGTTACCTTTTCTCACGAGAGAAGGCAGACTGCACGCTTGTACAGGTAATATGGGGGGGGGGGGGGGGGGATCCTAGCTGACAGAGTGATGGATAGGATAGGTGTTTTGTGTTTTTGCTGTTGTTGGCTGATAGGTGTTTTGTGTTTTTACTGTTGTTGTTGGCTGATAGGTGTTTTGTGTTTTTACTGTTGTTGTTGGCTGATAGGTGTTTTGTGTTTTTACTGTTGTTGTTGGCTGATAGGTGTTTTGTGTTTTTGCTGTTGTTGTTGGCTGATAGGTGTTTTGTGTTTTTGCTGTTGTTGTTGGCTGATAGGTGTTTTGTGTTTTTGCTGTTGTTGTTGGCTGATAGGTGTTTTGTGTTTTTGCTGTTGTTGTTGGCTGATAGGTGTTTTGTGTTTTTGCTGTGTTGTTGGCTGATAGGTGTTTTGTGTTTTTGCTGTTGTTGGCTGATAGGTGTTTTGTGTTTTTGCTGTTGTTGTTGGCTGATAGGTGTTTTGTGTTTTTGCTGTTGTTGTTGGCTGATAGGTGTTTTGTGTTTTTGCTGTTGTTGTTGGCTGATAGGTGTTTTGTGTTTTTGCTGTTGTTGTTGGCTGATAGGTGTTTTGTGTTTTTGCTGTTGTTGTGGCTGATAGGTGTTTTGTGTTTTTGCTGTTGTTGTTGGCTGATAGGTGTTTTGTGTTTTTACTGTTGTTGTTGGCTGATAGGTGTTTTGTGTTTTTGTGTTTTTGCTGTTGTTGTGGCTGATAGGTGTTTTGTTTTTGCTGTTGTTGTTGGCTGATAGGTGTTTTGTGTTTTTGCTGTTGTTGTTGGCTGATAGGTGTTTTGTGTTTTTGCTGTTGTTGTTGGCTGATAGGTGTTTTGTGTTTTTGCTGTTGTTGTTGGCTGATAGGTGTTTTGTGTTTTTGCTGTTGTTGTTGGCTGATAGGGTTTTGTGTTTTTGCTGTTGTGTTGGCTGATAGGTGTTTTGTGTTTTTGCTGTTGTTGTTGGCTGATAGGTGTTTTGTGTTTTTGCTGTTGTTGTTGGCTGATAGGTGTTTTGTGTTTTTGCTGTTGTTGTTGGCTGATAGGTGTTTTGTGTTTTTGTGTTTTTACTGTTGTGTTGGCTGATAGGTGTTTTGTGTTTTTGCTGTTGTGTTGGCTGATAGGTGTTTTGTGTTTTTACTGTTGTTGTTGGCTGATAGTGTTTTGTGTTTTTACTGTTGTTGTTGGCTGATAGGTGTTTTGTGTTTTTACTGTTGTTGTTGGCTGATAGGTGTTTTGTGTTTTTGCTGTTGTTGTTGGCTGATAGGTGTTTTGTGTTTTTACTGTTGTTGTTGGCTGATAGGTGTTTTGTGTTTTTACTGTTGTTGTTGGCTGATAGGTGTTTTGTGTTTTTACTGTTGTTGTTGGCAGATAGGTGTTTTGTGTTTTTGCTGTTGGCGGATAGGTGTTTTGTGATTTTGATGATGTTGTTGGCGAAGGATGGGAGTTCGTTTATGTCTCGTGACATGAAAGCAAATGTTAGTGGACAGCTGTTACAGTTATTATGTGTGGTCGGAATATGACAAATATGATTCTGTATGTGGTGTATGTATGATAGAGAGAGAGAGAGAGAGAGAGAGAGAGAGACTGATCTTTAATTCATCTTTATTTCCAAATGGTTAAGAATTGGGCACGCAGGCCCGTCTGACATTTTGCCCTTGATCATACAACTTTCACTCTGATCCAGACATTCTACAAATATGCTGCTCATATAACCTACATAACTAACATTGATGCTGAGAGATATAACATTTGCGTTTCTCTCTTATCCATGCACTCAGTAAAGAGAGAGAGAGAAAGAGAGAGAGAGAGAGAGAGAGAGGTAAAAAAAGGGAGAAGAAACATCTACTGGAATAGAACTGTTTATAAAATTGCTTAAAATGTGTCTTACTGCGGTATCACACATGCAGGGAGAGAGACAGAGAGAGATGAGAGAGATATGAGAGAGAGAGAGAGACGCATTCACACAGGTACTGCAAGGCACATAATGATAAAAATAAATATATGGCTACCCTGTCCTCATTTCCAACTCAAAAACTTCCTTGTTTTACAGTATCCTGTACGCGGACATAGTCAACTTCACGCCCCTTGCTTCAGAGTGTACAGCTGCCGAGCTGGTTAAGATGCTCAACGAACTGTTTGGTCGCTTTGATCAGCTGGCCAAGGTACTGCTATATCTTGTTTTTTTATCTGGAGTTATTTAGCTATCTCATACTCAGCGCTAGAGTTTCCCGCTTCTGTGACAGTTTCCCTGTTTCTGTGACACTTTCCTGTTTCTGTGACAGTTTCTCACTTCTGTGACAGTTTCCCGCTTCTGTGAGTTTCCCACTTCTGCTACAGTTTCCCACTTCTGTGACAGTTTCCCACGTCTGTGACAGTTTCCCACTTCTGTGACAGTTTCCCACTTCTGTGACAGTTTCCCTGTTTCTGTGACAGTTTCCTACTTCCGTTACAGTTTCCCACTTCTGTGACAGTTTCCCTGTTTCTGTGACAGTTTCCCACTTCCATTACAGTTTCCCAATTCTGTGACAGTTTCCCTGTTTCTGTGACAGTTTCCCACTTCCGTTACAGTTTCCCACTTCTGTGACAGTTTCCCACTTCTGCTACAGTTTCCCACTTCTGTGACAGTTTCCCACTTCTGTGACAGTTTCTCACTTTTGCGACAGTTTCTCACTTTTATGACAGTTTCCCACTTCTGTGACAGTTTCCCACTTCTGCTACAGTTTCCCACTTCTGTGACAGTTTCCCACTTCTGTGACACAGTTTCCCACTTCTGTGACAGTTTCCCACTTCTGTGACAGTTTCCAACTTCTGCTAGAGTTTCCCACTTCTGTGACAGTTTCCCACTTCTGTGACAGTTTCCCACTTCTGTGACAGTTTCCCACTTTTGTGACAGTTTCCCACTTTTGTGACAGTTTCCCACTTCTGCTACAGTTTCCCACTTCTGTGAAAGTTTCTCACTTTTGTGACAGTTTCCCACTTCTGTGACAGTTTCCCGCATTTGTGACAGTTTCCAACTTCTGTGACAGTTTCCCACTTTTGTGACAGTTTCCCACTTCTGCGACAGTTTCCTACTTCTGCTACACTTTCCCACTTCTGTGACAGTTTCCCACTTCTGCGACAGTTTCTCACTTCTGTGACAGTTTCCCACTTCTGCTACACTTTCCCACTTCTGTGACAGTTTCCCACTTCTGCTACAGTTTCCCACTTCTGCTTTACGAAGGCCAGTCTCATTTATTAAAAAAATAAACTTAACCAGAGACATGGAAGATCTAGAGACATGGAAGATCTAGAGGCATTGAAGATCTAGAGACATGGAAGATCTAGAGACATGGAAGATCTAGAGGCATGGAAGATCTAGAGACATGGAAGATCTAGAGACATGCAAGATCTAGAGACATGGAAGATCTAGAGACATGGAAGATCTAGAGGCATGGAAGATCTAGAGGACAGGGTGAAAATCTTACAGAAAAATACTGTCTGGTTTTCGCGATGATTGATCCAAGAAAGTGGCACATCCAAGAAAAAAAAACTGTCAAATTGCTTACACGGAGCTGGTAGAAAGAAATTGGATAAACTCCAAAACCAACAGCTTAAGGTCATAATCCAGTTGCCACATTATTTGAACGCTAGGAATTCCAAATTCTGAAATATTGGCTTGAGAGAAAGAGGAGACGAATTTTCTCTAGAGTCGTGAGACTGTTTCACTCGCTGCTGTTAAATGAATCTTCGCTTCCTGGTTCTATGTGTGTTCACTTTTTCGTTCACTTTTCACAGCAATTAGATCTTGTGATAGATAAGTGAATTTTAGTTTCATTATTTATTTGTACTGCTCACTTTTTTTTAACCAGCAAAGAGGAGTTATCGCTGCAAGAATGATTTTTTTTTTGGTTACTTTCTGTCATTTTTTTCTCGTTTTGGGCTGTTTTATTTTTAACTTTATTTGAGGAAAGGGGGGGGGGGGGATACAATTAAATTACTTTAAATTGTACTCTTCTTCAACTCTTGAATTAAGCATGGTCCATGTTAATATTTGCCCTTGAAGTAAAAAAACAATTACTTCACATTCATTTTTATCTTGAAAATAAACTTATTAATCCACAATCAAGAGAGCACATTTGTCAACAATAACATTTTTACTTTTAGTCACATATATTAATTTATATTAATTATTAACCTTCAACAAAACACGTGCCAAGAATCAAATAAACAAATCCACGTTAATTTCTTTACTCGTGAACTAAGCCCATTAACCCACATTAAGATTTTCTGATCTTCTTTCAGAAGAGTTACTGCATGCGGATAAAAATCCTGGGAGACTGCTACTATTGCGTGTCCGGTATTCCAGTCCCTGACAATAACCACGCCCTCAACTGTGTCAGGATGGCTCTGAGAATGCTGGAAGCAATTAGGTAACTTATCTGGTTTTCCTGTGTTTATCTGGCAGTAACTTATCTGGTTTTCCTGTGTTTATCTGGCAGTAACTTATCTGATTTTCGTGTGTTTATCTGGCAGTAACTTATCTGGTTTTCCTGTGTTTATCTGGCAGTAACTTATCTGGTTTTCCTGTTTTTATCTGGCAGTAACTTATCTGATTTTCGTGTGTTTATCTGGCAGTAACTTATCTGGTTTTCCTGTGTTTATCTGGCAGTAACTTATCTGATTTTCGTCAGTTCATCTAGCAGTAACTTATCTGATTTTCGTCAGTTCATCTAGCAGTAACTTATCTGATTTTCGTGTGTTTATCTGGCAGTAACTTATCTGATTTTCGTGTGTTTATCCGGCAGTAACTTATCTGATTTTCTTGTGTTTATCTGGCAGTAACTTATCTGATTTTTCATCTGTTAATCTGGCAGTAACTTATCTGATTTTCATCTGTTAATCTAGCAGTAACTTATCTGATTTTCATCTGTTAATCTAGCAGTAAATTATATGATTTTTCATCTGTTAATCTAGCAGTAAATTATATGATTTTTCATCTGTTAACCTAGCAGTAAATTATCTGATTTTCATTTGTTAATCTGGCAGTAACTTATCTGATTTTCATCTGTTAATCTGGCAGTAACTTATTTAATTTTCATCTGTTAATCTAGCAGCAACTTATCTGATTTTCATCCGTTTATCTGATTTTCATCTGTTTGTCTGACAGTAACTTCGCCTTTACATTTATTGTTCTCAGATGCAAGGTAAATCTTGAGGTGTAGGGTGTTTTTTTTCACATTTGTTATGGGGACTTGAAATCTTCAGGCACCCGGCACAGAAGACACTGAGCTATGTTCATAGTTTTGGAGGCACTGAAAAGATAAATGTTCCTAGGGCTCTGGGAGTCAAGATCCGGGAAGGTGGGGTAGTTGGAGGGAGGGGGAGGAGCGAGGGACACTGAGCGAGCTCAACTTCTTTCTTTAGGAGGTCAAAGTTGTAAAGGACTCGAGCATTGATTTATAGAGTTACATCCTCTGATGACACAAGCAGTGGTTCTCAAAATCAGGTCATGAGCCAAAGTTGGACCTGGGAGACCTGATGTAGGGTCGCGAGAATTTTTGTGGAAAAAAAAAACAGGAAAAGACAACAAAATGATTCAGTTTTTATTTTTGGTTTTTATTTATTTATTTTTTAAGTTTATATAATTTTGTAGAAATCCTGCTGGCCCTCTTTCCCTGATTTTCCTTTTCGGATAGGAGACCAACTGACCCCTGGGCCCATCCTGGCTACCCAGGCCCCTGGTTAGTCCCCGGATGTTTCAGGATAGTGGCAGTGCTGGCAGTTTTATTAGTTGTAATAATTCATCTCCGTAACGTTGGTTTATTTGGTTATAAATGTTATAAATTAAGCTTATATCACTTTCTGTTAAGGTTAATACAAGTATAATACAATGTACTAGAGTTTTGTAAGGGAAAAGTTTTGCTCTGATCTGTAGGGAAGTGAGAGAGGGCACAGGAGTCGACGTGGACATGCGCATTGGGGTACATACGGGCTCTGTACTGTGTGGGGTACTTGGCTTGAGGAAGTGGCAGTACGATGTGTGGTCTGACGACGTCACAATAGCCAACCACATGGAGTCTGGTGGAGTGCCAGGGTAGGCTTTTCCTAGCTTTTAAGAGGCCAGCTCCATTCTTATACCACATGTATCTTCTGTCATCATCATCACAATGAAGCATCATCTCTCTGAGGACATTCTCTCTTTTGCCAGTTCTTTCCATCTTCCATGTTAAATAACAGAGTCTCAGGGAGAAATTTTGTAAGCTAGTGCAGAACATTCCCCCCTCACCCTCCCCCCCCCCCCACATTTCCGCGTCATCTGGGCTCCGGAACAATGCTCAGGCTGGACCCTCGGGGCCCAAGAACAATGCTCAGACTGGATTCTCTGGGCCCCGGAACAATGCTCAGATTGGACCCCTGTCACACAGGGTTTGCCAAAGAATAATATGTACTTTAAACAAAACTTCTTAAAGCGAAACCAAGAGAAAGCAAAGCTGAAGATCTAGTGACACCGATGACGACGACGACGACGATGATGATGATGAAAGCAGTAAATCTAAACTTCTTATTTCACTTATGTCTTCCTTTCATTTACTCCACTTTGATACCCGTATACACTGTGTGGAGTCGCTAAGGAACATAGACGCTAAAATAAGGGAGATAACTTGAAGAAAGAAGGAAAACATTCACATGGGAAGGGAACTAACTGCAAGGACCCGGTTTGCAGTACCACGGGGTCATGGCCTGTTGTTTTCGTCGTCTTGAAAAAAAAAACATGAGAAGGACAGTGCTATGGAGACAGGATTCAGCTGCCTGTGGTCTGTGAGATCATAGCACTGAGCCACAATCTCTGTGGAGAATGCACAAGATGGTGATGATTAATGCAGTCATGTGATTTATTGCTACTATTATTTGTAACTGAAATATTTTTCTTTCTTTCCTCTGTTCAATAAATGAAGATATTAGTGAAATGATTAGTAGGACATATTTATCTTAAAAAAAAAAAAAGGTAACGGTAAAGGTAATCCTGTCATGCCTTAGAGCCACATAGGGATATGGTGTTAGTGCCCATATTTTCCTAGACCTGTCAGCACACTAGAGGGTGATATGGTCAATATCACGCCTGGCTGCCTTTCCTTCCCAAACCCCAGAAGAAGTTGGGTACCCATTTCTACAGCTGGGTGACTGGGGTGCCTCCGGCCGGATTTAAACCGAACCCCCAACCTTCGCCATGAGAGACCAGTGCACTAACCACTTCGCCACTCAGACACCCTAATGATAGGAAAATTGTGTACACAATAGTTTTAGTTAAGAGAGAAGGTTTAGACTTTGACAAACTAGGCTGCTCTGATAAATCAGTCAGTCATGTACATGTCCCTTGCAGAACTTTGTCCCAAACAGCTGTACTGTAGGTCTCTCAGTTGTAAGCATGATGGCCTGCTGCTGATGCATCCATCTGCAGATCATCAACAATGTCCTGAAGACATCTTTGCCTTGGTCTTCCTCTCTTTCTTTTTCCTATTATGTACCCTTCCAAGACTGTCCTCTCTAAATTCTCATGACGTTTATTATGTCTAAAATATTTAAATTTTATCTGTTTAATCCTATTTACTAGCCAACCTTCTTCAATATTAAGTTCTTGTAGTATAGATATATTTGTTCTTTTTTGTGTCCATGATATATGAAGGTGTTAGTTTAATAAGGGTGATAACTAATTTAAATTTAGGTATTTTTAATTTGCTCTTTAATCTTTTTTTTCTTTCCTATCTTTTAATAATTTGAATATTTTTGAATAAAATATTCATATTGAAGATAATTTTCTTATTACATAACTAAACAAAATCTTATCATTAAGATAATTTTGCACCTCTGTAAATAAAAAACCCTACATGAAACAAAATTACCTCATTTTTCAGGAGAGTGCATATTTCTAAACAAACGCTAGACTTTTTGAATGGAGAGTATGAAGTTGAAGATGGCAAAGGTCATGAGAGAAGTGCATATCTGGCTGAGAATAAAGTAGAGACTTACTTGATTGTTCCTGTTGAGAAACGGCAGGTATGTAATGAAAACACATACAACATGCAGTTTTTTTTCACCAAATTCTTTTTTTCATTTTTGTAGTTTTTATATGTGCAAAAGTTTTAGTTGAGGGAGAAGTTTCAAACTTTGACAAGTAAGGTTGCTGAAGATTCAGACTTTGACAAGTAAGGTTTTATTTTGAAAATAAGGTAAAAAAAACTTTTTAAAAAGTGAAGGATTTGAAATGGTAAATTTATAATTTAGTTTACGAATGTATAATTTGTTCATGGGGAAGGATTATCAAGAAATATTTTAAAGTCAGCCATTTCTGTTGAACAACAGAGCGAAACTACATTTTCATGGACATGAAAGAGAAGGAGGAAATATCATCTAACAGACTGTGAGAACAAAATAGAAAAAAAGAAATAATAGCAAAAGGAAATTAAATGATGAGTACAGTGAAAAGAAGGAAGAAAGTTATAACAGGGGACAAAAACATTAAGATAATATGGAGGAGAAATTTAAAGAGAGAGGAAAATTAAAAAAAGGAAATTTAAAGATGATTAAAATAGGGAAAGATAATGTAAAGGGAAAGGATAAATAAAGACATGATAATTGAAAAAGAATAAGGGAAGAAACAAAAAGAAGAAAAGCAGAAGAAGATGGAAACAAAGAAGAAAAAGGAGAGAAATAACTGCAAGGCGAATAGGAGAAGTAAAAGAGCCAAAGAGGAAGAAATGGAAGAAGAGGCATAACAGAAAAAAAAGATGGAAAAGGACAAAAATAATCAGAGTTAAAGTATAAAAAATGATAAGCATATTGATGATAATAAATCACTGATGAAAAAATAGATAATGGAGACATTCTTTACATAACTATGGAATCTATTTATTTATTTGCTACAGGAGTAAAAAGTAAAGTTGAAAACGTTGGACAAAATGCTAACAAAGTACCAAAGGTTCACAAAATAAAATTAAATATTTGGTTTTCCTTTGACAGGCAAACAGAAAATTGGGAAAGACACGGTATCACATGACCAGCATGCGGAAATCTGTTCGGGTGACAAAGTTTCTCGAAAGCTGGGGAGTGGATAAACCTTTTGCTAACCTGAAAACGAGCTCAATGGTGTCCAAAGTGCTCAGCCTAACGGTGAGTTCAAGACCCTGGTCATCTCCTCAACCTTTCATCAACTGTAGCTTTACATTTGCCATATCAGAATATTTCTCAAATCTTTTTGTAAACTCCCTTTTGTTGTTGATGTAGTTGTTTTGATATTGTTAATTATTTTGATGTGACTATTGCTATTCAAAAGTAAAACAACTAAAGAATCTGTGGAGAGGAACAGACAGAACTACAAAAATAAGATTTTTAAGGGCATGCATCTTTCCCATCGCAACATATGCCTGTGAGACCTGGATACTTAACAAAACAGCTGAGAAACACATAAATGGCTTTGAATGTAAATGCTAAAGAAGAGTTCTTCAAATATCATGGACACAAAAAAGAACAAATATATCCATACTACAAGAACTTAATACTGAAGAAGGCTGGCTGGTAAAAAAGATTAAAGAGAGAAAACTTCAATATTTTGGACACATTAAACGTCATGATAATCTAGAGAAAACCGTTTTGGAAGGGTACATAATGGGAAAAAGAAAGAGAGGAAGACCAAGGCAAAGATGGCTGCAAGACATTGTTGATGATCTTCAAATGAATGCATCAGCAGCAGGCCATCTTGCTCACAACCGAGAGGCCTACAGGAGTGCTGTTAGGGAGGCGAGGTTCCACAAGGGACATGCAAATGAATGAATGAAATGAATTGTTACTCAAGTTGTAGCTATTTCTGTTATTGCTTTTGATGTTGTTGTTGTTATAACTGATGATGTTGTAGTTGTCTTTAATGTTGTTGATGTTGTTATAACTGTTGCTTATGTTTAAATAATTTTTTAGGTTATTATTAACAGCTTTTGTTACAGTTGATGTTACTATTTTAATTGCTTTTGTTGTTTTTGCTGATGCTGCCAGCTGTTGTAGGTGTTGCTAGATCACCCTGTTGTCATGATATTGGTGTTTTGAATGCTGTTTGTTTTGTTTAAGATCTAGCAGACTTTGGTATAAGAGGGCTGTACAGCTTCTCTGGCTTGCTAGAACTGAAATAACAAGCAGGCTTCTCAGAATGTTCCACTACCAGACACAGTATTTTAATTTTTTATCCCCAGTAGCCAAATGTCAGTTTGTTTTTTTTTTTAACATAAATAGGGCTTGTCCTGCCATATTACTATGTGTTGTTATACAGAACTGATTGTTTATATCCATGTTCTGCATATCTTTCATTGTAGGACTGTGGATACATAAGCACCAAATCACCACTGAAGCAAGACCATTCTTTCATTAGTGTTTTGTTTAGCATCTTTTCATTGTTCTGTCAGATTCCAGAGTTAAATCAACCTTTTTCTTGGGTTGATGACTCAGAAATGCATTTCAGCTGTGAACGGACCAGAAGTATAATATCATAGAATGCTAAGTCTACATGTAGTACCTTCCCATTTGGCTGTACATAGTCATTCATTCATTTGCGTGTCCCTTGCGGAACTTTGCCTCCCTAACAGCACTCATGTAGGCCTCTCTGTTGTGAGCAAGATGGCCTGCTGCTAATGCATCGATTTGCAGATCATCAACGATGTCTTGCAGCCATCTTTGCCTTGGTCTTCCTCTTTCTTTTCCCCATTACTGTACAAAGTACTGAACAGAAATATCTGTTATTTATGTATTATTATTTATTAATGAACTTTTACACTTAAATTCATTTCATATGTGTAATTATTTATTGGCTTATAACTTGTGAACCAATCAGTGTTTGATGATAAAAGTAAGTGTGATAAATGTCAGTCTGTCATTTTTCTTTTGGTTTTTCTAGAGTTTAGCTTTGATAGATTCCAACTTCATGATGAACTCCTCAGGCATTGATCAAGGGTAAGTGAGTGGAGATGTGGTGGAAGTAAACATTTGAGAGAATAGTACAGGGATAAGTGAGTGGAGATGTGGTGGAAGTAAACATTTGAGAGAATGGTACAGGGGTAAGTGAGTGGAGATGTGGTGGAAGTAAACATTTGAGAGAATAGTACAGGGATAAGTGAGTGGAGATGTGGTGGAAGTAAACATTGAGAGAATGGTACAGGGGTAAGTGAGTGGAGATGTGGTGGAAGTAAACATTTGAGAGAATAGTACACTGAGAAAGAGATGGAAGATAAGGGCAATTTATGGGAAGATGTGAGAAAGAGAGAAAGATTTGAGTGAAAGTTGGAAATAAGTTGGAAAGGTTGTTAGGATGAGGTGAGAGAAGATAAAACCAAGTCAGTGAAAATGAGAGAGGATACAGTTGGAAATGAGAGTTGTTAAAATTTTAAATGAAACATGGTAAAATATTAAATGACAATTTAATAAAATTTAATTAAAATACAATTTAAGAAGTTGAGTCAAGAGGAAATCAGATCAGACTGAAAGAATGATATGAACTAAAAGGAAGGATTCAGTTTCTGAAGAGTGAAATCAGCAGAGGTTTAAGGGAAACTGAATATAATAAGAGAGAGGAAGTATGGCAGAACATACATATTAAGAGAAATAAGATTCTATAGGAAGTCTTGTTTTGCCTTGTCTCATTCTTCATATACCTTTTGGTGTTGAGGGGACAAATAGACGACTTGATAAGGCTCGACAATTTGCTTCTTATAATGAGATATTTAATGCTTTTGTAATTTCTTCCATCCATCTCCTGCATGGGTGGCCTCTTCCTCTGTTACCTACAAATCTTAATGTGAATGTTATATATAGAAAGTGTATAAAGCATATTATGAGAAATAAGATTATTTATAGATTAGAGTGGGAGCAAAGACGCTGTCTCATTTGGCAATCAGCTATCTTTAGCTGACATGCTGGCACTACAGATGGTGAATGATAGCAGGCCAAGACCCTTTCCCACCTCTCCTTTGGCATCTCCAGTAACAGGCAAAGCCTGGCTAATGCAACAGGGATCACCATAGTCCCCAAGGTGGTGGAGTCTGCTAAAGAAGTATTGCTATTTAGCTGACTCAGGGGCTGAAAAAAACAGCCATTGTAGCCCGCTTTACCTCAGTATCCTCACCACATCAGCCGCAAAGAACTCCAGCTCACAGTTCCATGGAGATTGAGGAAGAAGAAGATAGATTAGAAGAGAAGAAAAATGAAAGAAAGCAATACTAACCTTTCTCAAGTGCATGCAGCTCTATTCCCTGTATGAGATGCCCTTGTATGAGACACCTTTGTTTGAGATGCCCTTGTATGAGATGCCCTTGTATGAGATGCCCTTGTATTAGACACCCTTGTATGAGATGGTTAACGAAATTATAAAAAAAATTGTCATGTGTTTTTTTCCTACTTCCAAATTTTAATTTATATTTGGAATTAAAAGAACTGGTTTATATTATTATTGTACGATGTGCCATGGCATAACAGATGGATTTATCATCTGCTGTGATTCAGGTATATCTCAGAAGAACGAAACTAACTTTAGTCTGACTTAAGACATCTTTTTCTTACGATGCTTGTCCCCTATGAACCAGCTGTGACATAGATCAGCATCAAAATCCTTTACATAAGCTCTTGAAATGTTCTTATGTAGTTTTAAAATATGTATGTATAAATATGTTTTGTATTAGTTTTTTATGTGTAAATATAGTTCATTTCATTCATTAAAAAAAATTTTATTATTCGTCTTTATTAAGTATCAGTCTTATCATGTATAATGCATGTTTTCCTTCATTAGCTACAAATAAGCACCAGAAGGTACCCAAATATTTATTTAACTGGATGTTGGTGTGCAGCAACTCTATATTTCAGATTACTGGCTGCAGATAAGCAGCAACAGGATGAAATCAACATGAGACTACGAGATCGTCTCAACAATATAAGTAACACCAGGCAAGTTTTAGAAGAAAAAACATTTATATATATATATATCTTACATCTTACATCCTTCCCATATATATATATATATATTTTACATCTTACATCCTTCCCATACATTTAAAAATCACATAGGGCTCACATGGTAGTTCGACAAGTTTTATATATATATATATATATAAAAGAAACGCAACAAATATGATTTTGCAGTTTGAACTGAAGTTTGCTGATCAGACAAGGGCATATTGCTTGAAATGTTCACTTGGACATCAGCGTCACGCGCTGACCTGAATTGTACTCAGCAGATGGTTCATGAGCACAGAAAAGCGACACAGCATTTTTGACAATAACTCATGACAGGTTCACGAGAATCCTGTGAAACTTACTGAACACAAAACTCGCTGACCATGTTATTGAATGCCTATAAAAGATTGATGCTCCGCAAATCAATTCATTTGAAAATTCATTGCGCAAGTATGACTATCTCACTACAGAAGAACGACTCATCATCACTGGATGTTTACAGACTGAACAGTCACAAAGTGTAGTGGCCAGACAATTTAATGTGGTTAGAAGCACCATTAGTCGCCTTTGGAGACAATTTCAAGAAACTGGCTCAGTTGCAGTCTGGCCGCGCAGTGGAAGACCCATAGTCACAACTCCTGCTGAAGACCGCTTCATACGGCTGCGTCACCTCAGGAATTGATTTGCATCTGCGTCCTCAACAGTCCAGTCAATGACAGCAGCTCGTCAAATTTCAGATCAAATGGTCAGGAACCGGCTGCACGATGCTGGTCTTTGGGCTAGAATGCCCTACAGAAGTCCTGTTCTTACGGACTGACATTGCCAGAACCGACTGCAGTGGGTAAACCAGCATCGTCAATGGACTGTTGCGAATGATTGGAGAAGGGTTTGGTTTAGTGATGAATCATTCTTTCTGCTCCAGTGACACAAAAGACAGAGAAGAGTTTACAGCAAAGTCCATGAGCGCTATGCCCAGAACTGTGTGGATGAAGCTCCTCCACATGGTGGTGGAGGTGTAGTGGCATGGGGAACAATCAACTTCCTGGGAAGAAGTGACCTGGTGCAAACTGAAAGACTCCTGCATGCCCAGCAATACGTCTCTGAAATTCTTCATCCTCACGTCCTTCCCCTTCTGGCTGCACCATTGTTGATTTTTCAGCAGGATAACCCGATAGAACACTAATGGGATGAACTTAACAGACAATTCCGCCACTGGGACATGGTGCCAGCCAATCTCTGACAGTTGTCTCTTGCACTGTGGGAAGAGTGGGCAGCCATCCTACAACAACAGATCCAATGGCTAATCAGATCCATGTCAAGGAGATGTCATTCTCTGATACAGGGCAGAGGAGGCCATACACCTTACTGAAACGGAGGCCTCAGTCACACACAAAAAAAATCCAAACCAAATTTAATGAACATCATTTCATTGTTAAAGTCTTAAAGTTTCTTCATGCCAAGACTGGAACTTTAATTCCGTAAAATAAAATTTTGATACCAAGTTTGAAATTTGGTGTCCATTACGACTACAGTAGTGTTGCGTTTCTTTTTTTGAATAGTATATAAAATCAGTGAACTTGTTTTGTTTTGATTTTGTGACAGAAATTTCCTCTTGAAAAACAAAACTGATGAAACGATGCTAATAAAAACATATCCCATAGATTAAAACATGCTGTCCAATGATGGTAGAGATGATGATTCAAATTAGTGGACATACTGAATTTGATGTAACAGATACTTGTGTAATAATATGAGTAAATAATAGTGACAATTGTTTGTTTGTTATTGATAATTTGGATAAATTTTTATATTTACAGATACAATAATTCTATTAAAAATCAGTCAGCTGTGGATAATTATGTCAAGAATAAATAAGTTTTAGATAACTACATTATGAGTTAATATGTAATAGATAATTATGTTAAAGTTAGTAGGTTACAGATAATTATATTATGAATTAATAGATTTTAGAAGTTAATGGGTTGTAGATAATTATGTTAAAATTAGTAGTTTGTGGATAAGTATGTTAAGAATTAATAGGTTTTAGATAATTATGTTAAGAGTTATTAGGTTGTAGATAATTAGGTTAGGAATTAGTAGGTTGTGGATTTTTATGACAAAGGTTGTTAAAATGGTAGATAATTATGATAAAGTTAAGTGCCAGGTTTTTTTAAATAAGTAAGTAAAAATAAAAGGACAAATAATAAGTCATAAAAAATAATAAATCATTAAAATTTCCATTTGAAAAAAAAAATCAGCCTTTGTTACATACATCTTTGTATAAGTGGAGAAGGAGTGAGTGCAGAAATAACAGAAAACTTCTTCAGCATGACCTGATTTAACAGTTTTGTTTCCTGATATCTCCAACAGTTTTCCATGCAGCTCAGAGTCTGAAATGCACACAGTGTTCCTGAGATTTCTGGACCCATCAGCAGAGCAGAGCTTCTCCAAACAGCCTGATCACATGTTCTCATACTATGTCATATGTGCATTTCTCATATTCATTGTTGTTTTCATCACTCAAGCCATCATGCTGCCAAGGTAAACTCTCTTTCTCGTGCTACTTTTTGTGAAGGAGTTTAAATTTTTTTGTCATATATCCATGAATGCTGACCTCATATATCCATGAATGCTGACCTGATATATTCATGAATGCTGACCTCATATATCCATGAATGCTGACCTCATATATCCACGAATGCTGACCTGATATATTCATGAATGCTGACCTCATATATCCACAAATGCTGACCTGATATATCCATGAATGCTGACCTCATATATCCATGAATGCTGACCTGATATATCCATGAATGCTGACCTGATATATCCATGAATGCTGACCTCATATATCCACAAATGCTGACCTGATATATCCACAAATGCTGACCTGATATATCCATGAATGCTGACCTCATATATCCATGAATGCTGACCTCATATATCCATGAATGCTGACCTCATATATCCACGAATTCTGACCTCATAACACTTTCATGTCCCAGTGGCCTTGGAAGATCACCACTATATCTTAATGGCATGGAAACGGGGATTTTACCTTATTTACCTTATATCTATGAATAGGTTTCAGCATGTAGCTTTTCTTTCAGCTCAATCGATCATATGTCTAGATAAAGTGTGTTATAAGGCTAGTAAGACTGCTAAACTTTAGTTTTTCTGCTGAACTTTAATAATACTGCTGAACTTTAGTAATGCTGCTGAACTTTAGTAATGCTGCTGAACTTTAGTAATGCTGCTGAACTTTAGTAATACTGCTGAACTTTAGTAATACTGCTGAACTTTAGTAAGACTGCTGAACTTTAGTAATGCTGCTGAACTTTAGTAATACTGCTGAACTTTAGCAAGACTGCTGAACTTTCTTCTATGATCAGAAAGAAAATACTGTCACTTGACATTTTGCAAGAAGATGAAAGTTAGAGAAAAAATAAGGACATTATCAAAAGAAAACTAAAAATATAATGTAAGATAGGAAAATGTAATAACAGTTTGACAGAAAATATAAAGAATAATAATAAGGCATTGCTGGACAGAAACAGGTACTTAATGTTTAATTCCTAACAAAAATGAAAGAAATCAATGAAAGGAAGATGTTTCGTTCCTATTAAAAAAATTTGAAAAATGAAAGAAATCAATGAAAGGAAGATGTTTCGTTCCTATTTAAAAAAAAAAAAAAAGAATTTAATGAAAATGAAGATGTACTAGAAAAATGTTCTCATCATTGAGGAAATGAAGAGGCTCTTAGAATTATTTTTAAAATATACGTGTATATGAAAGTCCTTCTGTTTTCCATCAGTTTATGAAAGTAAATTTTATATTTCTATTTGCTTCTTTCAAATTATAATTTTGACCTTCAGAATAAAAGAAACTAATAAAAAAAAAAAATTCACTGAACATAAATTGATGGAAAACAGGAGGCAGTTAACATATCTTCTTTATTTTTATCAGATATGGAAGAAATTAGTTGAAAAGAAGAGAGACATATAATAGTTTTAAACAGGAATTGAAAGGAAATCAGACATACATAAAAAAAAAAACAGAAACTATGGACTGACAAGCCCAATCCACATCCAATAATGAAATGTCACAACTCCTGCACCATGAACAAATCACCATCTCTAGATTACGCATGGGACACTGCCAGTTGTGAGCTCACTTACATCGTGTTGGCCTATCACACACCCCCTTCAGCACATGAATGAGAGGTTTTCAGACTCCAGCACACGAAGGAGAGGTTTTCAGACTCCAGCATATGAAGGAGAGGTTTTCAGACTCCAGCACATGAATGAGAGGTTTTCAGACTCCAGCACATGAATGAGAGGTTTTCAGACCCCAGAGCATATGAATGAGAGGTTTTCAGACCCCAGAGCACATGAATGAGAGGTTTTCAGACTCCAGCACGTGAATGAGAGGTTTTCAGACTCCAGTACATGAAGGAGAGGTTTTCAGACTCCAGTACATGAATGAGAGGTTTTCAGACTCCAGCATGTGAAGGAGAGGTTTTCAGACTTCAGCACATGAATGAGAGGTTTTCAGACTTCAGCACATGAATGAGAGGTTTTCAGACTCCAACACATGAATGAGAGGTTTTCAGACTCCAACACATGAATGAAAGGTTTTCAGACTCCAGAGCACATGAATGAGAGGTTTTCAGACTCCAGCACATGAATGAGAGGTTTTCAGACTCCAGCACATGAATGAGAGGTTTTCAGACTCCAGCACATGAATGAGAGGTTTTCAGACTCCAGCACATGAATGAGAGGTTTTCAGACTCCAGCACATGAATGAGAGGTTTTCAGACCTCAGAGCACATGAATGAGAGGTTTTCAGACTCCAGCACATGAATGAGAGGTTTTCAGACTCCAGCACATGAATGAGAGGTTTTCAGACTCCAACACATGAATGAGAGGTTTTCAGACTCCAACACATGAATGAGAGGTTTTCAGACTCCAGAGCACATGAATGAGAGGTTTTCAGACTCCAGCACATGAATGAGAGGTTTTCAGACTCAAACACATGAATGAGAGGTTTTCAGACTCCAGCACATGAATGAGAGGTTTTCAGACTCCAGCACATGAATGAGAGGTTTTCAGACTCCAGCACATGAATGAGAGGTTTTCAGACTCCAGCACATGAATGAGAGGTTTTCAGACCCCAGAGCACATGAATGAGAGGTTTTCAGACTCCAGCACATGAATGAGAGGTTTTCAGACTCCAGCACATGAATGAGAGGTTTTCAGACTCCAGCACATGAATGAGAGGTTTTCATACTCCAGCACATGAATGAGAGGTTTTCAGACTCCAACACATGAATGAGAGGTTTTCAGACTCCAGAGCACATGAATGAGAGGTTTTCAGACTCCAGCATATGAATGAGAGGTTTTCAGACTCCAGAGCACACAGTTTAGCCACCTCAGCCAAGAAACCAACTCCAGCTCTGACCACAGGGGGGGCCCTATGGGAGATAACTCTTGGACCCAAAACACAACATCCAAATGATGACATAATTTATCCAGAAAATAAATTTAACCATCTGAGGCTAGAACCATGGAATGGAAAAGAAGAAGAAGAAGAAAAAGAAGAATGAGGAAAAAAAAAATGTGTGAAGTGTAATGATGTAAAGTTTGATGTTAAGAAAACCTTGCTTGACTTTTCAGAAGTGCATTGTTGTTCATCATTTCCACACTTGGCATCTTACTGTACTCAGCTTTGACAGCCATTTGTCTGTACAGTGAATTTCCAGTGTTGGTATGTGATTTCCTGTGTTATGTGATTTCCTGTGTTATGTGATTTCCTGTATTATGTGATTTCCTGTGTTATGTGATTTCCTGTGTTTATACTTATCTCCTGTGTTTGGATGTCAGTGTATATTGATATATGATTTATTGTGTTTATATATTTTTTCATGGTTTCCCATAATTAAAGAGAATGTAATTACTGGAACCACAAATTATTAACAGCCTGGTTGGCTGAGTGGTTAGGTGCTCAGTCTACTAATCTGGTGGTACTAAGTTCAGACCCCAGCACTGGGGATTTTTTTTTCTGGTACCACCACACCAGAAAGTCCCCAGTGTCCATCCAGCCTCTAAAAATGGGTAACAGAGAAATCTGGGAAGGTTAATGTGACCAGGCATGATACCAAAAAATCACACTTTTCATGTGAGAAGTATTTCATGGAAATACATGCCTAATACCATATCCCCAATATGCGTTAATGACATGGAAACCTTTTACATGTCACTAAACTAAGAAAATATTTTCATTTTTTAACTTGAAATTAAATGTTAAAATAATGAATATGATATCCTTGTGAATGATACTACTGCTGATGATAATATTCACAATCAAAGAAATGTAATTAATGATTAGTAATAAATGATGTTTTTTTTTTTTTGAGACAGATATGCTGTTAATGAAGGTAGCATTCTCCAACATGTCAGTAATTGTCAAAATGTTGTATAGCAATACTGGTTTTTCAGAAACATTGTCACAAGTTTCTGAGGCTGTTCCTACGGCTGTCCAGTTTTATTGTAAATACTTCATGGGTGAGAGTGATGCTGTCGATCTCTTGTGTGGGCCTCATCTTTCTCGTCTCATCCATTAGCATGGTAAAAAGTTTGACATCTTTATAGCTTCATTCAGTCAAATAAATGAAAATTAAGGTCTTAGAGAAGTGTCAGAGCAACGACAAACTACTTCAAGCTGTAAAGTGAAAAAGCATCACAATTCTGTGTGCAGCATGAGAAAATATAGAGTCGCTGGAAAACTTGAAGGGAATGGAAAGAAAAATCTGCTGATGTTTTCGAAGAAATGTCTATTTAAATTAGAATTTTTTAAAGTCTGTTTATATTAGACATGTACTGATGTTTTAAAGAAAAGTCTGTTTAGACCAGACCTGTACTGATGTTCCTAAAAATTATGTTTAAATTAGATCTCTCTTTATATGTTCTCGTAAAACCATGCTTAGTTCAGAATTTCTGTTAAAGGAACAGCCATTATTTTTTAACCTATTTGTTTTGTTCTATATATTTTGTTGTTGCTTCCCACAGATCAGTTGTGAAGGTTCCTGTCTTTCAAACGAAAGTTCATCTTCCACAAATGAAACATTAGCACCTGATACAACAGCTGGGACATATTTATGTGTTTATCCTTCGGTATGATAATTTTTGCATAGCTTCTTAGAATAACAGTAGCAGATTCACCTATTTTTATTGTTTCTATTGAGAGTAGCTATAAAAACCCATTTTGATTAAAACAAGTTATTAATTTTTAACACCAGTGATATCTTTGTGTCAGAATTATTTGTTCCTTTGGAATTTTTTTTTCCATGTTTTTGCAGTATCCACTTTTTTTATATTGATTAGGTCTTGCATTAATTTTTATTCATTAACTTTAAATTTTGCATATTCTTGTCATTTAAACCTTATTTTCTTGTCTGGTTTGTTGTTTCTCTTGAAGTTCTACATCAACAGCTCTGTTGCTGTATGATAGTTACTTGTGTAAATTATCTGTTTGAATGTGTACAGCTTTCATTTGATGGACATGACCTAGGTGGTGTAGCTTTCATCTTGTTTTGTCTTGTCTCCTTCCTCATATACTTTGAAGTTGAGGGGACAAATAAATGTTTTGATAGGGCTTGGCAATTTGCTTCATATAATAGGATAATTAATGCTTCTGTAACTTCCTTTCTCCATCTCTTGCCTAGGTGGCCCCTTCCTCTGAACCTACAGATCTTAGTATGAATGCTTTTTCTGAGGTAGTTGTGTAATATAGCCAAACCATTTGACTCACTTTTTCTGGATATAGTGTAATACTGGTATTACTCCAACCTTTGCCCTGATGGTGTCATTTCTTACTTGGTCTCTTCTTGTATTCTCCTTAAACATCTCATTTCTGTCATGATGGTTTTCCTTTTGTGTTTGGCTGTTAGTGTCCATGTCTTGCATCTGTGTAACTATTCTAGCTACTCTCAACCTGTAGTCAACAGACTATAAGTGAAGTATTATCAGGGGGACTGCATATGCATTATTGATACAGTATTTAATATTCAATAAAAACAAAGAAAGGTTCGTGGCATTGTGATATTATATACAAGACAGTAGTCAGCAGCATAAACATAGAAAAGTGATCCTTGGATTTAAAAAGGTTGGAAATCACTGGCTTACACCATTCACACAGACTGCGTGTGTGCTGTGATACATCTTATGCATCTGATACTCTGTATTTACACAGAATGCTGTTAAATATGACATAATGATCAAAACTGGTGCTCTTTTAACGCTTATTAATATGCTACAAATTAGATTTGTGTGTTAAAAAAAGACTTATTAATTTTGTACTATTTCTATTTACTTTCTTAAATACAAAATACATCAGATTCCGCAGTAAAAAAATTGTACTCCGTCTGTTGCTTTTCAGTATTATCTGCTGTGTTTCCTGTTGGCATTCACCGGCTACAGCATTTTTATCCAGATCAGCTGCATCATCAAATTCATCTTCCTTTCTGTCATGTTCATCATTATCAACCTTGCTGTTCACGTTGGAAGGGGATCAGTATTTGACGAATATGATTCTCTTTTATCCTCAAGGATTAGCGGGTAAGGAATGAGGTTTGGAAAACAAAAATTCACTGAATCAAAATTTTCACCTCATTTTCAGAAGATTTAAATTGCCTTGAAATGCATCATCAAGAAAATAAGCGTGCAAAAATTATTATGTAAAACTTTATTTACATGATAGTAACACACGACTATTAGTGTATGAGTATATAACTATACATGGAGCCACCACAGTAAAGCTGTGATAACAAAATGTATAAACCAGGGAAAAAAGTAGGAACAGCTTTATTACTCAATGAGTGCACAGTTGTGACATTTCAGCGTGAGCAAAACATACAGGAGGAAGAAATAAAGAGAGGAGATAAAATATAAATTCACATGAATGTTATGCTACAAAAAAAAATTAAGTTAAATGAATAGAGCACTTAGCTGTAACTTGTAAGGTAAGAAACCGTGGCTTGTCCAACGTTGTGTGTCAGAAATGTGCATGGTGGAGTGTTGAGGGTATTTAAATTAAGACTTGGGATGTGTGATAGGTGTGTGCTTGTTAAGTAATAAAGCTGTTCCTACTCTTTTCCTAGTTTATATATTTTGTTTACATGATACAGTAAATGATGTGTTGGGGGAAACATGAAGTTTTGCATACAAAAATTGATACTGTTTTATCATAAAATATGCTTAGTTAGTTCACCAGTCTGTCAACTGTTCTGTGAAAGTTTCTAATGAAATTAAAATCTTTTATAAGTCCTTGTTGTAACCTCAAATCTGTCAGTGCAAAGTATTTTCTTTTTGATAGAGGTCACCTGACACTTACTGTTGACTTTTGTAAAACAGTCTGCTGTGTGTTTTTTTTTATGTACTCCTTGTTAACACACCATTATACCATTTTGTCTTTCTCTGGTCTTCATCACAGAGTCTGTAATGGCAGTTCATATATTTTGAAAACAAACATTGTCTTGTTTGTCCTGTACAGGCACGGTGACCCTGTATCACTGAGAGTAAAAACTACAGTCTACATAGCTGCCATCCTTATCACAATGCACTATTTAGACAGACGAATGGAATATGCAAATCGCCTGGGTCATTTGTTCAAACTGCAGTTTCAGAGAGAGACAGAACAGGTATTCATAACTGTATTAGCAGTGCATGTTTGAATCATTTAGTAAACCACTGTCACAAGAAGAAGACCCATGCAATATAAAGTTTTAGAGAAAAGCAAGTAGGGCTGGGTTTGATAATTTAGTTGTCTAAAAATGATACTACTGCCACCTAGGAGGTGGTGGGAACATTTGGGGAAGTGGGGGAGGGGACTGAGAAAAAGGGAGTACTGGGGGCTTCAGAGCCAGGTGAGCAGAACAAATTTCTAGAGGCACGAGAGATAGGCTTACTAGACGTCCTGCTTTGACCGGGATTGTCCCGGTTTGATGATGTGGTTCCTGCATCCCGGGCAGTTTGTCATTTTGTCCCGGTTATTTGGTAAAATTTTAAAAGTGCTGAATATACAAGAAGTAAAAAAAAAATAGTGCAATCTCTGGTAAAATGGCAATCTGGCAACTAAAATATCCCCTCTGTTACACTCACTATTGCCAGTCTAAATATTTTGTGTCTAGATCTAAGTACTTTTAAAGTTGTCTAGATGTTTTCCCCCAAAATTTAGAGCATGTGGCCTAATGAATTTAGATGTTTTATTTTGTCATCCAGATATTTTTTCATAGAATTTATAATAGCATGTAGCCTATGAGATCCAGATATTTTTATTTCATTTTTTAGATATTTTGTTTCAATTAGAGTTAGCTACACTGGAACTTACACTGGCCACATCATTGTTGCGCATGTCCTATCTTAGTTGAGTTCAAAGAATCAGCATTTGTCATCATTCTGTACTGTACATTAAATTAATTTAATCTCCAAAATGCCAAAAAGAAACTGCGTGTTTACTGATGAATTAAAAAAGGATTATCCATTTTTTTTTTAAATTTGTGATCGTATTGACAAAGTGAAATGTGAACTGTGCTTTTCAGAATTTTCAGTAGCTCATGGTGAGCGTTCGGACATTAAAAATCACTTGAGATGTGTGAAACATAAGACAAGCCTAGTGGCAGCGGCAGGAACTTCCTCAAACTTATTCTCATATTTTAAAGGGACCGATTTAAGTGACAAATAATTTTTAATAGCAGCTAAAGAAGCAACTTTTGCATTTCATGTTGCTATTCACAGTCTCAGCTTTAAGTCAGCCGATTGTTCATCTAAATTGATTTTGAAGCTCTTTGAAACAAAGTTTAGACTAGCCAGAACAAAATGTGAAGCTGTCATTGTTAATGTGATTGTTGCTGTTGTTTCAGCAGCTTTGCGAAGATTTAAATAAAACAAATTATGTGATAGTATCAGTAGATTCTTCCAACAGGAACGAAATTAAAACTGTGCCAATTGTTGTGTGGTATTTTGTACCAGACTGTGGCATAAACTTTGAACTTTTAGACTTTCATTCAGTTCCCAGTGAAACTGCAGAAATACTGGCAAACCATTTAATGCAAGTTATAAAAACTCATCATCATCAGGTGCCATGCCGACTGGCGTTGGCTATTATGCTTCTCCAGAGTACGCGATCCTTCATGCAGGTCATCAGCTCAGTTGGTGATCTCCTCTCACACCATTCCGTCAGACTGTCCAGTATCATTTCTCTTGGTCTTCCTCTTGATCATCTTCCTTCTATTTTTCCTGTTTTTTATAATATTTTCAATGCCTCCTCTTCTCACTACATGTCCTATGAAAGTACATTGTCTCTCTCTTATCTTTTTGACAAGGTTTTTGTCTCTCCAGCTCTTCACATACATTCTTCATTAGTTATTTTTGCTGTCCAGGGGATTTGCAACATTCTTCTAATAAACCACATTTCTGCTGCTTCCAATGACTTTTGTGCAGACTTGCCTATTGTCCATGATTCACTTCCATATAACAAGATAGGTTCAATATAGCATTTTAGGACTCGTTTTCTAACATTCATTGATAAAAATGTGTTAGCTAATATGTTTCTCATTCTCTGAAATGCAGTCTTTGCTTGGCCTATTCTGTTCCTAATTTCTGTTCTGCATTTCTCATCTGAAGTTATTACTGCTCCAAGGTATTTGAATTTCTGCACCTGCTTTAGAATAGTTCCGTTTAATTTAATACTGCATGCTGGTGGATTCTGTTTCTTAGATGTAACCATAGTCTCTGTCTTTTTGATGTTCAAAGTAAGGCCTTTCTGTTCACTTTCTTTGGTGACTTTATCCAAGAGGTCTTGTTGGTTCTCAGCTATCAGTACTGTGTCGTCAGCATACCGAAGGTTGTTAATATTGTATCCTCTAATTTTTATGCCTGGTTCTGTGATGATTCTTCTTAGAATATTCTCTCTATACAGAGAAAAAATGTCTGGAGATAGTACACATCCTTGTCGCACCCCTTTGTTTTATAGTTGATATTTTCCAATTCTATTTTCAACTCGAACTGTTGCTTCTTGCTGCCAGTATAGATGTTTTACAATCCTCAAGTCTTTGCCATCTATATTGATGTCTTCAAGCATTTTAATAATTTCAGTATGTTTCACCTTGTCAAATGCCTTGGTGTAATCAATGAAACATAAGTAGAGATCTTTCTGTACTTCTAAAGCTCTTTCTGTTAGTGTTCGTAAAGCATAAATGGCATTGTGTGTTCCCTTTCCTTCAACAAATCCAAACTGTTCATCTGCTATTTCCATTTTTATCTTTTTCCTTATTCTTCTCATAATTATTCTCAGAAGTAGCTTCGTTATGTGACATGAGAGGCTGATAGTCCGGTGGTCGTCACATTCCTTTGCACCTGGTGTCTTTGGTAGTGCTATAAATGTGGATTTAATCAGGTCACTGGGAATATAACCACTGTTGTAAATGTCATTCAGTAACTTGGTTATTATTTTTATTCCTGTCTCCTCTAGTGCCTCTATTTCTTCTATTGTTATATTATCAAGCCTAGTCACTTTTCGTTTCTTCATGTGTTTGATGGCATCTATGATTTCATCTTCAAGTATTGGCGGTCCATCACAGTTTTCAGTATCTGGTGTTAATTCTGGTCTTTCTCCTCCATATAGCTCACCGATATACTCTGTCCACCTGTCCACAATGTCTTCTTTTCCCATTAACATTTTACCTTCTTTCGATTTCAGGCATCCTGTGGTATATTTTATTTTCCTGCCTGTGAGTTCATTAATTCGTTTGTGCATGTTTTTGCTGTCTTTATTATGAGAGTCCTCTATCTGTCTGCACTGTTCATTTATCCACACTTCTTTTGCTTCTCTGCATTTGCATCTTATTTCTTTATTTATCTTGCTATATTTTTCCTCGTTATTTTTACTCCCCCTCCTCTTGTCCATCAGTCCTAGGATGTCGTCTGTCATCCATTTATTTTTAGAGGCTTCTTTTTTTGGTGGTATTATCTCCTTAACAGTTTGGGGATAGAATCTCTTAACATTTCCCATTGTTCATCTATACTATTTATCTTTGCTATTGCATTGTATCTATTTGTTATAATAACTTTGTATTGGTCTCGCAGTTCTTGGTCATTTTTAAGAAGTTCTGTATTCAGTTTGATGTTTCTCACTTTTCTGCCTGCTTTCTTTAGCTTTATTCTAACTTTTCCACAGAGTGGATCATGGTCCCTATTGCAGTCGGCTCCTGGCATGGTTTTTGTTGTCAGTAATGCATTGCGGAATCGTTTGTTGATTAATATGTAGTCTGTCTGGTTAAAAGTCTTTTTGTCTGGGCTGCACCATGTTGCCAGTCTTCAAGGATGTTGTTTAAACCAGGTGTTTCCTACAACCATGCTGTGTATTCTTGCCCATTCAATTAATTTATAACCTCTGTCATTCCTCTCCCCCAGTCCATAGTCACCAATGATGTCTGAAGTTCTTCCTTTACCAACTTTGGCATTAAAATCTCCCATGACTATGGTAACTTCATGTGACTTTCTGTATTTTAGTGCTGTCTCTATGTCATTATAAAATATCTGTACATCTTCTTCAGAACTTTCAGATGTTGGAGCGTACACATGTATAATATTTATGTTTATTGGTTGTCCTTTCAGTTGGGCTAGCAGGACTCGGTCCCAGATGTTCAAATATCCTACAGTTGTCCTTGCCATTTGTTCATCAAATATTATTCCTACTCCTCGTTCATGTTTCTCACTTCCTGAATATATTATTGTATATTTATCTGAGTTTATCTTCCCTGCACCTGTCCATCTAACTTCACTCATTCCTAATATGTTGATCTTCATCCTTTCCATTTCCATCTTTACATTTTCTAATTTTCCAGCCTGGAATAAAGTTCTAACATTCCATGTTGCTATTTTGAACTTGTTAGTTTTGCCACCAGTAGCTTGATGATGATCTGGCCTCACCTGTGGCTCGTGAGCTGCCCTACCAGAGAGGCTGTTCCAGAGGAACATCCATTAACGTCGTTCATGATGAATCGATTATTCTGTTCAAGCATAACTATTCTTGGGAACTACAACAGTGGTTTCCCGTTGCCTTCTGTCGGTTTGTGTACGGACTCACCACTAGCCTTTGGACTCCCTGTCCTACCCGTAAGGCAGCGGGAGCGAGAGGTTTTAAGGTGCCTCTGACTCGCCTGGTGTTCCCTTCACTGAGCACCTGAGGCACTTTATAGGAGTAGTAGAGCCACCTAATACCCCAGCTCGCTGTCTGAGTCTACCACCAGTTGGTCCGCGCCTGCTTATTTGGACAACTCCTTATTCACAGAGATCCTCCATATTTGGAGGACTTTCACCATCCGCCACCTGTGACGCGCCAGGTTGGGCATGGTTGCCCCAGCTTTACCCAGATAAAAACTCATAGCAAAAAAAAAAAAATTATTGGATTTTGTGGAGATAATTGCAATACTAATTTTGGGGGTGTTAAATGTAGAGGAGAAAACAATATTTACAGTAGATTGGAGAAGGAAATATAGAGGAGAAAACAATATTTACATTAGATTGAAGAAGGAAACATAGAGGAGAAAACAATATTTTACAGCAGATTGAAGAAGGAACTAGAAGAAATATTGTTGGCATTGGTTGCAGTGCTCACATTATACACAACTGCCATCAAAATTTATAAATATTTCCACATTTATACGGTTCAAGTCACTCAACTAAAAGAGTTCTGTGAATTTGTAGATGTAGAGTATAACAAGGTTCTTCAACAGGGCAACATCAGTTTTCTTTAGCTACTTCCAGCTATTGACAGAATACTTGAAATCTACAAAGGACTGAAATCATATTTTATTTCACAGAACACTGTCCAGTGATGATAAAACAGTTTTTTTTTATAATGATTGTGGTGAAATGTATTTGTGGTTTGTGCAAGGGCAACTCAAATTGTTTAGCAAAGCTATCTTGATTATGGAAAGTACAAAAGCGAGTGCAATTGATATTGTCAGTGAACTCAGAAAATTAAAAACAAACCTTGAGGAAAGTCCTGATAATAAATTTATGCCCCAAGGAGCAAAAAAAAAAGTTTCAGAATACTAGAAAATAATGGAAGTATTAATATCAATACAATCCTACAAGAGTTTACAGCATTTTATGACAGATGTCCTTCTTACATTGAGCTATGGGAAAACAGTTTTGGTGGAGCAGAATCTTTTACTTGGATAAACAACAATGAGTTAACATGGTCTGAAACTGAAGCTTCAGATGAAAAAAATTAATGAAACTGTTGCAAATAATGCAGTAAACATGGATCAACTTTTTGATGAAGTAGTGATTGCAAAAGCATTTTGGTCAGCAAACTATGAAATTTGGAAAAATACAAGTTGTGAAGAAAAATGGATACAACTTTTCAGTCATTTCAAAGAAAAGAACATTTCTTTGCCCGATCTTGTTCGAATTATAGAATACATTTTCACCATGCACCAGTCGAAAGAGTATTCTCAATAATGAATATCATATGATCTGAAAAAAGAGGCAGAATGGCTGAATCAACCATCAAAGCTTTACTACGCTGCAAAATTAACAGTGAACTAAATTGCAGAGAATTTTTCAATGCCATTAAAAATAACAAAGAACATTTACAGAAAGTTCATGCTAGTGATAAATATTAATAACTTCTTAATAATAAGGTATGTTCAGTTGAGTTATTAAAAACTGCTTTTAGCTCATTGTTTTTTTTTAACAACTTCTTTATTTAGCCTTTTCAATCATAGGTTCTTATCCTAGTAGGCTTTATTTTCTGTTGTGAGCATTTTCTCAAAATTGTCCCAGTTTGAGAAAAAAATATTATGATAAGCCTAATGAGAGATGTGGCTTGGGAGATATATGAGTGTCACATTACATGAAGAAAAAAAAAATCCTGACTTTCCTTGCTGTCTCATGGCCTTTTTTGCTGTCCTACATTACATGAAGAAATCCTGACTTTCCTTGCTGTCTCACAACATTTTTTGCTGTTCTACATTACACGAAGAAGTATTGCCTTTTTCTCTTAAGTCTCTTAGCAATTAAAATGTACCCAGAGACTTATAAACTGAAGTTGAAAGGTCAAGGCAATCAAAACAAATAAATTTTGTTCTATTTATGATGCTCTTTTGTCATTATGCTTTACTTGCCGCAACAAATATTCTTGTCTTTTCATTAGATGCTGCAGCTATTTATATCAAAAGTTTGTCAGAATCATCCAGTCATGTGTTTGTCTTGTTCTAGGTTAAAATGATGGCCGCCATAAACAAGATTGTCCTTGAAAATATCATTCCTTCTCACGTCATCGCTTATTATATGAGATCATCACGAAAACATGAGGTGAGAAGATCAGAGACTTGTTAGTGAGCATCTAGTTGTGACTTGTTATCCTCAAATGTGTGGCTAATACAGGTTGTTATTTTTAATGTTGCTACAAAACAAGTGGGTGATGAACAGTTGGTGCAGCACCACAGAAAAAGAATGTAGATATACTACTGTGACACCCACACAAGCATCTCATCTGGAACTAGAGAGAAGGTGAGGGATGATATGTCAGATGCAAAAATTACACACACACACACACACACACACAAAAAATGAGGCAGGGCATTAATAACAGTTACCAAAGGATATCTCTGCTGAGTTTTATTTTAAAAATTTACCTGAGATGGCCTGAGGTGCTGCAGAAACTGCCAGAGTGGCCTCCTCCTGAGTCACAGAGTTGTTTCAGGGTAAAAAAAATAACCAAGGACGGGACTGTGACACGTATAATCATAATATGACTCTGTGTCTGACTCTTTTATATTCTTCTTAAATATGGGCACTAACACTATATCCCTATGTGCCTCTAAGGCGTGAGAGAATTACCTTTACCTTTTTTTTTTAACCTTATTTTGTAGTCTAAATGTACAGCTTTCCCTCTTGAACAAAATGGTCTGGTATTGTTTTTTTTCAGTCCTTGTTTAAAACTGTAGGACTTTGCTTAAAGTGTATAGTTTTTTTCCTGCCTTTTCTGTCGTATATTTCTGTGGACTTTTCCTGTTTTTTTTACTTTATTTTTTTAGATCTATTTTGGAATATAATGATGTATAAGTCTGTCAAACTTAACATCCTGATCAACTTGTTTATATTGCTGACCATGGTAGCAGCATTTGTATTAACAAGATAGTGTCAGAACCTATAGCATGATACCTTGATTTTCTAGTACTAGTGTCAGAACCTATAGCATGATACTTTGATTTTCTAGTACTAGTGTCAGAACCTATAGCATGAAACCTTGATTTTCTAGTAGTAGTGTCAGAACATAAAATTGGAAGTGAGACAAGGATGTGTTCTATCCCCTGACCTCTTCTTCTTGTACAGGAGAAACATAATGAGAAATATAGAGAGCTTGCCAGGAATATCAATTGGCGGTACAACCTTAACAACTTAAGGTATGCAGACAACACAGTTCTGATTGCTAAAAGTGAAGGGGAGCTACATGCTTTTCTGGACATCATGATTCATAAAAGTAAAAGTAAAGGTCTCAGCCTGAGTAAAAAAAAAAGACTGAAGTGATGGTCATCTCAAAGAAAAGAATACCACTAAAATGTAGCATTACCATCGATGGCACAGAACTGAAACAAGTTGATAGACTCAAGTACTTAGGAACAATTATAACAGCTGATGGGAAATGTCACAATAAAATAAAAAGCAGATGTTCTCAGGCCAAGTCAGCACTCTAGAAAATGAGAAACATCTTGTGCAACAGATCCATATCAGTGGAAACAAGATTCCGAGTACTTAAATGTTACATCAAACCAATTTTGTTTTATGGATGTGAAGCATGGTCCATGAGTAAGAGAGTACAGCGAGAAATGGAGGCCATTGAAATGTGGTTCATAAGAAGGATTTTGAAGGTACTACGGACAGCTAAGGAAACCAATTAAGAAGTCTTAAGACTGGCTGGAGTTAGAAGGCAAATTACAGCAAAAATCAGAGGCAGACAAGCGAGATTTGTAGGACATTTTCTGAGAATAGGAAAATTGGAACACATTTTGGCATCTGGAAAAATTGAGGGAAGAAGAGACAGAGGAAGACAGAAAGAGAAGTTACTGGATGGGCTGTCAGTGTGGCTAGGAAGAGAAAGTCATTGGCAGATCTCATAATCAAGTCTAAAGACAGGAAATTGTGGAGAGAAATGATCGCCTACGCCACGCAGCATGGCACTTATTTGATTGAATGATTGTCAGAACCCATAGAATGATACCTTGATTTTCTAGTAGTAGTGTCAGAACCTATGGCATGATACCTTGATTTTCTAAAAGTGTGGATATTAGTTTCATTATCAGGTGAAGAAGAAGAAGAAGGTGATGAGGGAAGATGTAACAAATTTAACTGTTGATGATAATGATAATGAAGATAATACTTTATTATGGAGATAGATGCAGATGAAAAAAGTAATGCTGAAAATGATTATAAAGCTATTGATGACAAGGACAGTAGAAATTCTGATGATTAAAAGTTTTGCTTAAGATGAATAATTCTGATAAACTAGGAGACAGTAATGCTCATGATGACTTTATCAGATATCATACCATCAGTGATAAATATAAGAATTATTGTGATCTTATCCACAGGACTTGTATCATGAAAGTTGCAACAATGCATGTGTTATGTTTGCCTCTATACCAAACTTCAAGGACTTTTATCAGCAAACTAAGGCCAATGGTGAAGGTTTGGAATGCATCAGAGTTCTCAATGAAATCATTTCAGATTTTGATGTGGTATGTCTAAAGTTATTTTGAGTAGTTAACAGGTATGTCTAAAGTTATTTTGAGTAGTTAACAGGTATGCTTAATACCTGTTTGAGTAACTAAATTTAGTGATGTTATGAGTAGTTAAGTGTGACTTTACCATGTGTACATGTATGACCTACATTTAAAATGTACATAAAAATACTGAGAGAAACACAATTTATTTTTGTACATATATGGGTAGATAAGTACATCTGTAAATATAAACAAGGCAGGGCTTTTATTTAAGCAGGTAGGAGCAGCTTTATTTAGCACTGAAGCACTCAGCTGTGACGTTTCAGATTTTCTTTCAAGACATAAAACATTAAAAAATAGGAAATAATGAGAAAAACTAAATTGCATTTAAAAAAAGAAAGAAAAAAAAGGCAAGAGATTATAACATAAAAGAAAGGAGAAAGCACTTTACATATATAGATCATAGGTTACTGTGGCAGAAAGGATGTTCAAGTAGATGGTGGAGAATACTTGACGTTCCCACTAGAGCACTGCATTGTCACATCTTCGACCAACACATATTTACAAATACTAGTACATAATCACTGCTACAATAATCATCTGCATACACTCACGTTACGTTATCATCACTATCTACATTTCTTATCTTATATATCTTATATCCTTCCCATGCCGTTAAACATAGGGCTCAGCAAAGTAGTTCGCCAATTTTTTCTGTCTTCGGCGAGTCTTTCAACCTCATCAAAGGATTTTATGCCTGTTAATTTGGCCTCTCTTAATAATGTCCTCTTCAGAGTTTCACGCGGTCTGCCTCTTTTTCTTCAGCCTGTTGTGTTCCACTTGATAGCTTGTTTTGGGATTCTCTGATCATTTCTTCTTATCAAGTGACCAACATATGTCCATCTCCTTTTCCTGATCACCCATGAGACTGGTTGTTGTTCAGTCATCTATCTTATCTCTGCATTGTTCTTGAATTCGTTCCACTTGATGCAGAGTATTTTCCTTAGGCATTTGTTTTCAAAAGAGTCTAATTTATTTTCTATTTCTTTAGTTGTTTTCCAGCTTTCACATGCATAAATGAGGGTGGATATTACATTTGAATTGAATAGTCTTAACTTGGTTTTTGTGCTTATAACTTTTGAATTCCATATGTTCTCAAGATTCTTGAAGATTGATGCTGCTTTTGCAATTCTGATCCTAACTTCCTTTCTAGTGTCACCATCCTGGTCTATGTAGCTGCCAAGGTATGCAAATTGATTGACTTCTTCAATATCTGTCCCTTCTATGTGTATTTTTCCATTTTGATTGAGAGGAATTTTCATTATTTTTGTTTTGTCCTTGTTAATTTCAAGTCCTATTTTGCTAGCCAGTGAAGACAGGCTATCTGTTTTTTCTTGCATGGAATTCACATTGTTACTGATAAGAGTTATGTCATCAGCAAAATCAAGGTCTTCTAGTTGGGTCCCATGTACCCAGTCATACCTGTGTTATCTGTGCAGCATTTTTTCATTATGAAGTCTATTGTAATCCCAAAAAGTAAAGGAGACAGTATACATCCTTGTTTCACGCCTGTTTCAATCTGGAACCATTCACTCATCCCTTCTTCTGTCTTGACTGCACAAACATATCCATCGTATAAGTCCTTAATGATGTTGACAGTTTTAGATGGTATTCCATATAGACATAAAATTCTCCATAATGAATCTCTGTGTATGCTATCAAATGCCTTATTAAAATCTATGAAGTTCAGTATTAATGGTTTCTGCTTTTCAGTATGTTCTTCAAGTATTATTCTGAGAGTAAAGATCTGGTTGAGACAGCTTCTCCCTTTTCAAAATCCTGCTTGTTCATCTCTCATTGAAGTATCCACTATGTCTTTGAGTCTATTCAAAATGACCTTGCAAAATACTTTTAAGGTAAAGTAAATCCTGTCATGCTTTAGAGGCACATAGGGATATGGTGTTAGTGCCCATTAATCTACATTTACTGGCAGATTACAGAAGCCTCAAGTTCATCATCTACCAATTATCTACTTATACATGCTACTATATCTACATCATCACTGCAGTCAAACAACAGTCATATAAATATTGTACTACAATAAATTGTTATAGTTGGCTGAGTGGTTAGGAACTCAGTCTGGTGGTTCCAGGTTCAAGTCCAAACAGTGGGATTTTTTTCTGGTACCAACACACCAAAAAGGCCCTGGAGTTCATCCAGACTATAAAAATGGATATAAGAGAAATCTGGGAAGGTAAATGAGGCCAGGCGTGATACTGACCACATCACACTTTCATGTGCTGAAGGCCTTGAAAATATGAGCCTAACATCATATCCCCAGTATACCTTAATGGAATGTAAATGAGGATTTTACCTTTTTTACTACAATAAATAATTTATCTACAAAAAATATTAATAATAAACCACTAATTCATCATGTAACGGTTACCACATTCTTACTAAATATATTACCAGTTACTGATTCGAAACCACCATGAAGTTGAGAAGATCAAAACAATTGGAAGCACGTACATGGCTGCCACTGGACTCTATTCAGGACTTAGGAAGAGTGAGGTAATGACCTTCACATTCAGAAAGAAGTATCATGTGTAAAGCACACGCTGTCAATAAATATTCTCCAGATAGTTGTAACCTGTCAAAAGTGATGAGAGAAGAAAAAAAATGAAAATTTGGTTGCTTTTTAAAACAATATTGAATGAGTGAAAAACAGGGACCATGTTTGGAAAAAAGTTATGAATAGGTAAAAAAGTAAAAAAAAAAAAAAGTAAAGGTAACCCTGTCGTGCCTTAGAGGCACTTAGTTGCTTCAAAAAAAAAAATCAGTCATAAATTCCACACACATAATCAAAGAATTTTATATATATAATATTGATTTTTACAGTCTAGGGATATCTCGTTTATTTTTTAAAATTTGTAAATGCCCCACATTTTCTTGGTTGTTTATGAGTCCTTTTTTGTCACTTGTTTTTCTCTGAGAATTCAAGATGACAGTTCAGGGGCTGCTATATGATTTCATAGAGTGGTTTATGACTGACATATATTTTTCACTGTCTTTGAAATGTAAAAGATCAAAGTCAAACTTTTTCATGTATAACTGAGGACATGTTATAACATCTTTTATGCAGTTGTCAAAGTCATGTCTCTGCTGTAATATTTCTGGCCAAGAGCACATTGAAACAAGCAGAAATTCTACTTAGATGAATGTGGCATGTAGACTTATGTTCCATATGTGAGAAGTTAACTTTCTGCTGTATACTAACAGTCAACAAAAACCAAATAAAATATGAATATTTGATGAGATAAATAGTGGGTTCTGAGAAAAATGTAGCCACTAATTCATAACAGTTCCAGGCTAGATAAGATTAATATTAACATTAAATGTAAACAGTCATATATAAACTCTAACTATTTCCTAAAAATGAGCAATGCTGTTATAAAACATTGCAAACTTGGTTTCTCTTTGGAACAAAACATAAGGAAGAGCAACATTTTTAAGATACTTCTTTTCTCTACTTGAACAGCATTATTTTCTGCTCGTCTGTTTGCCTCTGTTCTTTTCTTGACTTGAACAGCATTATTTTCTGCTTGTCTGTTTGCCTCTGTTCTTTTCTTGACTTGAACAGCATTATTTTCTGCTTGTCTGTTTGCCTTTGTTCTTTTCTTGACTTGAACAGCATTATTTTCTGCTCGTCTGTTTGCCTCTGTTGGGAGAAGCATGACAAAGCTTCATTACCTGCAATATCTATAGTTAAAAAAGCTACTTCATAAAACTGTCACATGGTACTTTTTAATATTTTCTTTTACTTTTGCCCTCTTTTTTATTGCCAAAAATTAATTAGGTTTGAACAATATTCTAATAAAGAGCCTTCTTATGGGGTAACCATTTGTTTTCCTGTTCACACAATTTTTAAAATGTGTGTGATTTAGTTTAGTATAATGATTGACACTTTGTTTCTTCCTCCCCAGGAAAAAGAGGCAAGGGAAAGAAACATCGTAGCCCTAATAGAGCTCAGTCTGTCCATGATGGTAACCTTGGATTGCATTAACCAGCATTCCTTCAATAACTTCAGTCTTCGAATTGGTAATTGTTATGCTTCATTCATTTGCATGTCCCTTGCAGAACTTTGCCTCCCTAACAGCACTCCTGTAGGCCTCTCGGTTGTGAACAAGATGGCTTGCTGCTGATGCATCCATTTGCAGATCATCAACGATGTTTTGCAGCCATCTTCGCCTTGGTCTTCCTCTCAGTCTTTTTCCCCATTATGTACCCTTCCAAGACGGTCTTCTCTAGATTATCATGACGTTTAATGTGTCCAAAATATTTAAGTTTTCTCTCTTTAATCCTCTTTACTAGCCAGCCTTCTTCAATATTAAGTTCTTGTAGTATGGATAAATTTTTTTCTTTTTTGTGTCCATGATATTTGAAGAACTCTTCTGTAGCATTTACATTCAAAGGCATTTATGTGTTTCTCAGCTGTTTTGTTAAGTGTCCAGGTCTCACAGGCATATGTTGCGATGGGAAAAATGCATGCCCTTAAAAATATAACAAATTGTTATGCTACAAAAGAAAAAAAACTGTTCCAGGACTATTACTTTTCTTTCTTCCTTTTCTCAGAAGTAAACAGAGCAATATATTCTATAATTTGTTTAGAAACTGGGAAATAAGAAACTGTAATATATAATAAGGTTACAAAGTCTGCCTATCAAAACCCTGCTCTGTATTCTTTGCATTGAATGGTCATAAACTTCAGACCTGAAGACTGAGGCCATAACTCAATCAACAAAATGTGAGATTAAAGTACACAGGATTAGCTTGGAAAGCTTATAAACAAACACAAGAATATGAGAAATTAGAAAATTCATGAAAGAATAACTGAGAATTAAATCTCAGACTCTAGTAGGCTGAGCAACCAATCAATAAATCAAGTGCTGTGCCACGTTGTGTAGGCGATCATTTTTCTCCACAATTCCCCGTCTTTAGACTTATGAGATCTGCCAGTGACTTTCTTACTAGCCACACTGACAGCCCATCCAGTAACTTCTCTCTCTGTCTCTTCTTCCCTCAGTTTTTCCAGTTGCTACAGTGTGTTTCAATTTTCCTCTTCTCAGAAAATGTCCTACAAATCTCGCTTATCTGCCTCTGATCTTTGCTGTAATTTGCCTTTTAAATATATCTAACAACCATCTAGGATTAACCACTGATATTTTCAAGTTTTGAATATAAAAATCTTACTTTATATTTCATTTAGCACACCACAAATATAACATTTATCATGTTAACGTTGCATTACTTTCGGTTCCAGGAATCAATAGTGGGCCAGTGATAGCAGGAGTTATAGGGGCTCGAAAGCCACAGTATGACATCTGGGGCGACACTGTGAACGTGGCAAGTAGAATGGACAGTAACGGAGTGCCAGGAAAAATACAGGTAACAGATTATGATAGTAGGGAAAAATACAGGTAGCAGATTATGATAGTAGGGAAAAATACAGGTAGCAGATTATGATAGTAGGGAAAAATACAGGTAGCAGATTATGATAGTAGGAAAAAAATGCCACGTTATTTGTAGCTGAAAGGGTACATTTTGTTGTGTTTCACAGCTTTCATAAGGGTTTTACAATTTCACCTTCTTTTTGTACATTTTAAGAGAATTCACATTTTATTTATCTTTCACACAGTTTGCATGACTTTCACATGTTTGACTGATCTTTCACATATTTTACATGAGCTTCACAATTTTGATGGATTTTTTACATCCTTTAAATGACTTTCACACGCACACGCACTATATATATATATATATATAACCTTTCACATATTTTATATGACTTTCACCTTTCACATACTTTACATGACTTTCACATGACATATTTATCCTATCTTTTTACAGGTTCCAGAAGAGACAGCATCTGTATTATCTAAATATGGCTTTGATCTAGAATATCGAGGTATCACGAAGGTGAAGGGCAAGAACCCAATGAAAACTTACTTTCTGGACCCAAGGAAGAATATCACACTAGTATAGAAGGAAATAAAACTACACAGTATAATTGTCTATGTATAAACTTAGCTAGTTATAGGTTCTTCTGTTTTAAAATGTTTTCTGTCTCAAAAACAACCCCTTCCCTTCCAAAAAAAAAAACAATGAAAATAAAAGCTAATGCAATCAGGCAATTTTGTGATAAAGAATGCCACATTTTGTTTTTTTAAAAGATGTGCTAAAGTGTGAAAGTATCGTACAAAATGGTTTACAGTTGTTACAAATGTTATGATCATATTTTTTTTGGATTGCCTAGTTAATCATTTATTATCAAACTATGCTTATTTTGAGCTTGCAAAAAAACAACTCAGTCAACTTTATATTTAACTGATGTCTCATTACCTCTAATAAATGATTTATAGCTTTTGACATACAATCATTAACACTCATAGAACACTACTTGAGAAGAATTTTTGGATCAGTTAGAGATCTTATATCACACGAATTGAAAATTAGAAACAACAAAGAAGTACATACACTAGTCCAGTCTCCACTTATAACTACCATTATGAAAAACAACAGATTGAGATGGCTGGGACACTTGGAGAGGATGGGTGAGAATCTTATGTCCTTCCCATGCCGTTAAACATCATATAGGCCTCGCATGGTAGTTCGCCAAGTTTGCCTGTTTTCAGTGAGCTTTTCAACCTCGTCAAGGGATTTTATGCCCAGTAAACTGGCCTCTTTTAACAATATCCTTTTTAGAGTTTCACGTGGTGGTTGACCTCTTTTTCCTCTGTTGCGTTTCACTTGACAGCTTGTTTTGGGCTGTTTCTTCTCATCACATGACCGACATATGTCCATCTCCTTTTTCTGATCACCCATGAGACAGGTTGTTGTTTGCTCATCTGTCTTATCTCTGCATTGTTCTTGAATTCGTTCTACTTAAAAACCGAATATTTTCCTTAGGCATTTGTCTTCAATAGTCTATGTTGTCTATTTCTTTAGTTGTTTTCCAGCTTTCGCATGCATAAATGAGGTGGATATTACATTTGAATTGAATAGTCTTAACTTGGTTTTTGTGCTTATAACTTTTGAATGCCATGTTTTTTTAGCCTCTTGGAGTGGACAATTTGACAGCAGAAGACTAAGATCAGAGAGGAATGGAGACAACTTGACAGGAGAAGACTAAGAACAGAGAGGAATGGAGACAATTTGACAGGAGAAGACTAAGAACAGAGAGGAATGGAGACAATTTGACAGGAGAAGACTAAGAACAGAGAGGAATGGAGACAATTTGACAGGAGAAGACTAAGAACAGAGAGGAATGGAGACAATTTGACAGGAGAAGACTAAGATCAGAGAGGAATGGAAACAAGTCTCGTCAGCAGCAGTGAGCCTCAGTGGCTCAAAAAGTTGAACTAAAACAACAAACCACCACCTCAGCATGCAAGAAAAGAAATAAATATCTCTGGACAGCCCATCTTCAGATTCACTAAGTTTCAAGTCCATGCACTTCAAAGTTTGATGTGTCTTCTGCCTCCATGAAGAGTTCAGTCCCTTGTTGGTCCTGATCATTCTGCTCTTTATCACACAGTAAGACAAGTTAACAGTGTACATGTGAGATTGTATTTCTTCTTCTTCATTCGCTTCTACCACCAAGATTGCCCGGTGATCCTACTGAATTTACTCCTGTGGTCCCCAGGAGGGCCACAAGAGATCCTCGAGAGGACCACATGAAGTTCAGAGTATCGCTGGGCTTGAGCCTGTATTCTCAGTGGGTCACAGAAGCGGGAATGCGTGACACCGTGGTTTTCGTTGCACCAGTTTAGTCTAGAGTTGGACTTTCTCACTGGAAGACCTCGACGTGTTTTGGATATCAGTATATCCCCACTGGGTGAGAGGTGGTTGCCCATTTAGTCCAGCGTTGGACTTTCTCACTGGAAAACCTCAGCGTGATTAGGATATGCATATATCCCCATCGGGTGAGAGGTGGTTGCCTATCTAGACTGCACTGGTCTAGTGTCTCTTACTTCAGCGTTTTGTTGTTGTGGCTGCTACCTTTCCTAGTTGTGACCAGGATGGAGCTTTTGTCCATGAGTATGAATCCTCACCACTACTAGGTTTCACCCCTGGGTTAATCTAGTTTAGGTGTATTATCCCAGAATGGGCATGTTTAGGACATGTTCGACCTCTAGAGTGGAGGTACCATGACATGAGTAGTCATCAAGTTTCACCCCTGGTTTAAGCATATTTCACCAGTATGGGTGTATATCGGACGTTGCTGGCCTCTAGAGCAGGTGCCATAGTATGAGTAGCTCTCATTGCAAGACTACTGGACAAACTGATTAATCTTCACTTTATCCTTTCCATCATCTTTTCATAGTGGTGCCACTCAGCAACCCTAATCGCATTTTCTTCATTGGCTGGGAGGAGTTTCACCCCACATATGGCAGACGAAGAATCTCGCCAGCAGTGTCTTAATTTAACCTCTGGGTTAAGCCGGTTCAGTATGGGTGGACATAGGATGTGGCTGACCTTCAGAACAGAGGTGCCATGATTTGACCAGTCCTGACCTCGAGAATACTGATTATTTCACTTAATCTTTTCTTTCACCTTTTCCGAAGTGGCGCCATGCAGCAACCCCATTTCCACCTTTCTTCACTGGCCGGAAGAACCCCACTCCACGCACGGCAGCTGAAGAATCTCACCAGCAGCGGGTTTTAAATCAGAATTTTCCTTCTCTCAGATGAGCCTACCAAAAAGACTCTCATCTACCTGAAACGTCTGGTTTTCAGGCGCCAGATATTCACCTTCACCCCTTCTCCTGTCAGTTTGTTCTGAACAGTTCCGGCACGAGAAGGACTTCACTGTCAGAGGCTATTTGAGTCGTACACCTTGGAGACATTTAACTGGAGAGGAGAGTGGATCCTCCACCCCATCTCCGGCTATAACAGTCCTTAGAACCAGATTGTATTTAATTAAAGACGGAAAAAATTTTGTAAACAAGATTTTGACAGAACAGACTGCAAGCGTTGCAGTCCACCAAGATATTTAAAACTGAATCTTTGCAAACCTTTAGCTTCATGACATTTAATCATTCATTTGCACGTCCCTTGTGGAACTTTGCCTCCCTAACAGCACTCCTGTAGGCCTCTCGATTGTAAGCAAGATGGCCTGCTGCTGATGCATCCATTTGCAGATCATCAACGATGTCTTGCAGCCATCTTGCAGCTCCATGACACTACCTGAAATTGAATCTTCGCAAACTTTTCCTTCCACCAAACCAGTCTAATCTCTGCAAACTTTTCATTCCACCTGGCCACCTGATAGCTGCAAACCTTTCATTCCACCAGTCAGATCTTTGCAAACCTTTCATTCCACTAGGCCACTTGAATATCTGCAAATCTTTAACTCCATCAGGCCCTTGAAAAGTCAGTCTTTGCAAACATTTCACCCCACCAAGCCAACTGAGTCTTTGCAAACATTTCACCCCACCAAGCCAACTGAATCTGCAAACCTTTCACTCAACCAAGTCAACTGAATCTGCAAATGTTTCACTCAACCAAGCCAACTGAATCTTTGCAAGCCTTTCACTCAACCGAGTACTCAAATCTGTGCAAAATCTTTCACTCCATTTGCCTCCTTGCAAACCTTTCTCTCCACCAAGCCACTTCTTCGCAAACCTTTCATTCCACCAAACCACTTGAAATTGAATCTTCTCATGCATGTAATTTTACAGTGACAATTTTTATAGGTAATTTTTACACAAGGGATCAAAAGAGGTAACAGAAAAAGAAATATCACCACAAGAATTATGCTTAAGGAGAGGTAGTTCAGAAAGATCACGTGTGGAATTTTCAGGTTGTTTTTTTTGTGTGTGTGTGATTCATTGTTAAGAAATTTAAGTGTTAACTATTTAGAGTTTCACTGTTGTATATTTTTGTAGCCCCATTTCCGAGCACTAATTGTATGCCTGTATGTGTGACATGAAATCTGAGTGTAGTTGTAGAATATACTCATGCAGGTGATGACATCATAAAATAATACTGTTAGAGGTCTGTCACATCCAAAAATGTCTTTTAGTCACTGGGCATCTCCTGCAAGGCAGCAGGATCTATTTTGGTTTCCAGCTGCTTACTGGGCAGTCAGTTTCCAGTGTCAAAGACCTCCCTTTATCTGCCACATAAAGCAGTGTGTCTGGAAGTAGTCTAGGTTCTCTCATTACAACGTATTCAAGCACGGATATATTAGTTGCATTTCCTCATCCACATTTATTTGTTGCAATAATCTGGGACAACGTAAAATTTTTCTACATTTTGTTTTAAATGTTTTTAATATTTTTCTAGCATTATCATTTTTTTTTTTGGTCTAATACCATATTGCTGTACCAATGATTTCTGAACACTTATATGTGAACATAACACATGGCTGCACCAATGATTTCTGAACACTTATATGTGAACATAACACATTGCTGTACCAATGATTTCTGAACACTTGAACATAATACACTGCTGTACCAATGATTTCTGAACACTTATACATGAACATAACACACTGCTGTACCAATGATTTCTGAACACTTATACATGAACATAACACATGCTGTACCAATGATTACTGAACACTTGAACATAACACATTGCTGTACCAATGATTTCTGAACACTTATACACGAACACAGTTCACTTCTACAATATTTTTAAAACATTTTATGTTGCACATAAACTTGTATATGTCCATTATCTATCTAAACTATCACAAAAAAAAAAAAAAAGATCTGAATTCATTTTGTAGACGCATTCATGTATAAATAAGAGCAATGAACTACTATTTTACTGACTGCCATGTTGGAAGTATTTCATAACAATCTGCATTCATTCTGTTGGTCATTATTTTCAAGAATAGATTTTTAAAAATTCACTTTCATTACTTTTAAATAATGTGTTCAAATGAGTTTATCATTGGCACTATGTTGACTATCTGCTTCTTAAAGCTGTGAGGGATTCATAAATAAAAAATAACAGATTTTTCCACTTTACTCTTGTGTGCTGCACTTTACAGGTGGATATTTTCCACTATCATCATTAGGCGATATCCCATCATGCATAGACGTTCATGTTTCTTCATGCTGTCCAGTCTGTAAGGTCCCTAACATATCCATTTTTTAAAACTACATTTACAGCGAGGCAGCTCATCACATAAGTGTCTGGGTGGCAACACATCAAAGACTGGCTTGTGAGAAGTGACCAGATGAATCAAAGAAGAGCAGAGTATGCCATTTTGGACAATACTTTAACCTGGCAAACACGAGGAACACATTTCGGTCATGACTAAAATTTTTCAAGTTGGGGAGGACAAGTGAGAGAGGATACGAGATTAAATAACAATTCCGCATCCACAAGCTGTGGTGGTTGCTTAGTGCACTGATCTCTTACCACAAAGGTGGTGGTTTCAACTTGTCATCCGGCTGCTGAAATGGGTACCTATCTCTTCTGGAGCTGGGAAAGGAAAGGTGCCTTCTTGTAGTAACAGTTGCAGTCACTCGGTTCACTTTAACAGAGATTCTACATGGAAAACCTCACTCTCATTTAATATAAAAATGCTTTCTTTTCCCAACTTGAATACACAGAACAAATATGAATGCTATGCTGAAGACTATGTCCATACCAAGTATGTCAAATGAATGCAAAATTCTTTCTGCAAATAAAGACACCTATAAATTGAAACCTGTCCACGACATTTCATATGCAAATATAAGTCTGTGTATCACAACTATAAAATACTACAGTTGTGACATAACTATAAAATACTACAGCTGTGACACAACTATAAAATACCACAGTTGTGATATAACTATAAAATACTACAGTTGTGACACAACTATAAAATACTACAGTTATGACACAACTATAAAATACTACAGTTATGACACAACTATAAAATACTACAGTTGTAACACAACTATAAAATACTACATTTGTGACATAATTTAATAACACCGGAAAGCAAACACCCTCACAGAATATAAACAAAACACCCACAACTTTATTTCACATGAGCATTCTCAAACTGCAGAAAGTTTACAAAAGGAAAAAAAAAAAACCAGCTATCTTAAACTTACACACACTGAACATATGTTCTTTCATCTTACACTCACACACATTAAATCTACGCACACATTAAATGAATATTCCTCTATTTTAAACTCATGCATAATGAACATATGCTGTTATGTCTTTAACTCGCACACACTGAACGTATGTTCTTAAATAAGGCCGCCACTCTTCAGTTGAGAATATCTTCAACTTAGTTTCTTCTGTCAACCTGACATTCTATATTCTGTACAGAACAATGTTGCTTCTGGTTTACTGCTGCCAGGAACCAGGTATCTCACCCTCCTGCACAATTCACCCTCCTGCACAACTCACCCTCCTGCACAACTCACCCACCTGCACATCTCACCCTCCTGCACAACGCCATGTAATGGTGCCTGCAGACATTTCCAAGAGTCACAGAGTTTCATACAACGGGCTTACTATCAGACCACGCAGGAGGAGAGTTGTTCTAGTATCGCTGAGGTCTGGACACTCCAACAGAAGATGAGTGACACTTTCATACAGGATTCACCTAGGGCAGCATAAATGACAGTGATGTGACAATATCCTAAAGATGTGATTAGTCACACACCACCAACCATATGTCAACCCCTGCTCAAGAAAAAAAAAAAAAAAACTGTCCATCTCTGGTGTTCTCCGGGCCTATTCTGCCTCGTGCTCTTTCTCTGTTCTGTTCTAAGACCACGTGCTGCTCATTTCCCCTCACTCAATACGGCATCATCCTTCTGTGACACCCGCTGATATGATCTGTGCTGACGATCTTCTGTTTTCAGTTTGCCCATAACTCTACATGGCGCAACAAAAGGCACACCAAACTGTGAACAAAGCTTTCTCAGTGATTTCTCATACTCATCATTCAGTTTTGTCGAACAAACCAAGGCATATTTTAAGTCTTCAATCTCTTCAAAGAAACCCTGCAAGTGAAGCAAGTGACAACGTAACAATAATCACTTCATAAACAGTTCATTCAAAATAATATATCAGAAACTTCATAACTGGTTATGATTCATAACCTACCCCAACTTGGCATATTTTATGATTTAACTGATGTTACTGCCAACCAATGTTAAAATATTTCAGGATAATCATCTTAAAAAGCCAGACAGGTCATAGTACTCCAATCTTCTCCATGGAAGAAAGATCTCAGCATCAGGTTCACATACTGTGTAGCACTAGCAAGAATTTGTATCAACCATGGGGTGACACCAAGGACGACATATCCTATTTTCTGTCTGAGAAGCCCAGTGCTACTAGTTCAGCAACTCCCATGCAACTGTTCATTGAGAACAGTTTTAACACTTCTGACACTTTGTAAACAACAGGTTAAAACTCTGCTTTGAAACAAACTGTCCCAGGGCAGGTTTATGGTTTTGTTTTAAGAAGTGTCTGAGACTTCACTGTACCATTACTCATGTAAGTGTCTGAGATTTCACTGTGTTATGACTCATGTAGATGTCTGAGACTTCACTGTACCATTACTCAAGTAAGTGTCTGAGACTTCACTGTACCATTACTCAAGTAAGTGTCTGAGACTTCACTGTACCATTACTCAAGTAAGTGTCTGAGACTTCACTGTACCATTACTCATGTAAGACTTCACTGTGTTATGACTCATGTAAGTGTCTGAGACTTCACTGTACCATTACTCATGTAAGATTTCACTGTGTTACGACTTATGTAAGTGTCTGAGACTTCACTGTGCTGTGACTCATGTAAGAATTTGAATTTAATGGCCTCTATTCTTACTTCTATGATATAGATGAGTTCTATTTTAACATGACCTGTCAGAACGATCATCAGAGAGTTCTAGGGCTGAAGAGACTGGCTTCTAAGCCCAACATAATCTAATCAACACTGATGAAAACATAGACCTGACTCTTGTGTCAGGGAATGAAGACACTGATATCTGCAGGAACCATTTAATTGCTTCTGAAAGCTGAAACCTTCAAAAGTGAATCATCTTACCCTCATCTATGACATATAAAAGTTACTGAATAAATTTGTTATATACATACCAGATCTAAGCTCTTCAGTTCCCCTCTCAATCTCTTATTCTCCTTGGCTAATCTGTTCCTCTCTCGCAGCACATCCCTCAGTACAGGATCTTCTGCTTCAGCTAAGGAGACAAGAAGACATCATTCAGACTTGAACGTGACTGTTAACCCAGTAGAAGATACTGACAAACTCAATGACAGAGGTGTTCCTAGCCCTGCAGGCAGATATTCTCCATTTTTGAGACAGTTTCCTCAGCACTAATATATCAGGTACCTATTTTGGCAGCTACATCATCATGACATAACTGGTTGTGGGTGATAAACCCACAACACTTCAAGCGAGAAGTCAGGTCTCTACTGACTAGACTACCTAAGCCCTATTTTCAACACAAACTTTAGCATCCAAACACAAATAATATCCCAAATTTGGGGGAACATGATGATGATATGCAAAACTACAGACAACTGGCAGAAATAAGAATAGAACTGTAAACTAAATACATATTTCAAGAATATCTGATATAAAATAAACATCACAAATATAGTTTCTTTGACTTTGTAAACAAACCAAAATTTAGCCATGTAACAACAATGACTCTCACCACATTTTAAACAAACCAAAATTTAGCCATGTAACAACAATGACTCTCACCACATTTTAAACAAACCAAAATTTAGCCATGTAACAACAATGACTCTCACCACATTTTAAACAAAACAAAATTTAGCCATGTAACAACAATGACTCTCACCACATTTTAAACAAAACAAAATTTAGCCATGTAACAACAACGACTCTGACCACATTTTAAACAAACCAAAATTTAGCCATGTAACAACACTGACTCTGACCACATTTTAAACAAAACAAAATTTAACCATGTAACAACACTGACTCTCACCACATTTTAAACAAAACAAAATTTAGCCATGTAACAACAATGACTCTGACCACATTTTGCCATCTTTTCTCTTGCATTCACAAGTTCTCTTTCCAGCTTTATATTTGTTTCTTGTGCCTCCCTCAGCAGTCTCTGCATCTCTAGAGCCCTGTAAGCACAACAAACAAAAAAACAAACAAAAGACTATGACTTTTCCCACATACACATTCATTCTTCTGTTCTTACATCTCAACTACTTTTCTAGCTATTATGATTGTTGTTAGCTATTATCTGTATCAATTAATTATTATTTTTGGAAATAATTTTGCTGTATGATGGGGCAGAAGGGAAAAGAAGAAGAAGATGGCTGATCATGACTAGGAGCTACATGTGCTGGGTATACTCCATAAATAACCAGCTGGGTGTACTCCACATAATAACCAGCTGGGTGTACTCCATAAATAACCAGCTGGGTGTACTCCATAAATAACCAGCTAGGTGTACTCCATAAATAACCAGCTGGGTATACTCCACATAACAACCAGCTGGGTGTACTCCATAAATAACCAGCTGGGTGTACTCCATAAATAACCAGCTGGGTGTATTCCCCATAATAACCAGCTGGGTGTACTCCACATAATAACCAGCTGGGTGTACTCCACATAATAACCAGCTGGGTGTACTCCATATAATAACCAGCTGGGTGTACTCCATAAATAACCAGCTGGGTGTACTCCATAAATAACCAGCCGGGTGTACTCCACATAATAACCAGCCGGGTGTACTCCACATAATAACCAGCCGGGTGCACTCCACAGAATAACCAGCCGGGTGCACTCCACAGAATAACCAGCCGGGTGTACTCCACAGAATAACCAGCCGGGTGTACTCCACAGAATAACCAGCCGGGTGCACTCCACAGAATAACCACACCTGAGTTTTCTTGTTTCCTCTCTCTAGTTATCTTTTTCTCCCCCCACATATTTTTTCTGTCCAGCTAGCTTTGCCACACTTTACACTTTTTATCTATTTCCTCTTCTAACCACTCTTTAGGCTGTTTTCCACAAGGCCATCCTTGCCTCCATGCCCACACCCAGAGATCTTTATAACTTAGTTTCCTTCATACAAATGTTTTAACAGCTCAGCTTTGTTTCCAATACACACACATTGTGTTTCCAATCTGTTTCTTTTCCTACTTTCTTTCTTACTTTTTCCAATAGTGTGGCTTATTAAAAACATTTACCCCACCTTTTCAACAAAATCTTTTCAATATTTTAATAGAATATTTTTTTTAATGAATAATGCACTTGATGAAGTTCATTTAAATTTTGTTTTACTTTTTTTTTCTCACACTCATGACTACATTACACTGTCACTAATATAAAGCTACAATAATATAAAGCTACAGGACAATGTGGACTTCAAGCTACAGGACGCTGTGGACTTCAAGCTACAGGAAGCTGTGGACTTCAAGCTACAGGACGCTGTGGACTTCAAGCTACAGGACGCTGTGGACTTCAAGCACTTATAATTTTCTTGATGGACACCACAACAAACGCTCTGCTGTCTTATCTTTTCATGTAAATACCCCCATTTATATGCTATCATCCCATCATGCTGCTGTCCAAGGCTTCTTCCTTCAAGATGAAAGTGACAATAATGTTGTGGATCTCAATATGCTCATAATTTCTCTCTCCTTGTCAGGACCTCTAAAGTTCTAATTTTCTTTTTACAGTGTAAGCTCTTTCCTTGGTTATTTATCCTCTTCTCTTTCTCTGAAGTATCTCACTTCTTTTTTTCTTTTCACATCCAAGTTTCCTTATCTGAGTTTTTACAATTTGTTTATATTTCTTGCCTCATGCTACAAATAGAAATAAGTGGTGTTTTAATAACCCTTATGTTTCATTTCTTTCTTTGTGTGTTTTCATTGGTGGCAATGATTTTTATACGTTTTTCATTTACAAATAAGTAAATAAATATTTCTGATGGACAGATCTACTCACTTGTTGATCTGATTCATATCAGCTTTTGTTGTTTTCTTGGAGTCCACTTCTTGTCTGTGGTAACACAAACTCCATGGTCTAGTATCTGTCTGCACTGAGGCACTGCAGATTAAAAGGGCATTTGTCCAACATTCTTTAAAAACAGAAATCTTTTAAACATAATCATTTTCAGCTTCTGAAATGATTTTTGTGTAGCAGGAAACAACGGGGCAATCTCGTCGCAAGGTGGATTCAGGACATTGCGGAAAGAATGAATATGTCATTGTGAGGTGCTGGTCAACTTACTCAAGACCAGATTGCAATCAGGGAGGCAGTGAGAGGGACGACATTCTGGAAAGGACACGTGACGTGACAGGAAACACTGAGGCATGAACACATCAAAGTGTAGGAATACAGCAGGTAGATCAGCCTCCAAATTTTGTAGACAAAGCACTCTGAGATGTAAGAGAAATGAAAACTGCAAGATAAGGATGGCTGCCCATCCTACTGAAGTTCATAGTGTGATTCACAAACTTTTGTTTTCACACAACAGAATTAATATATATAATGCGTGTGCATGTGTATATGTATGTATATATATATATATATGTATGTATGTATATATATGTATGTATGTATATATATGTATGTATATATATGTATATATATATATATAAAAGCTTAAATGAGAATTCGCTGATATGACTTAGAAAAAGCTTTCATACATTGATGTGATTCATATCACTTAAACCACACTTCTTCATCACTGGCTTTTAATAAGCACTGACATGACTTATATCACATTTACTCCTTCATGACTGACTTTCACCAAACACTGATATGACTTACATAAGACTTAACCTTCATGACTGACTTTCACCAAATACTTACACCTTCATGACTGACTTTCACCAAACACTGATATGATTTACATAAGACTTAACATTCATGACTGACTTTCACCACATACTTACACCTTCATGACTGACTTTCACCAAACACTAACATGACTTATATAAGACTTACACCTTCATGACTGACTTTCACCAAACACTGATATGACTTATATAAGACTTACACCTTCATGACTGACTTTCACCAAACACTGATATGACTTATATAAGACTTACACCTTCATGACTGACTTTCATCAAACACTGATATGACTTATATAAGACTAACACCTTCATGACTGACTTTCACCAAACACTGATATGACTTATATAAGACTTACACCTTCATGACTGACTTTCACCAAACACTGATATGACTTATATAAGACTTACACCTTCATGACTGGTTTTGAGCATGTCTGATGCCCCAAGTCTCCACTCTTCTTTAGCTCATCTAACTGTCTCTGTGTATCATCTTTCTTTCTCTTGATATAAGCCAGCTTCTGCCTAAGCTCCACATTTTCTGCACAAATCTTTTGAAGAAAAACAAACATTTTGTATAACCCTTTTTTTTTCTGGGTACTCTCCCACCGTGGGGCTGGGTTAGGTCCTGTATTCATGGGTCTGACTTTCACATAATGTCCTATTTTCTCCTCACTCACAAACAGGCATATGTGCTGTGAATATAGTGTGCCTCACCATGCAGGCATATAGTCTTCATCTTTGGGGACTGTTACTCCCTACACTGGAGAATCTGAGTATTCACTTCTACAGAAGGTCAATGAAGAGCTACAGTAACAAGTCATGACCTGCATAACCTTCAGGGTGAAAGGGGCAGGTCACTGTCAATTAGTACAGATGGTGAACTTGCTGAACCACAAACAACCAAGACCCTGTCCCACCTCTCTGTGGTTTCCCCCAGTTACAGGCTCAACTTGCTAAAGAGGCTGGGATCACTATGGCACCCAAGGTAGTGGAGTCAAGGGTACAGTTCTTCTTCAGCAGACTCCACTACCTTGGGTGCCATAGTGATCCCAGCCTCCTTAGCAAGTCTTGGCTTCACTTCAGGTCTGCAAAAATAATCATCATAATCCACTTCTCATTCAACACAAAGTTTGCTTCAGCATCTTCACTGCATCAGCTACAGGAGCAACTTGTTAACAGTTCCAGGGGAACTAAATATGAATAAAATCAACTAATGCACTGTAGCCCCATATAGTTCCAGGGAGATGGAATATGAATAAAATCAATTAATACACTGTAGCCCCATATAGTTCCAGGGAGACAGAATATGAATAAAATCAACTAATACACTGTAGCCCCATACAGTTCCAGGGAGATGGAATATGAATAAAATCAATTAATACACTGTAGCCCCATATAGTTCCAGGGAGACAGAATATGAATAAAATCAACTAATACACTGTAGCCCCATATAGTTCAAGGGAGATGGAATATGAATAAAATCAACTAATACACTGTAGCCCCATATAGTTCAAGGGAGACAGAATATGAATAAAATCAACTAATACACTGTAGCCCCATACAGTTCCAGGGAGACAGAATATGAATAAAATCAACTAATACACTGTAGCCCCATACAGTTCAAAGGAGACAGAATATGAATAAAATCAACTAATACACTGTAGCCCCATACAGTTCAAGGGAGACAGAATATGAATATAACCAATTAGTGCAGTGAAGCCCCCCCTCCCATCAAGTTTTAGATTTTCTTCTTGTAAAGACTGTAAATACATACCCAGTGATCATGCTAGGATTTTTTAATGGTACAATTATACCCGTCTTTTACCTTGTGTGAAGTACTTTCCGAAATACTGGTTTTGTCAATACATTTGATACCTTATACCTGTTTTAGCATAAAGTTAAATACACTTTACAATTTTTAGCAGGAATTAAAAAGGTTTTTTTTTTCTTCCTTCATTTATGGCAAGAATTAATGTTGACAAGAATTCTCACATGCTGAATCAAAGTCAAAACTGGCCTGATTCTCCTCCATGTAAATTCAGCATCATTATCCTACTTGCCTGATTCTCCTCCATGTAAATTCAGCATCATTATTATCCTACTGGCCTGATTCTCCTCCATGTAAATTCAGCATCATTATTATCCTACAACATATGGAATTCAAAAGTTATAAGCACAAAAACCAAGTTAAGACTATTCAATTCAAATGTAATATCCACCCTCATTTATGCATGCGAAAGCTGGAAAACAACTAAAGAAATAGAAAAGAAATTAGACTCTTTTGAAAACAAATGCCTAAGGAAAATACTCGGCATCAAGTGGAATGAATTCAAGAACAATGCAGAGATAAGACAGATGACTGAACAACAACCAGTCTCACGGGTGATCAGGAAAAGGAGATGGACATATGTTGGCCACTTGATGAGAAGAAATGAGCAGAGAATCCCAAAACAAGCTATCAAGTGGAACACAACAGGCCGAAGAAAAAGGGGCAGACCGCGTGAAACTCTGAAGAGAACATTATTAAGAGAGGCCAAGTTAACAGGCATAAAATCCTTTGATGAGGTTGAAAGACTCGCCGAAGACAGGAAAAATTGGCGAACTACTTTGCGAGCCCTATGTGACGTCTAACGGCACGGGAAGGATATAAGATATAAGATAAGATATTATCCTACTGGCCTGATTCTCCTCCATGTAAATTCAGCATCATTATTATCCTACTGGCCTGATTCTCCTCCATGTAAATTCAGCATCATTATCCTACTGGCCTGATTCTCCTCCATGTAAATTCAGCATCATTATTATCCTACTGGCCTGATTCTCCTCCATGTAAATTCAGCATCATTATCCTACTGGCCTGATTCTCCTCCAAATGAATTTCCTGGTTGCTTTTTACCACATTTTTTTTTATAATATAAACCTCCAAAAGTTTTTTTGTTTCTCTTTTTTAATTGACAATTCACCATTAACACAACCACTGTGTACCTGAAATTTTTCAGAACCTTTTTCAAGTTACAGGACCTAACATGAATTTTTGGTCTTCATGCTACAGCAAATAATGCTTTGGTGATAAACTCTGTAACAGACACCAGCAATTTTCTGACACTGAAACATGCTAAGATAGCTCTCATTCATTCATTTGCATGTCCCTTTGTGGAACTTTGCCTCCCTGACAGCACTCCTGTAGGCCTCTTGGTTGTAAGCAAGATGGCCTGCTGCTGATGCATCCATTTGCAGATCATCAACGATGTCTTGCAGCCATCTTCGCCTTGGTCTTCCTCTCTTTCTTTTTCCATTATGTACCCTTCCAAGACGGTCTTTTCTAGATTATCTTGATGCTTAATGTGTCCAAAATATTTCAGTTTTCTTTGTTTAATCCTCTTTACTAGCCAACCTTCTTCAATATTAAGTTCTTGTAGTATGGATATATTTGTTCTTTTTTGTGTCCATGATATATGAAGAACTCTTCTGTAGCATTTACATTCAAAGGCATTTATGTGTTTCTCAGCTGTTTTGTTAAGTGTCCAGGTCTCACAGGCATATGTTGTGATGGGAAAGCTCTCATTACTTTCCCCAAAATAGGTCTTTTGAAGATACCATCCAATCCCTACCTGACCTGGGAGAGTAGGGCAAGCACAACCGCCTGTCACAGGAATTTGAAAGTAGATGGGATTTAATCAGTTCTTTTGTATTTGACGTCGTATGGATAGAGTTATTAATAAATATGTGCCTATAATACTAAAGTTGCACAACTTGTGAAAGTAACTTTTATATAAAAGCAATTAAATGACGAGAAGGTTGGTCTACAAAATCAATAAAAATATGTCGTCAAAAGCCTCTGATAACTTGAAAACATTAAAATTTGATTAGCACTTTTTGTCACCATTTTGACTTGGGACTGCCTGGTAAACTACGGCCCAGACATGTTCAGTTTCAGACGAACTAGAGCAAGTGCTCCTTTCTAAAGCTTTTCGAGTGATGCTGCGTGATGTCCTTGCTTCTTGTCGCCCACACCATCAGCAGCTTCATACAGACGGATAAGCTTACCTTCGAACAAGAATGAATATCGTGAAGTGACATTACTCAACCGCTGTGGCCTGCAGATTCTTCTCTCTGTCCATGATCGTCGCCTCGTTTGATTTTGGTTCTTTATAAATGTTAAAATCCTGTAGTAACGAAACAAACTTTGGCGTCCCGCCATCTTCAGTTCATCTGAGATTGACTTGCAAGCTCAAAACGGGGCCCAGAAAAAGATTCATTCATTCAGCTTTCCGAGCCATTACGGCTCACTGCTGCAGACAAGATTTGTCTCCATTTTCTCTGTTCTTATCTTCTGCCAATTGTCCGTTCCGAGGGCTCGTGGGTCTTCTTTCAGGTTTTCACGCCACTGTTGTATCGGTCTGACACATCGTCACTTGGTCTGTCTCCATTAGTCACTTCTATATAAGGCTTTTTGGTCCGCCTAGAAAAGATTATGAGCAGGAAACTGTGAGGCACCCATGAATAACTCCTGCTGATAATGGGATTCATGAAGGCAGGGGCAAATTACCCATTAGGCTGAACAGGTCAAACATAAGGCCTCGGAACTGCTTGGTGTCAGGTATCAAGAAAAAAATCTGCAGCTTATTATATGACAGTGTATAACTAGTGTTGCTGCACTAGCAAATTATGTTATCCAAAAGACAGTGACGTACCTGTTATATAACAATATAGTAATAGTAGAGAGTAATATTAAGAGAGGCCAAGTTAACAGGCATAACATCCTTTGATGAGGTTGAAAGACTCGCCGAAGACAGGAAAAATTGGCGAACTACTTTGCGAGCCCTATGTGACGTCTAACGGCACGGGAAGGATATAAGATAAGAAGAGATCACAGTTAGACGTGGAATCAGGCCACATAAGAGAGATTACAGTTAGACGTGGAATCAGGCCACATAAAAGAGAAAGAGAGATCACAGTTAGACGTGGAATCAGGCCACATAAAAGAGAAAGAGAGATCACAGTTAGATGTGGAATCAGGCCACATAAAAGAGAAAGAGAGATCACAGTTAGATGTGGAATCAGGCCACATAAAAGAGAAAGAGAGATCACTGTTAGATGTGGAATCAGGCCACATAAAAGAGAAAGAGAGATCACTGTTAAATGTGGAATCAGGCCACATAAAAGAGAAAGAGAGATCACAGTTAGATGTGGAATCAGGCCACACAAAAGAGAAAGAGAGATCACAGTTAGACGTGGAATCAGGCCACATAAAAGAGAAAGAGAGATCACAGTTAGATATGGAAACAAGCCACATAAAAGAGAAAGAAAGATCACAGTTAGATGTGGAATCAAGCCATATAAAAGAGAAAGAGAGATCACAGTTAGATATGGAAACAAGCCACATAAAATAAATGGTGTAAGTTGGGGGGGGGGTGTTTACTAAGTTTACCCTCAGTCAGTCGTTTGTATGTCCCTTGTGGAACTTTGCCTCCCTAACAGCTCTCCTATAGGCCTCTCGTTTACCCTAGGGACGTGTAATGTCACCGCATATGTGGCAGTCTGTCTCATTGTCTATGTGGCAGAGCATATGAAACTGAAAGAAGAAAAATGAATGAACACTAGAACAAGGGACAACATTTCATAATTAGTGTATAAGTATACAACTGAGGCCAGTCTCGCCAGTATACGTTATCCTGCATCGTTTGCATACTATGACATATATCACATTACGGGACTCGCATGTGAATCCCTCATGGAGAGTGAGGATAGTTTTGGGAAAGGTGATTGTTTTCGTTTCTCAGACTACAGGGCAGGTAACACAGTGGGGGGGGCGGTTACATTTTCTGGTGCCAACATATGTAAGGCTCCACTTCAAGTGACTGTGGACGAGGATGTCCTTAAGGTTTGGCTCAAGTTTGTATGCTAATAGAAATAGCATACAGGGAACCGCATGCAGAAACATCTATACGACATCGCCCAGGATGCTTCGAAACCAGTCCCAAATCATTTCAATGGGCTCAAACACAGAGGCAAATTTGATTTTCTGGTAACAGCCATCAAATAATGTCACACAGATGACGCAAGCTGCCTAGCGCTTGAGAACCGCTACATTCAGGATTATGGGACGCTGGAACCATACGGGTTAAACTCGCTATTCAGCTACACCTAACATTCTCCTCTTCAACAATTATAATCCCTCCCCACTAAGCTCCACTCCCTTCTCACTTGTTACACATAGTTGTTCAGAACCTCCTCACAGCATCATATTACTACCTTATCTATAATCACCTATTTCGCCTTTTCCTGGCTAGGTTAACATTGTACCACTCTCTCTCCCCTCCACGGTTTCCCCACCCACCGACCACACATCACAAGTCTCCATTTAAACAGTATCGACGCTCCACTATGCCCATTTCTAACACACAGCGTCGGACAAGCTACATCTTTTAGTCGGACAAGCCACATCTTTTAGTCGAACAAGCCACATCTTTTAGTCGGACAAGCCACATCTTACAGTCGGACAAGCCACATCTTATAGTCGGACAAGCCACATCTTACAGTTGGACAAGCCACATCTTACAGTCGGACAAGCCACATCTTTTAGTCGAACAAGCCACATCTTTTAATCGGACAAGCTACATCTTTTAGTTGGACAAGCTACATCTTTTAGTCGGACAAGCCACATCTTTTAGTTGGACAAGCCACATCTTATAGTCGGACAAGCCACATCTTATAGTTGGACAAGCCACATCTTATAGTTGGACAAGCCACATCTTTTAGTCGGACAAGCTACATCTTTTAGTCGGACAAGCCACATCTTTTAGTCGGACAAGCCACATCTTTTAGTCGGACAAGTCACATCTTACAGTCGGAGAAGCCACATCTTACAGTCAGAGAAGACACATCTTTTAGTCGGACAAGCCATATCTTCACAAGTTACAGCTAAGTTCTCTATTCATCATTAAAAAAAATATATAGCATTCATGTGAACGTATACTTTATCTCCTCTCTCTATTTGTTCGTCCCTTATGTTTTTGTATGATTAAGGCTCACGCTGAAATGTCACAACTTTGTAGTCGTTTAGTAATAAAGCTGCTCCTACTTTTTTCCTAGCTGATGCATACAAGGGACAACATTTGTGTATTTAGAACACATGATGACAGACGATGTGAAAAGGAAATTAACAAATGAACAGGAATGATCAAGTGCACTTTTCAACAGAATGAAACAAGTTCATAACATAGCAGCCTGTCACACGATGCGGGTGACCTGTCGTGGGGTGACAGCTTGCCTACGCTGACCACCCCCAGAGCTATACCAGCGGGAGTTTTACGCCTAGCAGGTCGAACCAAGCTGGGAAGGTCTGTGCGGGTAGGGGTCAGATGAAACTTGCACCCTGGTCCTCTAGGTTGGGGGTTGGAGCATGAGGACAACGACCCCATCTCTGTAAAAATGATTAATGTCATGGAACAGATAGAGAAGCCTCGAAATTGGACGGATAAAAATGGATTACGGCCTTGGAACGTCAAAAATATTCTGAGACTTGGAACATGGAACATAAGAAGTTTATAAGACAAGGGGCAGGTAAAGAATTACCACATGAACTAAGTAGGTATGACATGGATGTTACAGCAATACAGGAAATCAGGTGGCTTGGGGAAGATATAACAGTCATAGGAGAAATGGTACTGGTATATGGAGGTATTACCAATGGAAGACATGAACTTGGGACAGGTTTTGCTGTCAAGAGAAAAGTTTGAGACTCAGTGATGGACTTCAGTGCTACCAATGAAAGAACCAGCAGCCTCCACAACAAGAGAACAAAGAAAAATGTAACAGTGATTAATGTGCATTCACCAACAGAAGACACAGAGGATGAAGTCAAAGACAAATTTTACAACACGTTAGAGAGAGTGATAGAGGAGACCCAGAAACATGACATACTGATAATACTAGGAGATTTCAATGCAAAGATAGGAAAGGAGGAGTCACACAGACACATCACAGGAAAAGAAAGTCTGCATGAAACATCTAATGATAATGGATGGAGACTAATAAATATGGCAGAAGCTTATGGAATTAGAATAAGCAGCACATGTTTTCAAAATAAGAACATCCATAAACACATGTGGAAATTCCCCGATAATCTAACAACATGCAACCAGACAGACCATGTTTTAACTGATACCAAGCACACAACAAACATACTTCAGATCAGAAGTTACAGAGGGGCCAAATGCAGCACCGACCATTCTCTTGTTGGAGCTCAATTAAAATTCAGAGTGAAGAAAAATTTTTATAGTAAATTAAATAAAATCTCAGTAATAAATAGAGATACTTTGAAAAGAGAAGTCACTGAAGAAAAATCCAGAAAACAGCTAAACCATAAGATAAACACAAGAGGGAAGACGAAAATAAAAGTATTGGTAATAAATGGGAAGATATAAAAATCATTATAAAGAACACAGGGGAAGAATTCATGGGACTCAAGACTATAAGTTAAAAAATAAAAAAACTGGTTCGATGAAGTCTGCAGAGAGGCAGTCATAAAGAAAAGAACAGCAAAACAGATATGATGGAATGACATGAAAAATAAATAAAATGAGGAGAAGTACCACACACAATGTAAAGAAACTCAAAAAGTTATTCGTCAACAAAAAGGACAATATACGAAAGACGTGGAAAGCGAGATGCAGACATGCCATCAGAATAAGAAAAGCAGGAATTCTATAAAGAATTGCGAACAGTAAAGCAAGGGCATAAACAACCTCTACAGAGCTTGAAGGAGAGTAATGGAAACATGATAAATAATGAAGTGAAAATCTGCATCAGATAGAAAGAATATCTTGAAAAACTGCTAAACTGCGAATAGCCTATAAACACATTACCATGCGAAGAAATACAGACTTGTGAACCTGAAATAGAGAAACCAGACTTAGAAGAAGTCATCTACATTATCATGTTTCTACGAAACAACAAAGCAACTGGTTCAGATGGAACTGCTGTAGAAATGATTAAGGAAAGAGGTCTAAATCTACATAAAAAAGATATGTACACTAATACAACAAATATGGAGAGAAGAAAAACTCCCTAGTGAATGGAGAGAATCATTACTGATCCCAGTATTAAAAAAGGCGATAAGAGCAAGTGTAAAAACTGCAGAGGAATATCATTAATACAAACAAGCTACAAAATTCTAACAATCACTCTCAGCTAGAAAAAATAGGCATTCAACATGATGGAATGAGAGCCAACTTACTAACTCACTGAAAATTCCATAGATCCTTATATACAACTTCTCATCACCAGAAATATCGGACTTAAAGTCCTCTTCATTTACAAACTATTTCTAACAACTCGTAACTGCATCAAAAATTTACACAGTGGATCCATGAGGAAAAAAAAAACTAACTAACAGATCACATCCTAGTATCCTATCTGAAACATCGTTCTCGGTCAAACTCTACATAAAGAATTTGCAATCATAATGAATCCCAAACTACTAATCAATCTAATCCTTATCATAATGTTACGTAAGAGTTTGGTCCTTAAATATGAACTACAATTCCAATGCCTAAATCTTCCCGAAGACTCTTTCTCGTGGAAGATAAAACTCGTGATTAAAACATTTCTGCCTAAAATCTCAATTGGTGAAAAAATTACATTTTTATGACCCTGGGCAATAAATTAAAAACAGCAATCCTGTTTTAAACTTTTCTGTAACTAAAAATAACGAATTCAACAAATATGTCCTAAATAACTTTAGTTAACTGAACAAAATCCCGTGCCTGGACATAACAAGAAATGGCCTTCAACGTATAAAACCTGACCTATAGTTGACCTGTACTTAAAAACAACTAAGGGCGCTAACCACTACGCCAATCTACCAAATAAATCCATGGTTAACTCCCCTATAAAATTAAATACAAGAAGAGATTTCCAGAATTAAGGAATTATGTTATACAATGACCACAGAAAATTGAAGGACTATTGCATAAAACCTTCCGAGGAAAAACGACACGTGATAATGGTGGTTGTGATAATAGTGACTGCGCTGAAGTTGGCTGTAGTATTATCGGGTTGTCGTGGTTGTCATCACTTTCTCAGGCCTCAGAACGACCGCGGATCTACCGTCTCTCACCTGGCCAACATGCAGGTTTCTCCCTCCCTCTCCCTCTCTCTCTCTCTCTCTCTCTCTCTCCAGATTGTTTGCTAAGGCAAGGCATATTTTTTAAAAGCTTACTCAAAATCAGAAGACAGAGTGGTCGACCACTGAAGATGGAGAGACAATGTGGAAGAATACCTAATGGCCTACTAATGAAGATGGAGAGGCAATGTGGAAGGATACCTAGTGGCCGACCAATGAAGTTGGAGAGACAATGTGGATGAATACCTAGTGACCGACCAGTGAAGATGGAGAGACAATGTGGAAGAATGCGAAATGAACTTGAAGCAATAAACGGAGAAAGAACAGCTAGAACAAAGGTAAAGGAAGAAGACTGTATCAGCAACAACGGGCCTTGAGAACTTGGTAAGCTAGAGAGAGGGAGGGAGAGGAGATCATAGATTGTAAAAATCTAAATCCTTACCGAAAAGGGTCATGGTACAACAAAGCAAGGATGTGACCCGTGTTATGTCTCCATGTCTTTTCAAACCTGTAAACAGAAGACATTTTCAGACACTCAGAAGAGTTATCAGGACTGAACAAAGGGGAAAAGGGGGGGGGGGGCATCATCAGTTTAAGGCCTGCAGATGATACAGTTCTTCTAGCAGAGAATCAACAGAATCTACACGTAACATTTATACAGAAAAACACCAAGAACTGCAGTGAGTGCAGTAAATCTAGAAACAATAACTGAAGGGAAAAAAAAAACTGGAACACTCATATGTACATCAAAGTTAACAAAATCAGCACATTTAGTGAATGCACAGTACAGAAAAGTATGGATGCGCTTAAAATGGTTCAGAAATTAAGGCTCGATGAAAAACAAACTAATATTTATTGTGAAAGGAAGAAAAGGCTGAGAAAAGGGCCGCCGAGGAATGACATGGCGCAGAGACGGTATTGTTTTGATGTCAGGACTTTCGAACAAAATCTTCTGTCATCAGACGCCAGCCCATCTGTACCATGCCCACCCGTACCATGGCGTTGTAAGTAATGATTATAGTGGTTATTATTATTATGAATGCATATGATTATGAAAATATACTGTAAACAAAATAGTAACATCGAAAACCGACAGAGAAAAGTAGGTAGGAAAAAAAGAAGAGAAAGGTATAAAACTTCCATAACACGAGAACAAGACGCTGACAAAAGTAAACAGTGGAAACAGTGAATAGAAAAAAGACGAGACTCAGTGACGCTGATATATAGGTAACACAAAGGAAGAATGCCAGAAAGTAGGATGGTTCAGTGATAATAACACAGTGACTGGACATTGACACGTGTAAACAATAGAAAAGACGAATAGTGAGGGGAGACACAACGAAAAGCGAGGACACAATAAAACCTCCGACATGAAAGAGCAAGATAATGACTTAGGTAAATAACAATTGTATAGATGAAACTGACACGCGTTAGGACGCGATTGCACACGGTTTTTAAATAAAAGAATGACCAAATCGGCCAGCTGACATATTTAGAGGCGTGGCCTATTGGCCAATTGACTTACGAGAGATAAGTCACAGGGCAGTTTGAATGACGGACAATCAGAACGCTCATGGGAGCCAGTGAACATCTGAAGGGTGGAGCCAAAATACTTATTGGTTAATCCATCAAGCTGGACTTGGAGATAAAAAGGTGGGAGGAGAGACAGGAGAAAAAGAAGAGGTACGGAAGTACAGGAGAGAGGAGATAGAGGAGGGAGATCGTCAGAACACCGTCGATCCGGCAAGTAGCAACTGACCAGAACTGCAAGAAGTATGGTCAGTGCACGTGGACAGTCAAGAGTGAAGAAAGAAGGTCCGACCAGAACAGCCGAGAGATAAGATGAGAGATAAGAACAGAAGTCCAGAGAAGAGGCAAGTAGACTTTGCTCGTTAGTACACTGCGATTGAGAGACGGCAGAGGAAGACCGTCAGAAGAAATCAGAACACAGACAAGAGAAGAAAGAGGACGAGATGATATAAAATCAGAAGTAGTATTAGACGGAAGATGATTAGGAAGAATTGACACTTTTGAAACTTTGAGTACAGAGATTTTAGACGAGAAACTAGCTGACCACGAGTTGTACAACTGATATAATACTAAGATAGAAAATGTTCTCGTATCAAGGGTAGAATAGTTTGAAGTTGAGAACATTGCCGAAATGTGGTATGTAGAATATGATAGAGTTTGATATTGTGAACAAATGACTAAGTGTTTCAATAAGAATGATGTTGTCGACAATACATCTGATACCTAAATTGTCAGAATTAAATAATGCAGTTAACTTTCCATCAGATTTTGATTTAGTGAAATGGTAATATTTTGTGAAATCTGTGATGTGTTAATTAAAGAGTACCTGTAAGATTCTATAATATGGAATTATTCAATAATATCCCCCGTGTGGTACCCAGGATCTGCAAAGAATAGGACCACTGTACCCTACCGTGCATGATCGTAAAAGGCGACTAAGGAGGGTTTAGCATAGGACCAGCAACTCTATCTGGTAAAAAAAAACTATCAGACTGCTACATAAACAGAAGCAAGGGAAAAAACAAATGCAGGTGGAAGGAGAAATGTTTATCAGGAAACTGAGCCCATGATGGTTGTTGATGAAAGCCAGTCACTGGAAGTCCCCAGCCTGACTGCAGACCTCCTGGAACCTAAACACAAGATGCAAATAGGCAGCTAGAATGTAAAGTAAGAGAACAAATTTTGTATGATTAGACCTCGAAAAAATCATAGACAAAGCACTTTAGTGAGACGTGAGAGAAAGAAAAATCACAAGAGAATTACCTGGAATTCGAACACGGACTCCGGTAGGACGAGCAGCCGTCTAGCCACGAGAGAACAGCTTACTATCGACTTAGCCAACTAGCACCCCAAAAAAGGTGTTTTGTTGACATAGTCTTTAGTAACCGCTCAGCAAACTACTACCAAAGCCTCGTAGTTTCCTATTTATAAAAAAAAGCTAGAATGTAAGAACACTTAACCAGACTGGAAAACTAGCACAAACCATCAAGGAACAGATTCAAACTAGACTTACTAGGAATACAAGAAATTGCTGAAATGGACCCCTATAAATGAGAGATTATTATATGCACGCTTCAACTCAAGATTCACGAAGCTGTCTATTATAGTTTGTTATGCACCAACAAAAACAGCTGAAGAGGAATTAAAAGAAGATTTTTACAACAGCCTCCAAGCCACAGTAGAAACAATACCCAAGCATGATATGCTACTCATCTTGGGCGACTTCAATGCAAAAGTAGGTGAGGGAAATGAAGATAGAAGAAGAGTCATGGGAAGAGAAGGAATCGGAGAAATAAATGAAAATGGAGAAAGACTGTGCAGTTTCTGTGAAGAAAACATGATGACCATCGGAGGGACAATTTTCCAACATAAAAACATCCATAAAGTGACTTGGAGGTCACCAGATAAAACCACAGAAAACCAAATCGATCGCATACTAATAAAGAACAAGTGGAAACGGTCACTACAAGATGTGCGAGCAAGGAAAGGAGCAGATGTAGGAAGTGATCACAACCTTCTGGTAGCAAAAATAAAACTAAAATTAAGGAAGACCAAAATCGGATAACACAGAAAGACATGTTTTGATACAAGAAAACTGAAAGACCAGCAAACAAGGAATGAATTCTCAATAGTACTTAAGAACCGCTTCAGTGTCCTACAAGATGAAGCAGAAATGTCCATACTAGAGTTCAATAAAACACTACAGGAAACAGCAAAAGAGGTGCTGGGATATTGGAAACGGAGAAAAGAGGAATATATAAGCAAGACCACAAGGGAAAAGATAGAGCAAAGAAAATAAATCAAGAAAAAATTACTGAACACCAAATCACAACGGCTTAAAGAACAAGTTTTAAGTAATTATGCACCAAAAGGCAAAGAAGTGAAGGAATCATGCCATCAAGATAAATGTCAATACTATGACAACTTAGCAGAAGCAGCAGAGAATTATGCAAATGACATGAAAACAATATACACAATCACAAAGCAGATGACAGGTATCTTCAGCACAAGATGTGAGAGTGCAGTAAGGACACATAAGGGACAACTGGTCAGTGGAGAAAGAGAAAAAAAATTGAAAGATGGAGGGAACACTTTATAACACCCTACTAAACAGAACACAAGCAGCACAAACAATAGACATACCTGAAGCAAAAACGGAACTAAACATCAATACAGGACCAATAACAATAAGTGAAGTAAAGGAGGTGATAAAGAAGCTAAAATTAGACAGGGCACCAGGTGAAGATAAAGTGACTGCGGAGATGTTGAAAGCAGAAGAAACAGAAACACCAAAACAACTCTGCCAGATACTACAACAAATTTGGGATCTAGAAAAAGCTCCAGATGAGTGGAAAACAGGCCTTATAGTAAAACTACCAAAGATCAGAGATTGCGGGAACTAGAGAGGCATTACTCAACTGCCACTCACCAGTAAAGTATTTTGCAAAATAATCATCAACAGAATTGTACCAGCACTTGAGGGGAAACTTCGGAAAGAGCAAGCAGGTTTTAGGAAAGGAAAATCATGTGTAGATCACATATTTGTACTTAGAAAATATTAGAACATGCAGATAAGTGGCATAGCACAACATATGTATTGTTCATAGATTTTGAGAAAACCTTTGACAGTGTCAAAAGAGATGCATTGTGGAAAATCCTAAGATGGCATGGCCTCCCCCATAAGATAGTGAATGTAATCAAAGCCCTATACGATAGTTTTCAGTGCAAAGTGATCTGTGGAGAACATACCTCCAGCAGGTTTAGGGTACAAACAGGAGTGAAGCATGGATGTGTACTATCACCAACATTATTTATCTTGCCAGTAGACTGGTTAATGAAGGAGGCAACATCAGAAAAACGCAGAGGATTACAATGGACCCTTGACACAGTGCTGGAGGACCTTGACTTCGCGGACGACATTTGTCTATCAAGCAGTCACAAAGATATGCAAAATAAAATAAACAAGCTAACTCAGAATGGAAACAACATAGGCTAAAGATCAACGTAGGAAAGACAAAGTTAATGAAACAAAATGTTCACATTTCAAGTTAGTGGAGGATGTCAACGAATTTGTATACCTTGGTAGTAGAGTAGTAGAAAATAGAGACAGCACAGAGGACACCAACAGCAGACTTACTAGAGCAAACCAGGCTTTTGCAATGCTGCAGACTATATGGAAATCTAAAAAACTCAGCATAAATACGAAAATCAGGATATTTAAGAGTAATGTTCTAAGTGTACTACTCTATGGAAGTGAATGCTGGAAAATCACAAAAACCATAGAGAACAAGTTGAATTCTTTCCAAACTAAATGTTAGGAAGAATTAGAAAAATATTTTGGCCAAACACCATAAGAAATAACATTTTCTTAGTAGAAATGCAAATGAAGCCACTGACAGCAATTATTGAGGAAAGACGCTGGCGATGGTTGGGACATGTACTCCGAATGACTGACAACTCACTACCAAAAATAGCACTAAAATGGACACCACAGGGGAACAGAAGTAAGGATAGACCAAAAGAGACATGAAGAAGAACAACAGAAAGGATGTTGAGCAACAGAGGGCTCACTTGGGCAAGAGCAGAAAAAAAAAGGCAAAGGACAGGCACTTGTGGAAAACACTTGCGGAAGCCCCATGTGCCCTGGGCACTTAAGGTTCAGAGAGAGAGAAAGATTCAGTAATATATTATTCCCAATCTTCAGTGTTATAATGGTGCCCGTGCCTATGTCCGAAATTCGGGAGGAGACGACCTGGCGTAAAAGCGAACACAATGCCAAGTACTAACGATCACGTGCTGATGTTATAACCAAAATTTTTGTGATTTAGACAGACATAGAACATTTTATCTTTCTAACAGTGGTGGTATTCAGAACTCAGACATGATCAATATTAACAACGAAATCAACGAGGATAGAACAACGCGAGTACAAACGATCACGTGGTAGAACGAACTGATGTGATTTAGGCAAATAACAATTGTTTCTTTAATAATGGTGGTATACAGAGAACTTTAATTAGACATTCACAAAGAGCGACAACATCAACGACGTGTATTTGGCCAAGAACAAGAGACAGTTAAGTTATGTATTAGTTTGATTGTTGTTGCAATTACAGTGTATATTTGTTTGATTTATACTACTTTGTTAGCATATTTTTTCACTAGAAATTATTGATTATTTCACTGATTATTTCATAGAGTAATAATAACACAGAGATTTTTTAGAGAGAACGTTAGAGAAAATAACACAACAGATTGCAAAAACACATGAAATAGATATACTAAAATGGGAGATCAGATATCTGAGGAGAGAAGTAGCTAGGTTAGGTAGAGAGTTGAGACAGGAACGAAATATGAGAACACATTACAATTTTTATCCTAGAACAGACTTTAGACAGACACAGAACTCTTGTTATAGAAATGAGAGACATGGAAGAAGAAACAAATATCTAAACCAGGGACACTATACAGACACGAGTTATCAAAACAGACAAACGGCCTACAACGACACAAGGTATAGAGAGAAATACCAGCACAATTCTTTTAAAGGAAATAACAGCAGATTTATGCCACACAACACTGAAAGGTTGGGTAGGACTGAGAGGAAAGAAATAAATATTGCAGTGAGTACGAAATCAGACAAAGGAAGAAATATATATGAGAAAAAAGATGAACAAAACTAAAATAGATCTAGTGGAGGCTGTTAGCCAAACAGTTAAGGACAAAAGAGATATGTCAACAGCTACAGACAAATTAACTAGAAACACCCATACCTCTATGACAGATAGAGAGTTAGTTAGGAGAGATACAAATACAGCTGATATAGGTACTACAATGAATGAAAACTGTTTAATACAGTCGAAGGATGTAGCCACAACCACTGTACCCACTGAAACAGATGATATTAACGCAGTCATATTATATGAGCAAGGATGAAGAAACCAATACTGTATTTATAGTGACAAGAGATAGCTATACATGTATGGCAGATAAAAAGACTGAAATGAATGAAGATAATGTAAAAGAATGCAATGATTGCCAGAGACACATAGATAGTATAGGTTATACAATATATGCTGTAACTGATACTAACATGAGTGATGAAAGACTGACATCAAATTATGATTATATTCCAGATGAAGATGAACTTAAAACATTTATGAAAGATATTCTAAATTATGCCAGTGGGTCACAATCACACACGACGAGGAATGAAATAATTAATGATGTACGCGTGGGCTATCCCGCATTAGATAACAAACATGGATAGATATACATAGAGGATGCATTGAAGGATCTCATTGAACATGATCCGGCCTTAAGCAGATGGTCGCACATATGGAAACATCAACCTAATCTTAATACTAGTTCACAGATACAGGCAGTAAGGAACCTAAATACAACCGGCCAGCACAGTAATAAACACATAAAGACAAAAATCAATAAAGTGTCAGTAGTAAAGGTAGAGAAAATCAGAAAGACAGCATCAAAAGGATTTATTGTTCTTGACAATGAGGAAGTAGATAGAACAATGGAGAAATTGTGGAATTCTACTACACCTCCTCAATCCACATCAGAGATGTTTGTGCAGATTAATAACGTTCACCGTAAGGCAGATCTCACATACAATTATGATTTTATAGAAGAAAAATGTAAAGCAAAATATGGCGAGAGAGAAAATACGGTTTCAAATGAAGACAAACTAACAGGCAGCGTTCAAATAACGTCAAATAAATGACAGGAAAAAGATAATGGTAAGAAACAGTAGGATGGACTATAACAGCAGCAGAGATAAGGGCAGCATTAATAAAGGGTGGATGTGATGTAGACGCAGAACTTGCGAAGATTAGGTCAAATAAAACGCCTACTTGCTATGAAACTCTAGTTAAGCAACAGTCAAATGGAACAGCAAAGATTATTGCTAGTATCAGTAGACCTCCCATCTCTCGGGAGACCATCCTTGCAAATCCAAATATTCCAGAAAATGACAAACGTTTGCCATTAGAAGGTTTTGGTTATGATGAGCAGGGACATTTGTTTTGTCAGCATGGAATATCAAACCATATTTCAAGTCAGAATAAGATAGTTGTTAATGATGAAAGGGTATATGAGAAAGGAAATAATCACACTACAAGAAACAGAGAAAGTAAATACAAGGAATGAGACGAAATAAAAGGTAAAGGAATGAGACGAAATAAGAGGTAAAGGAATGAGACGAAATAAGAGGTAAAGGAATGAGACGAAATAAGAGGTAAAGGAATGAGACGAAATAAGAGGTAAAGGAATGAGACGAAATAAGAGGTAAAGGAATGAGACGAAATAAAAGGTAAAGGAATGAGACGAAATAAAAGGTAAAGGAATGAGACAAATAAGAGGTAAAGGAATGAGACGAAATAAGAGGTAAAGGAATGAGACGAAATAAGAGGCACTAGCAGCAAGGTATTTGTAATGTTATTTTCAGATTTCAAACTGATGTGCATACATATAATACATAAGTTGTAATTCTTTACCGATGATAGAGCGACATACTCTTTTTTATGTTTACGAGAGACGAGACTAATATGGCTCACATTGATGATGTAATGTTTTTTATTACTACTATTGTATTGCCATAAAACTGTGAATGTCAGTGTTATACCAGGTATTAGCTAGGTATAATTTTGTTGATGATGATGAATTATATGTTTCCAGTTTTTAGATATTGGGACAGACTTTGGCGTAAAATAGATACATCAGAGTGGCATACTTGGGTTTTGCCATATTGGTTAGTGTAACCGACAAGGTTGTATTGGAAGTAATAATATGAGGGCATCCTCAGCACTAGCAAAGATTGGCATAGAGGAATGGAAACCCCAGAATTATCATGGATAATTGAGGACTCGGGGGAGAGATAATGTCAGTCAGTGGAAGAAAATTCGTTGAGAGTATGATGGTAGTATTATGGTTTTCAAGGAGGCGGTATATCACATTTTTCACACTGAGTATGTGTTATGCTGCACAGGTAACACATGTATTGACTGGGTACATGGGACCCAACTAGAATATATTGATTTTGCTGATGACATAACTCTTATCAGTAACAATGTGAATTCCATGCAAGAAAAAACAGATAGCCTGTTTTCACTGGCTAGCAAAATAGGACTTGAAATTAACAAGGACAAAACAAAAATAATGAAAATTCCCCTTAATGAAAATGGAAAAATTCACATAGAAAGGACAGATATTGAAGAAGTCAATCAATTTTCATACCTTGGCAGCTACACAGACCAGGATGGTGACACTAGAATGGAAGTTAAGATCAGAATTGCAAAAGCAGCATCGATCTTCAAGAATCTTGAGAATATATGGAATTCAAAAGTTATAAGCACAAAAACCAAGTTAAGACTATTCATTTCAAATATAATATCCACCCTCATCTATGCATGTGAAAGCTGGAAAACAACTAAGGAAACAGAGAAGAGATTAGACTCTTGAAAACAAATGCATAAGGAAAGTACTCGGCGTCAAGTGGAACGAATTCAGGAACAATGCAGAGATAAGACAGATAACTGAACAACAACCAGTCTCATGGGTGATCAGGAAAAGGAGATGGACATATGTTGGTCACTTGATGAGAAGAAATGATCAGAAAATCCCAAAACAAGCTATCAAGTGGAACACAACAGGCCAAAGAAAAAGAGGCGGACCGCGTGAAACTCTGAAGAGGACATTGTTAAGAGAGGACAAATTAGCAGGCATAAAATCCCTTGATGAGGTTGAAAGACTCGCCGAATACAGGAAAAGTTGGCGAACTATTTTGCGAGCCATATGTGACGTTTAATGACACGGGAAGGATATAAGATATATTATGAAAGATGTGTTTTATATCCATTGTTGCCACTGAAGATGATCATCGAGATGTTCAGAACGTCCATATCAGTTAGTGTAACCACGAGGTTGTACTGGGAGTAACAATATGAGGGCATCCTCAGCATTAGCAAAGATTGACATGGATACCTAAGAATTATCGTGGATAGATAGGTACTTGGGGGTAGAATAACTGATGTCAGTGGAAGAATTTCATTGAGAGTATGATGGGAGTGTTATGGTTTTCAAGGAGCCAGTAAATCACATTTTTAACACTGAGTATGTGTCAGGGAATGTGTGTGATATATGCTATTGTTGCCACTGAAGATGAGAATCTGGAGGTTAGCCAAGGTAAATTCATCACAAGGTCAATGAGGTGATTTGTTTTGAGGTTAGGCCTCAAATATTTTGACATTATTTTTTTGTCATTTGAAGGAATGTATTTTGTTTTCTTTTTCGTGAGTGTGTATGGGAAGACACTTTGATACAGAATAGGTATCATCAAGAGAAGAAAAATGAATTAATGTTTTATGGGCATTTTTTAACAAATTTACATATTATCTTACATATTTTTTCTATGATGATTATGAAGTACTGAGAGAATTTAATTACCATGTATTTAGATAAAACAGTCGATATAGCTGACGGTTAACATTGTGACTGAAAACAAGGGGAGGTGACTACAAAGTGATTTTTTTCTTGGTGTGTTGTTCAGATGGAAACATATGTAGGTAGTCTATTACTTAGAAGGCACTTTGCTAGTTTTTTTTAGTCATAATGTTAACAATATGACTAAAACATGGGGAGGTTTGTAGCATGGTCTTATAAGTAATGATTATTGTTATCATTATTATTATTAATGAATATGATTATGAAAATATACTGTAAATAAAATAGTAACATCGAATAGAGACAGAGAAAATTAGCAGAAAAAGGAAGAGAAAGCTATAAAACTTCCATGACACTAGAGCAAGACGCTGACAAAAGTGGAAACAGTGAATAGAAAAAGAGAAGACTCAGCGACGCTGAGATTTAGGTAATACAAAGGAAGGGCGCCAGAAAGTAGGATGGTTCAGTGATAACAACACGGTGACTGGACGTTGACACGTGTAAACAATAGAAAAGACGGATAGAGAGGGCAGACACAATGAAAAGCAAGGACACAATAAAACCTCCGACAGGAAAGAGCAAGATAATGACTTAGGTAAATAACAATTGTATAGATGAAACTGACACAGACTGACACGCGTTAGGACGCGATTCCTCATGGTTTTTAAATAAAGGAGTGACCAACTCGGCCAGCTGACCAATTAAATATTTAGAGGCGTGTCCTATTAGACAATTGACTTACGAGAGATAAGTCACGGGACAGTTTGAATGACGGATAATCAGAACGCTCATGGAAGCCAGTGGACATCTAAAGGGTGGAGCCAAAATACGTACTTGTTAATCCATCAAGCTGGACTTGAAGATAAAAAGATGAGCGGAGAGACAGAAAAAAGAAGAGGTACGGAAGTCCTGGAGATAGGAGACTGAGGAGGGGGCCCGAAGACAGAAGAACAGACTATCTAGGACGAAGAAGTACGGAAGTACAGAAGAGTTTAGACAGAGGACGGAGCCCCGAAGACGGGGGAACCAGGACGGTCAATGAACTGAGACCGGTCCAGACAAGAGAAGAAGAGAAGGACAGACAATCAGAGAAGAACAGCAGAAGGAGAGCACACACCAGAGAAGACACGAGAGAAAAAGAAGAGGCAGGTAACGACAGATGGAACAGATGGACAATTAGAGCAATAGATACTCAGGAAAAGCAGTTTTGCAGAAGTAGTTTTAGGACAGATTGAAGATATGTTTCAAGTGATTCGAAGGATTATGACGATTTGTTACTTTTGAAACTTCGAGTACAGTGATTTAGTTGTGTAATAGACTGACCACGTGTTGCAGATATGATATCTCTTCCCGTGCCAGAGGAAGAAACGTGGACTTCAGATGGGTGCCGGAATAAAAGCGCGGGTCTTGATCTGTATAGGGGTATAGTCGTAAAATGAATGGAAAACAGTATTTCCATGTACTTCCGTGTACTTATTATGTTTCAAAGTATAACTAAATGTATGAAAATTTCATAAATGCGGCGTTTATTTTTTAGGAAAAAAGAAGTAATGTGATGTTTTTAGACAATGACTGTGCCCAGCTCACCATCGGCTAGGTCTAGATATGCACTACTTACCATCTGAGATGTCTAGATCTATTTGTCGATTTCGTATTGTGATTCTATGTTGCATTCTCGCTAAATTAATGTCTGAAATAACATCCTAACTACTTCTCCAGTAGTCTAATATGTCTAGATCTACTTGGGATACATTCAAGAGCAGTGGGGCTGTCACAGGCCATGTCCATACCCCTATCTACATCATCAAAAATTGAAATTTTCGATGTTTCTCTTCCTTTTTCTCGCTCGGCATCCCTCGTAACCAGTGACTCTTCTACCGTTTTGAAAAGTGTCACCGGAAACGCGGACGAAATATGTAAAATCTAAATGCTACACCGGTTGTTTTATTGAAACAAACAAGAGTCGGATATTCGACCATGGCACAAAACGGGAGAGCCGGAAGTGTGGAAAATCCGACCAATGGCTCTGTAAGAGTTAAAATACTGAGTTATTAAATGTTCTCGTATGACGTGTAGAATTTGAGAAATGTTGCATTTAGAATATGACAGAGTTTGATATAGTGAAAAATGATTAAATGATTCAATTCAAGTGATGTTATCAACTATACACCTTGAACTTATTTGTCGGAATAAATAATGAAGGAACATTTCATCGGACTCACTCTGATCTGGTGAAATTGTAATATTTGTGAAACATCGATGTGTTATGCTCAAAGGACAAAGAACCTCGACGTCATCTCAATCAATAATATGATAGTGCACACCCACAGAATATTACATCTACACTGTTGATTATCAACAAACGAAGAAACTGTTCTACTCGTATTTGGAACTGTTTTTGTATCTGTTTTCTAAAGCGGTTCCAAGTCAGTACTACTCGATATCAGGAATCGGTTTGTAGGAACCAGGTACCCACTTTTACGGAAGGAATCGGTTCCTGCCCAGCTCTACCATGTTTGCTATCTCAAAGAGAAAACAAAAGTTGCATTCATTCAGTTCTTCACTAATTTTAACGTGTTAAACAATTCAGCACTTCATTTAAACAATAATCTGAGCATTTTTAATTCCTCATTTAGCTACAACAACGTAGATTATTCGATTATATGTAATTGCTCCTATTTTGCTGCGAATATTTGGATTGGTGAAATCGCTTATGGAATTATTCGATTCCTGTCTGCGTGGCAAAACACAAATAGTGCTTGTCCTCCCTTCTCCCTCCCCCAAGGACTGGTACACGCATTCGTTAAGTCCAAGGAACGACCTTCACCCTCTCCTGAACAGTCCACTATTCATGACCTGGCAGTGAAAGCTAGCTCGCATTCCAGAACAAAGGACGTATAGAGAAACCAAAATGAATTTAAATGGCTAAACATTTTCCCCCTAGTTTTTGTTTCGTCTTGGCCTGGATCTTTATATTTGATTGACGCGTAGCACAACATAAAATCTGACATTAGAGAAGCGTACACAACGCAAAGGGACAGACTGAGCGTTATGAATATTTTAATTTGGCCAACAATACACGACTTTTGTATCTACTACCACTGGAAAAGGAAAAAAAACCCAAACAAAACAGTAGTGGCAGATGGTGATGACAAATAGTAATATATTATTTCTGTGTGGTCGGTGTATTATAAGTAGGATCCAGTGTCTGTCCCTGCTAGCTGACGTGCGCACAGATCCCAGATGAGCACAGGAACTGTACGAATGTTAAACTGTAAGTAAAAAATGCCATAACTTTGTAAGATTTATGTTAAAATATGTTCCCTCGTATTTTTAATGCAGCCATCGATGACTTGCTACGAGATAGCTAGATAGCTTTCTCACTGAGTTGGCAATTTCATTTTAAAGTTAGAGGAGTACTGGAAACATTTTATATGTTCTGTCAAGGCCAGGTCATTCTCAGACCTGTCACTTTCATGTATTATTTCAGAGCTCTCTCTCTCTCTCTCTCTTTCTCTGTCTGTCTCTGCCTATCTGTCTGTCTGTCTCTGTCTGTCTGTCTGTCTGTCTGTCTCTCTCTCATTTTTTACAAGAATATCAAGGCATTTATTATGATTGACCATGATATTCTTGTAAAAAAAATAAAGACTTATAGATTGCACCCTGACCTAATAAAATTAATTGCATTATTTCTTTCAGACAGACAACAGGTAGTATTTTTCAACAATTCGCTATCAAATTCTGCTATAGTTGACATTGGTGTTTCGCAGGGTTCTATTATAGGCCCATTACTCTTTGGTATCTGTATCAGTGATCTTCTATTTCATCTTAAACACTCTCCTTGTGACCTTTTTGCCGATGATTGCACAGTCTACACCAGTGACTACGATTGTATTAACCTAGACTCAACTCTTCAGGTCGAATTAAACAATCTAATTAGATGGAGCAACAACAATGGCATGATTATAAATACTGATAAAACAAAATCAATGCTCATAACAATAAGACAGAAACTACAAAACGCGACAAAAAAACCAACACTTCAGCTCTGTATGGAAACATCACACATAAAAAAACATTAGCGAGCACAAAACACTAGGTCTTATTATTGACCAACATCTGACCTGGAACTCTCATGTGCAAGGTCTAACAAAACTCATCGCACAAAAAATATACTAGTTAGCCAAAATTAAGCACTTCATCGATCAAGACACAAGGAAGACATACCACATATCACATATATACAAACACATTTAGACTATTGCTCAACAATCTGGTATGGTTGCTCAGTGTCAAATACAAAGAGGCTTTACTCACTTCAAAAGCGAGCAGTAAAGCTTATTAGTGACAAAGATCAAGCACAAACAACTAACCAGCACAAAGGTATCAAAATGCTGTCTCTTACGAACAGCTTCTTCTTCAATAAAGCCAAGTTAGTACATGAAATTCTTTCACAGCATGCATCGCCTTATCTATGGAACCTGTTTAAATTTAGCCCAAAGTGCAGCCAACGCTTGAACAACATATGTCTTCAAAAACCTAGACTTGATCTTTACAAGAAAAGCTTTACTTATTCTGCTGCTCATCTTTGGAATACCCCCCCCCCCCAATCCTATATAAAAAATATAAACTATACTCCTTCCTACAACTACAAACTTTTCCAATATCTATTTGACGTCGACTACATGCCCCCATGAATCATAAAACTTAAAAGTTATTTTAAACTGCTCTTACAGACACCGACTTCAATTAATTGTTCTGTCTGAATAGTCCCGAAATTTTTGTTTGACAGATAGTCATTTATATGTCTATGTAATTAGCCATTTATATGTGTATGGAGTTTTAGTCATTTATGAGTGAATGTAGTTAGTCATTTTTATGTGCATGTAGTTAGTTTATTGTTAATTATGTTGGTTATATGAGCAGCATATTTGTAGACTGTCTGGAACAGATTGAAAGTTGTATGATAAAGGGAAGAATGTCAGACTGGCCTGCGTGCCCAATTCTTAACCCTTTTGAAATAAAGATCAATCAGTCAGTCAATCAGTCTCTCTCTCTCTCTCTCTCTCTCTCTCTCTCTCTCTCTCTCTCTCTCACGCACACATCTGCCTAGACATGAATACAAACCTCCATGTTGACATGTTAGTTTCTATGGTTTTTCTTTTTTGTTAATAGACAGTAAACTCGGGAGAATAAAAACTAACCTGATTTTCAAAAATATAAACATATCCATTTGAACACAATGTACAACTAAGACAGAAACTACAAAACGCGACAAAAAAACCAACACTTCAGCTCTGTATGGAAACATCACACATAAAAAAACATTAGCGAGCACAAAACACTAGGTCTTATTATTGACCAACATCTGACCTGGAACTCTCATGTGCAAGGTCTAACAAAACTCATCGCACAAAAAATATACTAGTTAGCCAAAATTAAGCACTTCATCGATCAAGACACAAGGAAGACATACCACATATCACATATATACAAACACATTTAGACTATTGCTCAACAATCTGGTATGGTTGCTCAGTGTCAAATACAAAGAGGCTTTACTCACTTCAAAAGCGAGCAGTAAAGCTTATTAGTGACAAAGATCAAGCACAAACAACTAACCAGCACAAAGGTATCAAAATGCTGTCTCTTACGAACAGCTTCTTCTTCAATAAAGCCAAGTTAGTACATGAAATTCTTTCACAGCATGCATCGCCTTATCTATGGAACCTGTTTAAATTTAGCCCAAAGTGCAGCCAACGCTTGAACAACATATGTCTTCAAAAACCTAGACTTGATCTTTACAAGAAAAGCTTTACTTATTCTGCTGCTCATCTTTGGAATACCCCCCCCCCCCAATCCTATATAAAAAATATAAACTATACTCCTTCCTACAACTACAAACTTTTCCAATATCTATTTGACGTCGACTACATGCCCCCATGAATCATAAAACTTAAAAGTTATTTTAAACTGCTCTTACAGACACCGACTTCAATTAATTGTTCTGTCTGAATAGTCCCGAAATTTTTGTTTGACAGATAGTCATTTATATGTCTATGTAATTAGCCATTTATATGTGTATGGAGTTTTAGTCATTTATGAGTGAATGTAGTTAGTCATTTTTATGTGCATGTAGTTAGTTTATTGTTAATTATGTTGGTTATATGAGCAGCATATTTGTAGACTGTCTGGAACAGATTGAAAGTTGTATGATAAAGGGAAGAATGTCAGACTGGCCTGCGTGCCCAATTCTTAACCCTTTTGAAATAAAGATCAATCAGTCAGTCAATCAGTCTCTCTCTCTCTCTCTCTCTCTCTCTCTCTCTCTCTCTCACGCACACATCTGCCTAGACATGAATACAAACCTCCATGTTGACATGTTAGTTTCTATGGTTTTTCTTTTTTGTTAATAGACAGTAAACTCGGGAGAATAAAAACTAACCTGATTTTCAAAAATATAAACATATCCATTTGAACACAATGTACAACTATGACTGAAAAACTTCTCATTAAACATAGCCCCCGCAACGTTGCCTGCAGGTCTCAGTCCCCACAAAGTTGACTGCAGGTCTCAGTCTCCACAACGTTGACTACAGGTCTCAGTTCTCACAACATTGACTGCAGGTCTCAGTCCCCACAACGTTGACTGCAGGTTTCACTCCCCACGACATTGACTGCAGATCTCAGTTCCCACAACATTGACTGCAGGTCTCAGTTCCCACAAAGTTGATTGCAGATCTCAGTCCCCACAACATTGACTGCAAGTCTCAGTCACCACAACGTTGACTGCAGGTCTCAGTTCCCACAACATTGACTGCAGGTCTCAGTTCCAACAACGTTGACTGCAGGTCTCAGTTAACACAACATTGATTGCAGGTCTCAGTTACCACAAAGTTGATTGCAGGTCTCAGTCCCCACAAAGTTGATTGCAGGTCTCAGTCCCCACAAAGTTGACTGCAGGTCTCAGTCCCCACAACATTAACTGCAGGTCTCAGTTCCAACAAAGTTGATTGGAGTTCTCAGTCCCCACAACTATGACTGCAGGTCTCATTCCCCACAACTATGACTGCAGGTCTCATTCCCCACAACTATGACTGCAGGTCTCATTCCCCACAACTATGACTGCAGGTCTCAATCCCCACAACTATGACTGCAGGTCTCATTCCCCACAACATTGACTGCAGGTCTCAGTTCCCACAACACTGACTGCAGGTCTCATTCCCCACAACTGTGACTGCAGGTTTCAGTCCCCACAACTATGACTGCAGGTCTCATTCCCCACAACACTGACTGGTTGTCTCAGTCCCCACAACTATGACTGCAGGTCTCATTCCCCAGAACATTGACTGCAGGTCTCAGTTCCCACAACACTGACTGCAGGTCTCATTCCCCACAACTATGACTGCAGGTCTCAGTCCCCACAACGCTGACGGCAGGTCTCAGTCACCATAACGTTGACTGCAGGTGCCAGTTCCCACAACACTGACTACAGATCTCAGTCCCTACAACATTTACTGCAGATCTCAGTTCCCACAAAGTTGACTGCAGGTCTCAGTCCCCGCGACACTGACTGCAGATCTCAGTCCCCACAATTTTGACTGCAGGTCTCAGTCACCAAAACCTGGAATGCAGGTCTCAGTCCCCACAACGTTGACTGCAGGTCTCAGTCACCACAACCTTGACTGCAGGTCTCAGTCTTCGCAATGCTGACTGCAGGTGTCATTCCCCACAACATTGACTGCAGGTCTTAGTCTTCGAAACGTTGACTGCAGTTCTCATTCCCCACAACTGCAGGTCAGTCACCATTTCAGTAATGCCTGGAGTCCTCGAGAAAGAAAAAAACGACTTCAGCCTGACAGTAGTCTGATCCTATAGCCAACAATGTACGGCCATTTAGTCAACCATGTGCGGCCCTATAGCCAACTATGTACGGCCCTATAGCCAACAATGTACGTCCCTATAGCCAACAATGTACGGGCCTATAGCCAGCTATGTACAGCCTTATAGTCAACTATGCACGGCCCTAAGCCAACAGTGGACGGCCCTATAGCCCACTATGTACGGCCCTGTAGCTAACTATGTACGGGCCTATAGTCAACTATGTACGGCCCTATAGCCAACTATGTACGGCCCTATAGCCAACCATGTACGGCCCTATAGCCAACTATGTACGGCCCTATAGTCAACTATGTACGGCTCTATAGCCAGCTATGCATGGCCCTATTAAATCTCTTCGTCCGTACTGAACCTATGTCTACGGATCGCCTCACTGAAGGGCCCAGACATGTGATGATTACATGGTGCGAGGTTCGGTGAACATGTATGATGTTTATTTTAAAAGGGTGAAGAACCGGGTCTGCGCTTAAATAGGCACGGCATGCTCTCCCATGCACCGCACGTCAAGATCCGAAAATATAAGAATGCAAGATGAACTATAACATTCACAAATAGAGGATGATGAAGTACATGAGAGGTAACTAATCTAGGAAGACAGGGCAAATATAATGGATGTAGAAGACACGCCAAAAAGCACATTCATAATTGTTTGGTTTTTTTTTGTAGCTGTTATACGTGCCAATGGTTATCTTTCTGTATGAAAGATACACCAGAAACGAGCAAACTGTGACTTTAAGACCAGACTGCAGGTTTCAAGTGGTTCTCAGGCAGATCACAATATGCTTTGCTGTTGATAGTTATTTATCTGAGCATGTTATGTTCCATTACTGGGTCTCAGCAGTCACTGAAAAGTGTGAGCATCTTTTTTTTTCTGGCTAACAAAGTTGTACTAAACTTGTCTGGTTTCAGCGACAAAGACTATCGTCACTCTTTGCTGGCTAGCCTTGTCTCTGACTGGAAGTAAAGTACCCAGTCTTAGCCTCATTGACTATATGTCGTAAAAAGCCATCTCCTTCAGCTTGAAAACGTCTTAAAAGAGTTTAACAAACATTCTCATGACGTCCTTTCAGATCGGGGGTCAGTTGTTTTGGTATCCACCTGGCAGAGACTTCTCATTACTGCAACACTATGTGAATGATGTGGTGCGCGGAGCCGTGACTAATCTTCAGCCCTGCAGCCACCTCATCGATTGCTACCTGCCGGTTTTCCCGTATCAGTCGTCCCAGTTCAGCTTTAGCGTCAGGTCTTTTCGCAGTGTTAGGCCGGCCAAAGCGAGCTGCGTTCACCAAAGTTGACACCCAACTTCTTCACTTCCTGTGTCACTCATGCACCTACTGAAACGACTCACACGTGTACTTATATTATCTCCTCATTCTGCGATGAATATCTGCAATTTATCACCTTCACTACCTAAGAAACGAATAACTGGGCGCTATTCTTCTCTCGTGCATGCTTTCAAAGAAGCAGTCATCTTTGACCCTATTTCAGAAATGGCCGACCTGCCTTATTACGCATACATCTAGAAATAGATGACTACGACTGTCTACTTCCTTATTTAGATTTTTCAGAGTAAACTTAAGATTTGTTTATGATTCGTCCTCGTGTGTGTCTGTGTGTTTGTGTGTGTGTGTGTGGGTATGGGTGTGTGTGTGGGTGGGTGGGTATATATGTGTATACACACACGTACTTAAGTAAACTAATTAATTTTGCACACAAATGAACGGGTTGCCAAACTTACTGGTCTGGACATCACAGCAAGTACATATCTGCAAGGTAAAAGCATCACTCTTCTATAAACTAATTTCTCTCCGTCTACAATCTTCAGAGAACTATGGATCTCGACCTGGCCATAGGCGGGGTCACTCTGTTCCTGGTATGTGTCTACATTCTGGTTTCGAAACGCCAGGACCAGAAATATTGTAAAATCCCCATGGCGACACCAAGAATCCCCTTTTTTGGAAACGCTCCCTTTCTGGACATGTCATGCTGTCACATGGTGCTAGCGGACTGGGCCCAGAAGTTCGGACCTGTTTTTCGCATCAAGGTCTTTAGCGAAGAAACTCTTGTTCTCGGCGACTTTGAGAGCATCCACGAAGCTCTGGTAGCAAGGAAGAGTGACTTTGCCGGGCGACCTCCCATGTACCGCACCTCAAGATCCGAGAGAGACAGGCACTCCATCGTGTGGCAGACGTACACAGACAAGCTGCTGTTTCTCAGAAAGGAGGTCCTCACGTCTCTGAAGATGTACGGGGACGGCCTGGACAGCCTTGAGCATAAGTGTGGCCCTGAAATCTCCAAAATGCTGGCGAGAGTGAGAAGCTGGAGCGGGACTGGCTTCGATCCTTGGGACGACCTGTATGATGCTGTGTCCAACGTTATGCTTGGGCTGGTGAGTAAGCTGTGGCCATGCTGAGTGTTGTCTGCCCTCTAACTTTTGAGATTATCGTCTTTGTGCACTTTCCATCTTGTAGCACTCTATTATGGTACAGGGCATGATACTTTGTATCTTTCTTTCGCAATGGTGATACGAGATATATGCACTTTGTATTTTGTACCTGACAGTAAATGATAGGAATACTTTCACTTTATGTCTTTTAGCTGGCAATAAATGATAGGGATACTTCCAATTTATGTCTTTTAGCTAGCAATAAATGATAGGAATACTTTGTCTTTTAGCTGGCAATAAATGATAAGAATACTTTATGTCTTTTAGCTGGCAATAAATGATAGGAATACTTTATGTCTTTTAGCTGGCAATAAATGATAGGAATACTTTATGTCTTTTAGCTGGCAATAAATGATAGAAATGTGTACATTGTATATTTTATTTGCAATACATGATTTTTAAATGTTTGCAGTTAATAATTTTTAATTTGGCAGTAAAGAATAGAAATATTTGTACTTTGTATGGAGTAACGGTAAATATGTGTCAGCAGGGCGAGGCACACTATAGTACACTGTCAGCGCATGCAGGAATAACAGGATAGCTCACATAAAACTTAATCCCTGTAATTTAAAGCTATGTACGCGCATGTTTAAAAAGACAACTAATTTTCAGTCTAACAAGTTCTATATATCAAGTCAGAACGGGTGGTTCAGTGGAGGTGGTGTTTAGACCATCCTAGGCCCGTGAGCTTTTCGACTAAGTCCACATCTTCCAGGATCCTTGGTTTCCATTATTGCCTGGAGCAGACACAGGAAAAGAATGCCGGGAACTACAGGAGTGTAAGAGAGCGAGGGAGAGGGAGACAGAGAGAGAGACAGAGAGATACAAAGAGAGAGGGACAGGAAAAGAATACTGGAAACTGCACAAATGTAAGAGAGAGAGAGAGGGAGAGAGAGACAGAGAGATGAGAGAGACAAAGAGAGAGGGACAACTCACTACCAAAAATAGCACTAAGATGGACACCACAGGGGAACAGAAGTATGGATAGACCAAAAGATACATAGAGAAGAACAACAGAGAGGATGTTGAGTAATAGAGGGCTCACTTGGGCTAGAGCAGAAAAAAAGGCAAAGGACAAGCGTTTGTAGAAAACCCTTGTGGAAGCCCCATGTGCCTTGGGCTTAAGGTTCAGAGAGAGAGAGAGAGAGAGAGAGAGAGAGAGAGAGGAGAGAAAGAGAGAAGAGAATAATAATAATAATAATAATAATATGAAGATGATGAAGAAGAAGAAGACGAAGAAGAAGAAGAAGAAATTTGGAGATAACCAAGGACTTGTGCTGGTATAAGAGCTTCAGGTGTATCTAAAACTATAACTTGTGAATGATGTTGACATAAATAGTGAAACATTTTAAAATGTATCTTAAACTATAACTTGCAATGTTTAGTTATAGAACACTTTTTAAAATGACAACTGTTACATTTTTTACTTTCTCAGACGCTGGACACCAGCTTCGAACATTCTAGTCAAAGTTTAAGAACAATGAAGACTATCAACCATCTCTTCAACGACACGTTTGGTACAGGCAGAGCTCGCAACATGGACTACCTCCCCTGGCTGAGCAAACTCTGCTGCTACACCTACATGCAACGCTTGCAGACAGCGCTGAAACTCAGGGATGACTTCTGGCAGAAAGAGCTGCAGAATCTAAAGGTAAAGAAATCACAGAATAGTTTTGACCAGTTTGATTCCGCTGATTTTGACTCGTTTTCTAATAAATTATAGAGGGTCTAATATTAGTCCTCGTTTATATATAGACACCTTCACATATTTGGGGTACAAATCACCGTCCACAAACATTTTTGTGAATTCCTTGTTAAGTCTACATTTCCAGTGATTAGGCATTTTTTTCTTTCACTCTGGAAATACTCCATGTAAAAAGTAGGGATGTCCTTTATTGGCAACAGCTAGAGTTAAACTTAAAACTGACAAGTTGGCGGTCAGATCAGTTACATCAGCAAATGAATAGCGATTCCATTTCCATTGTGTTACATTTCTAGCATGGCTTTTCACTGCGTTCTTCATTAACTACAAGCTTCGCTTTAAGGTCACACATGGACACCATTTAGAAGTAGCTTTGGTCACGACTTTACTGTTTATTATACTCTACAGTTAATCCATCTAGACTCATCAGAACAATTCTTTGCTTAAATCAGCTTTCCTTTTAGTAGAAATAAAACTCTATCCATTACAATATAATATAGAGAATAATTAATTAAGGAATCAGAAAAAAAAGAACATTAGTCTAGCTTATGGTTTGGATCATCATAATTGAACACCAGGTATGTCCATACAAGCTCAGATTCCTCCCTCCCCCCTCATTCCTTTGAATTAACAGCTTTTAAGCATCTCATAACAGCTACCTCACTGTCAGGAGAGATGTCAACAAATCCAAATATGCCAACCCTAAGCTATACTGATTTTATGTGATTTTTTTAGAATTAGTTATACGTTTAGTTACTTCCATATTATCAGTCACATCATACAGAAAGAGTTTCTTCTCCTCTTCACATAGTGCATTAACATATTTGGCATGATTACACGGTTATACCATGTTACTTATGAAGTTAATAATGATAATATGGTATGGATATGTACTTTTGATGTAAAAATGACCATGTTACGTTTGAAGTTACCTACTTTGTAGTGAAACCTTCTTGGTTTCCTGCTTTGGATTTTATTCTAGTTGTGACAAATATTCAAGTTTTAACTTATGCAATCTGTATGGCTGCAAATTTTTGTGAAATTGTGTTCATATCTTGGTTATTCTTTGACATCATGGCTTTTATATTCGTTTTCGCGAATTTTCTATACATCTTCCTGTGTTGATCCTGTCTTATCTATAACATAAAGAAGAGGAGACCGGACTGGACAAATGTTATTTGTTTCTCTGTGTCTAAGAATCATATTTGTCTAAAACTCATGTTTATTTCTCTGTGTCTAAGAATCATGTTTGTTTCTCTGTGTCTAAATGTAAGAGAGAGAGAGAGGGAGAGAGAGACAGAGAGATGAGAGAGACAAAGAGAGAGGGACAACTCACTACCAAAAATAGCACTAAGATGGACACCACAGGGGAACAGAAGTATGGATAGACCAAAAGATACATAGAGAAGAACAACAGAGAGGATGTTGAGTAATAGAGGGCTCACTTGGGCTAGAGCAGAAAAAAAGGCAAAGGACAAGCGTTTGTAGAAAACCCTTGTGGAAGCCCCATGTGCCTTGGGCTTAAGGTTCAGAGAGAGAGAGAGAGAGAGAGAGAGAGAGAGGAGAGAAAGAGAGAAGAGAATAATAATAATAATATAAGATGATGAAGAAGAAGAAGAAGAAGAAGAAGAAGAAGAAATTTGGAGATAACCAAGGACTTGTGCTGGTATAAGAGCTTCAGGTGTATCTAAAACTATAACTTGTGAATGATGTTGACATAAATAGTGAAACATTTTAAAATGTATCTTAAACTATAACTTGCAATGTTTAGTTATAGAACACTTTTTAAAATGACAACTGTTACATTTTTTACTTTCTCAGACGCTGGACACCAGCTTCGAACATTCTAGTCAAAGTTTAAGAACAATGAAGACTATCAACCATCTCTTCAACGACACGTTTGGTACAGGCAGAGCTCGCAACATGGACTACCTCCCCTGGCTGAGCAAACTCTGCTGCTACACCTACATGCAACGCTTGCAGACAGCGCTGAAACTCAGGGATGACTTCTGGCAGAAAGAGCTGCAGAATCTAAAGGTAAAGAAATCACAGAATAGTTTTGACCAGTTTGATTCCGCTGATTTTGACTCGTTTTCTAATAAATTATAGAGGGTCTAATATTAGTCCTCGTTTATATATAGACACCTTCACATATTTGGGGTACAAATCACCGTCCACAAACATTTTTGTGAATTCCTTGTTAAGTCTACATTTCCAGTGATTAGGCATTTTTTTCTTTCACTCTGGAAATACTCCATGTAAAAAGTAGGGATGTCCTTTATTGGCAACAGCTAGAGTTAAACTTAAAACTGACAAGTTGGCGGTCAGATCAGTTACATCAGCAAATGAATAGCGATTCCATTTCCATTGTGTTACATTTCTAGCATGGCTTTTCACTGCGTTCTTCATTAACTACAAGCTTCGCTTTAAGGTCACACATGGACACCATTTAGAAGTAGCTTTGGTCACGACTTTACTGTTTATTATACTCTACAGTTAATCCATCTAGACTCATCAGAACAATTCTTTGCTTAAATCAGCTTTCCTTTTAGTAGAAATAAAACTCTATCCATTACAATATAATATAGAGAATAATTAATTAAGGAATCAGAAAAAAAAGAACATTAGTCTAGCTTATGGTTTGGATCATCATAATTGAACACCAGGTATGTCCATACAAGCTCAGATTCCTCCCTCCCCCCTCATTCCTTTGAATTAACAGCTTTTAAGCATCTCATAACAGCTACCTCACTGTCAGGAGAGATGTCAACAAATCCAAATATGCCAACCCTAAGCTATACTGATTTTATGTGATTTTTTTAGAATTAGTTATACGTTTAGTTACTTCCATATTATCAGTCACATCATACAGAAAGAGTTTCTTCTCCTCTTCACATAGTGCATTAACATATTTGGCATGATTACACGGTTATACCATGTTACTTATGAAGTTAATAATGATAATATGGTATGGATATGTACTTTTGATGTAAAAATGACCATGTTACGTTTGAAGTTACCTACTTTGTAGTGAAACCTTCTTGGTTTCCTGCTTTGGATTTTATTCTAGTTGTGACAAATATTCAAGTTTTAACTTATGCAATCTGTATGGCTGCAAATTTTTGTGAAATTGTGTTCATATCTTGGTTATTCTTTGACATCATGGCTTTTATATTCGTTTTCGCGAATTTTCTATACATCTTCCTGTGTTGATCCTGTCTTATCTATAACATAAAGAAGAGGAGACCGGACTGGACAAATGTTATTTGTTTCTCTGTGTCTAAGAATCATATTTGTCTAAAACTCATGTTTATTTCTCTGTGTCTAAGAATCATGTTTGTTTCTCTGTGTCTAAGAATCATGTTTGTTTCTCTGTGTCTAAGAATCATATTTATTTAAAACTCATGTTTATTTCTCTGTGTCTAAGAATCATGTTTGTTTCTCGGTGTCTAAGAATCATATTTGTTTAAAACTCATGTTTATTTCTCTGTGTCTAAGAATCATGTTTGTTTCTCGGTGTCTAAGAATCATGTTTGTTTCTCTGTGTCTAAGAATCATATTTGTCTAAAACTCATGTTTATTTCTCTGTGTCTAAGAATCATGTTTGTTTCTCGGTGTCTAAGAATCATGTTTGTTTCTCTGTGTCTAAGAATCATATTTGTCTAAAACTCATGTTTATTTCTCTGTGTCTAAGAATCATGTTTGTTTCTCTGTGTCTAAGAATCATGTTTGTTTCTCTGTGTCTAAGAATCATATTTATTTAAAACTCATGTTTATTTCTCGGTGTCTAAGAATCATGTTTGTTTCTCTGTGTCTAAGAATCATATTTGTCTAAAACTCATGTTTATTTCTCTGTGTCTAAGAATCATGTTTGTTTCTCGGTGTCTAAGAATCATGTTTGTTTCTCTGTGTCTAAGAATCATATTTATTTAAAACTCATGTTTATTTCTCTGTGTCTAAGAATCATGTTTGTTTCTCGGTGTCTAAGAATCATATTTGTTTAAAACTCATGTTTATTTCTCTGTGTCTAAGAATCATGTTTGTTTCTCGGTGTCTAAGAATCATGTTTGTTTCTCTGTGTCTAAGAATCATATTTGTCTAAAACTCATGTTTATTTCTCTGTGTCTAAGAATCATGTTTGTTTCTCGGTGTCTAAGAATCATGTTTGTTTCTCTGTGTCTAAGAATCATATTATTTAAAACTCATGTTTTTTCTCTGTGTCTAAGAATCATGTTTGTTTCTCGGTGTCTAAGAATCATGTTTGTTTCTCTGTGTCTAAGAATCATATTTGTCTAAAACTCATGTTTATTTCTCTGTGTCTAAGAATCATGTTTGTTTCTCGGTGTCTAAGAATCATGTTTGTTTCTCTGTGTCTAAGAATCATATTTGTCTAAAACTCATGTTTATTTCTCTGTGTCTAAGAATCATGTTTGTTTCTCTGTGTCTAAGAATCATGTTTGTTTCTCTGTGTCTAAGAATCATATTTATTTAAAACTCATGTTTATTTCTCTGTGTCTAAGAATCATGTTTGTTTCTCGGTGTCTAAGAATCATATTGTTTAAAACTCATGTTTATTTCTCTGTGTCTAAGAATCATGTTTGTTTCTCGGTGTCTAAGAATCATGTTTGTTTCTCTGTGTCTAAGAATCATATTTGTCTAAAACTCATGTTTATTTCTCTGTGTCTAAGAATCATGTTTGTTTCTCGGTGTCTAAGAATCATGTTTGTTTCTCTGTGTCTAAGAATCATATTTGTCTAAAACTCATGTTTATTTCTCTGTGTCTAAGAATCATGTTTGTTGCTAAAACTACAAACAATATAATCTGTACACGTGGTTTCCAGCCCAAGGTCTGTGGAGAGTCATATTCGTAGCTTGTCTTGAATTTGCAGAATGCTTGAAATGTGTGAAGATTGTTTTTTTTTAACATTATACACTGTGATGTGGAGGAAAGAGCTATGGTAAATTATCACTGATTTCAGGGGGTCATAGTCTGAATTAGATTAGGAACCACTGTTCTAACCGGAACTTATTAGCAGAAATTTTAAAACCTCTCATGTTGGCCACAGAATAATCTTTCGCTGGGAATGTAATATATATATATATATAATCATGCCTAGGAAATTATGGATTGGCCACATTCTGAGGAAACCCGACCCCAACATAGCAAGACAAGAACTGACATGGAAGAAGTTCTATTTCAAGGAAATAGAAAACGAGGAAGATCTAGACTTACGTACTTGGAGAAGAGAAATTATGACAGAGCTCAGAGACAAGGGACACACATGAAAGGGAAGTAGAGAACAATTCCAAGAACAGGGATGACTGGAAATCCTTTATCCGTGGCCTATGCTCTCAAGGGAGTGAAAGGCGATAATGATGTTTATATATATCTTCGTCCTACGTATGTATAGGCCAGGGGAGATTCGGACTGTGTAGTTCAGAGGCTTCTGTCCTTGACCTCTGACCCTAAGGGTCAACATTTGAACGTTGCAGAAACGACGGCCAAAGAGGTCTTCACAAATCTCATTCTGGCAGGTGAGTATCAGTTTGTCGTGTGTATGAAATATCGAATATCAGTGAATGTCTGGCTGCGTCCAGCTGTTTCACATGATCAGTGGTTCTCCACCTTAGGTTGGGGAGGTTGAGCTTTGTGTGTGTGTGGGGGGGGGGGGAGGGTCAGATGTAAGGTTGAAAGAAGATATGTGATAAATTTTAGAATATTATGAAGTGACATTTATATGTCATTTTTGTGATTAGGAGCAAGTTTACGTCTTGCTAAAGCCACTGAAATTAGTTCATTTTTGTGGAATCACCATACTAGAGATTCTGTACTGGAGATTCCATCTGCAAATGGATGCATCAGCAGCAGATCATCTTGCTTATAATCAAGAGACCTACAGGAGAGCTGTTAGGGAGACAAAATTCCGCAAGAGACAATGCAAATGACTGACTGACTGTGAAATCTCAGTATTATTAAACATCTTATTCATGGGTCGTGGATCACCTAGCACTGTTGGTCTAGGATAGTGGGTTACCTAGCACTGTTGGTCTAGGGTTTTGGGTCACCTAGCACTGTTGGTTTAAGGTCGCAGGTCACCTAGCATTCTTAGTAGAGTGTCGAAGGTCACCTTGCATTGTCGATTTAGGTCGTGGGTCACCTAACATTGTTAGTTTAGAGTCGCGAGTCATTTAGTATTGTTGGTTTAGGGTCGCTGGTCACCTAGCATTGTTAGTTTAGTGTAACGGGTCACTTAGCTTTGTTGGTCTAGGGTCGCGGGTCACCTGATATTGTTAGTTTAGTGTCGCTGGTCACCTGCATTGTTGGTCTAGGGTCGTGGGTCACCTGATATTGTTAGTTTAGTGTCGCTGGTCACCTGCATTGTTGATCTAGTGTCGCGGGTCACCTAGCATTGTTAGTTTAGGGTCGTGGGTCACCTAGCGTTGTTGGTCTAAGGTCACGGGTCATCTAGCACTGCGACTCTAGGGATGAGTATCATGAACTAGTTGTTTTAGTGTCGTGTTAAGAAATAGTTGGAAACCGCTATCTTAGATCGATGTTATCATGGCTACAGTTATGCTATAACCACTATTGTTGTTTCAGTTACTGTCTCAACCACTGATATTTATACAATATCGATTGCTGATTAGTACTATTATTTCTTGGTCAGTCAGAGACGGACTGAGATATAGGTCAGTCTATGAATATGCATGGAAGTTCAGTTGTAGAAGGCTGCAACAACAAAAAAAAGCGTGAAAATATGGATGAACTTCAAGGGTAGATGATATAAATGAGATTAGGAATATCTAAATGATACTTGCAGTAGACTCAGAGAGCGAGGTGGGGTGGGAGGTGGCTCTACTACTCCTATAAAGTGCCTCAGGTGCTCAGTGAAGGGAATACCAGGCGGGGCAGAGGCGCCTTAAAACCTCTCGCTCCCGCTGCCTTGCGGGTAGGACAGGGAGTCCGAAGGCTAGCGGAGAGTCCGTACACAAACGGGCAGAAGGCAACGAGAAACCACTGTTGTAGCTCCCAAGAACAATTATGCTTATTCAGAGTAATAGATTCATCATGAACGACGTTAATGGATGTTCCTCTGGAACAGCCTCGTCCGGTAGGGCAGCTCACGAGCCACAGGTGAGGCCAGATCGTCATCAAGCTACTGGTGGCAAAACTAACAAGTTCAAAATAGCAACATGGAATGTTAGAACTTTATTCTAGGCTGGAAAATTAGAAAATGTAAAGAGGGAAATGGAAAGGATGAAGATCAACATATTAGGAATGAGTGAAGTTAGATGAACAGGTGCAGGGAAGATAAACTCTGATAAATATTCAATAATATATTCAGGAAGTGAGAAACATGAACGAGGAGTAGGAATTATATTTGATGAACAAACAGCAAGGACAAATGTAGGATATTTGAACATTTCGGACAGAGTCCTGCTAGCCCAACTGAAAGGACGACCAATAAACATAAATATTATACAAGTGTACGCTCTAACATCTGAAAGTTCTGAAAAAGATGTACAGATATTTTATAATGACATAGAGCAGCACTAAAACACACAAAGTCACATGAAGTTACTATAGTCATGGGAGATTTTAATGCCAAAGTTGGTAAAGGAAGAACTTCAGACATTGTTGGTGACTATGGACTGGGGGAGAGGAATGACAGAAGTAGTAAATTAATTGAATGGGCAAAAATACACGGCATGGTTGTAGGAAACACCTGGTTTAAACAACATCCTCGAAGACTGGCAACGTAGTGCAGCCCAGACAAAAAGACTTTTAACCAGATAGACTACGTATTAATCAACAAACGATTCCAGAATGCATTACTGACAACAAAAACCATGCCAGGAGCTGACTGCAATAGTGACCATGACCCACTCTGTGGAAAAATTAGAATAAAGCTAAAGAAAGCATGCAGAAAAATGAGAAACATCAAACTGAATACAGAAATCCTTACAAATGATCAAGAACTGCAGAACAATAAAAAATTATTATAACAAACAGATAAAATTCAGTAGCAAAGATAAATAGTATAGATGAACAATGGGCATTGTTAAGAGATTATTTCCACCAAACTGTTAAGGAGATAATACCACTGAAAAAAGAAGCCTCTAAAAATAAATGGATGACAGACAACATCTTAGGACTGATGGACAAGAGGAGGAGTAAAAATAACCAAGAAAAATATAGCAAGATAAATAAAGAAATAAGACGCAAATGCAGAGAAGCAAAGAAGTGTGGTTAAATGAACAGTGCAGACAGATAGAGGACTCTCATAATAAAGACAGCAAAAACATGCACAAACGAATTAATGAAGTCACAGGCAGGAAAACAAAATATACCACAGGATGCCTGAAATCGAAAGAAGGTAAAATGTTAATGGGAAAAGAAGACATTGTGGACAGGTGAACAGCGTATATCGGTGAGCTATATGGAGGAGAAAGGCCAGAATTAACACCAGATACTGAAAACTGTGGTGGACCACCAATACTTGAAGATGAAATCATAGATGCCATCAAACACATGAAGAAAGGAAAAGCGACTGGGCCTGATAATATAACAATAGAAGAAATAGAGGCACTAGAGGAGACAGGAATAAAAATAATAACCAAGTTACTGAATGACATTTACAACAGTGGTTATATTCCCAGTGACCTGATTAAATCCACGTTTATAGCACTACCAAAGAAACCAGGTGCAAAGGAATGTGATGACCACCAGACTATCAGCCTCTCATGTCACGTAAGAAAGAATCTGAGAATCTGAGAATCATTATGAGAAGAACAAGGAAAAAGATAAAAATGGAAATAGCAGATGAACAGTTTGGATTTGTTGAAGGAACGCACAATGCCATTTATGCTTTACGAACTCTAACAGAAAGAGCTTTAGAAGTACAGAAAGATCTCTACTTATGTTTCATTGATTACACCAAGGAATTCGACAAGGTGAAACATAATGAAATTATTAACATGTTTGAAGACATCAGTATAGACGCCAAAGACCTGAGGATTGTAAAATCTATACTGGCACCAAGAACCAGCAATTCCAGTTGAAAATAGAAGTGGAAAATATCAACCTATAAAACAAGTGTGCGACAAGGATATGTACTATCTCCAGACCTTTTTTTCTCTGTCCAGCGAGAATATTCTAAGAACAACCATCCAAGAACAAGGCATAAAAATTGGAGGATACAATATTAACAACCTTCGGTATGCTGACGACACAGTACTGATAGCTGAGAACCAACAAGACATGCAAAGTCTCTTGGTTAAAATCGCCAAAGAAAGTGAACAGAAAGGCCTTACTTTGAACATAAAAAAGACAAAGACTATGGTTATATCAAAGAAACAGAATCCACCAGCATGCAATATAAAATTAAATGGAACTATGTGATTTATTAGAAGAATGTTGCGAATCCCCTGGACAGCAAAAATAACTAATGAAGAATGTATGAGAAGAGCTGGAGAGACAAAAAACCTTGTCAAAAAAACAAAAACAAAACAAAAAAATAAGAGAACGACATGCAATGAGAAGAGGGGGCATTCAAAATATTATAACAACAGGAAAAATAGAAGGAAGAAGATCAAGAGGAAGACCAAGAGAAATGATACTGGAAGTCTGACAGGATAGTGTGAGAGGAGATCACCAACTGAGCTGATGGCCTGCAAATATTGCACGCTGGAGAAACATAATAGCCAACGCCAGTCGGCACGCCACCTGATGATGATGATGATGATGATAAACACATATTGTGATACGTAGGTATGTAGGTAGGTGGGTATTTGGATGGGTGGTTGAGTGGGTGGGTAGGTATGTAGGCAGGTAGGTTGGCAAGTAGGTAGACAGACATGTAGGTAGAAAGACCGACAGACAGACAGACGGACTGAGAGACAGACAAAATAGGCTGACAGACAAACAGATAGATACATAAGCAGGAAAATAAATAAACAGACAAAAAGGTTCACAGAAGGATAGACAGATAGAAATCTTGTGGCAAGATTGATCAATTATCCTTTCAAATTACGATGCTCTCCCCCTACTTTCTGCTGTTCACTTCTTCCCGTTGCAGCTGGTTATTCAAGCCTTGTTCAGCCACACGTGAATCACGTGCATTAATTTATAAGAGGTTTGTAATCTAGGAGTCTTGAATCTGCTGTGTTTATAGCTATTATTGCGAGAAAAACAAATCTTTTGTATCAAGTAACGGTAAAGTGCTTTCTCATTAATTTTAGGGACAGATACAACGGCCACATCATTAACATGCCTCCTATTGGTTTTCCTCCACCATCCTAACGTTCAGGAGAAAATGTGGGCGGAGCTGTACAGTCACGTAGGTGAAAGCCGATTGGCCACATTGTCAGACCGTGCACATATGCCTTACACTCAGGCGGTTCTATTGGAGCTTTTGCGCTACATATCCCATGTCCCATTGGCTGTTCCTCATTGTACCACGCGCGATACTAGTGTTCTTGGAATCCCTGTACCGAAAAATATGACAGTAAGTACATTCATAAATATTTATCATGAAACATAATTTTAAAAAATAATTATTTTTCAGTTTCTGATTTAATTGATTGAGTGATTGATTGGTTGGCCTTAAAAGGTGACATCGTTGCAGTCAGGACATTCCCATGTCTGCTCCACCGCCCGCTCCAGCAAGCAACGTAAGGTGTGCTACTACTTGTCCCTGTCACGCGCTGATTGTGGGTTCGCTGCTTTCGTCCACGGAGGGACTTTGTACTTCCCACGCCTTGCTTCACTCCAACCACTCTCCTCCCTCCCAGTTTCTTCACTAGTTCTATTTCAACTGTCTGTCCTCGCACATTCTGTCCGTAATAGCCTTCGGGATGTCAGACTTGTCCAGTTTCAGCACTCCCTGTACTGGGGGGTTCCAGCCAGTCATTACCATGCACTTACGCATGCCAGGGACAGTAGATCCACGTGAGGCCTGCAACTTGAGAGTGTGCGACAACATTGGCGTACTCCCTGAGAAACATGCCCTCGTTGGCCTTGGGAATCTGGCACCGTGGCTGTCCGGTGTATTTGTTGTTCAAGCAGCGATCACAGAGGTGCCAGCTTCTATTTCCGTCCTCAGACTACAGGTCATGGTGTCATACGTACCATCTATTCCCAGCTGTCGGCCAAAAAAAAAAAAAAGGCCCCAACATTGCAACGTGCTCTGATAACAGAGGCATCAATACAGATAACATAATCTTGTGGCTGAGGGTGGCGCTGAATGATTTCAATGTATCTGAAGTTCAGCGGCACCAAACAGCCACTTACGACATTTTCTGCCCAGTTGAAAGACGACTTCGTTGAGTTCTCGCGTGTTAGGTATAGTCTGCCACTCTTCGCCCGTCGAGGTGTCGCCCGTCAACAATTTTAGAACAGGATGGCGAAGTTAGTCTGCACCATCCGAGACATACCAGGCGGGCTTCTACAGCCTGCACCTTCCAAGACATACCAGGCGGGCTTCTACAGCCTGCACCTTCCAAGACATACCAGGCGGGCTTCTACAGCCTGCACCTTCCAAGACATACCAGGCGGGCTTCTACAGCCTGCACCATCCAATACATACCAGGCGGGCTTCTACAGCCTGCACCATCCAATACATACCAGGCGGGCTTCTACAGCCTGCACCATCCAATACATACCAGGCGGGCTTCTACAGCCTGCACCTTCCAAGACATACCAGGCGGACATCTACAGCCTGCACCATCCAATACATACCAGGCGGGCTTCTACAGCCTGCACCATCCAATACATACCAGGCGGGCTTCTACAGCCTGCACCATCCAATACATACCAGGCGGGCTTCTACAGCCTGCGCCATCCGAGACATACCAGGCGGACATCTACAGCCTGCATTATCCATGTGATGCTACAGCTTGTACCATCCATGTGATTCTACAGTCTGCACTATCCATGTGATGCTACAACTTGTACCATCCATGTGATTCTACAGTCTGTACTATCCATGTGATGCTACAACTTGTACCATCCATGTGATTCTACAGCCTGCACTATCCATGTGATTCTACAACTTGTAACATCCATGTGATTCTACAGTCTGCACTATCCATGTGATGCTACAACTTGTACCATCCATGTGATTCTACAGCCTGCACTATCCATGTGATTCTACAGCCTACACTGTCCATGTAATTCTACAGCCTGCACTATCCATGTGATTCTACAACTTGTACCATCCATGTGATTCGACAGCCTGCACCATCCATGTGATTCTACAGCCTGCACTATCCATGTGATTCTACAACCTACACTGTCCATGTAATTCTACAGCCTGCACTATCCATGTGATTCTACAACTTGTACCATCTATGTGATTCTACAGCCTACACTATCCATGTGATTCTACAACTTGTACCATCTATGTGATTCTACAGCCTACACTATCCATGTGATTCTACAACTTGTACCATCTATGTGATTCTACAGCCTGCACTATCCATGTGATTCTACAACTTGTACCATCTATGTAATTCTACAGCCTGCACTATCCATGTGATTCTACAACTTGTACCATCTATGTGATTCTACAGCCTGCACCATCCATGTGATTCTACAACTTGTACCATCTATGTGATTCTACAGCCTGCACCATCCATGTGATTCTACAACTTGTACCATCTACGTGATTCTACAGCCTACACTGTCCATGTAATTCTACAGCCTGCACTATCCATGTGATTCTACAACTTGTACCATCTATGTGATTCTACAGCCTGCACCATCCATGTGATTCTACAACTTGTACCATCTATGTGATTCTACAGCCTGCACTATCCATGTGATTCTACAACTTGTACTATCCATGTGATTCTACAGCCTACACTATCCATGTGATTCTACAGCCTACACTATCCATGTGATTCTACAGCCTGTACCATCTATGTGATTCTACAGCCTACACTGTCCATGTGATTCTACAGCCTGCACTATCCATGTGATTCTACAGCCTGCTCTATGTCGGAGCAGAGATCTCTCACTTTCCCAGGTCCATTGCAGAAAGTGAGACTTTGGAATTAACCCACTCCCCGTCCGATATAACTCCAGAATTTGACAAGATCCTACTTAGAGCATGAACTCACAGAGTCCATATTCCTAGATTCTGAGAGCGCGGAGATCGCGAGCTGGAGAGATACAGGACAAGAATGCATGATCCAGTGTTCTGCATAAATCCTGAGGTTCAGTTACAGGTCGTTAGGGGTTCAATTACAGGGCTGTAAGGGTTCAGTTACAGGTCTTAGGGGTTCAGTTACAGGTCGGTAAAGGTTCAACTTATGTAAAACTTACAAGAAATATTCGTTCTTATAACTTCAAACTTTATCAACATCTGTTTGAGATGGACTATATGCCCCCCTCCCCCTTTCAAGCATAGTCTAAAGTAGTTTAAAGTATGGCTTGATTGTTCTATTTTTCTAACAGATTTTTCTATAAATTTTAGTTTTGAATGAATGTAAGAATGCAAGTTTATTTCATGTTGTTGTATAAATCAGGGTGTGGAGTGTATGGACAAGAGATAAGTTTATTGTTTATTTATGTAACTTTTAATTGTGTCTTCATGATTATTAATGCTCAATAATAAATGCTGAATGACTGTGACTGGGTGAAAGCTGTATGATGAAGGGCAGAATGTAAGACGGCCCTGCGTGCCCAATTCTTAACCCTTTGGAAATAAAGTATGTTCTTTCGATCGTTCGTTCGTTCGTTCAGTTACAGGTCGTTAAGGGTTCAGTTGCTGGTCGTAAGGGCTTCAGTTATAGGTCGTTAGGGGTTCAGTTAGAGATCGTGATTTGGAAAGAAAAAGAAAAAGGTAAACATCCTTACACAGAAAATATCTCATTATTTTCATCTCTCTCTCTCTCTCTCTCTCTCTCTCTCTCTCTCTGAAACGTATGTGCCCAGGACACATGGGGCTTCCGCAAGGGTTTTCCACAAACGCCTGCCCTTTGCCTTTTTCCCGCTCTTTCTCAGGTGAACCCTCTATTTTCACCCATAGAAGTAAAGAAAAAAAAATACTGGATAATGTCAATAATTGTCTAATAGCCAAAACGTCCCGTGCGCTGCAAAAGTATGTTTTTTTTTTAAAACAAGGATCTTCAAATGGGGATTATTTCTGGTACCACCACACCAAAAAGATTCTGGGGTCCACCCAACCTCGAAAAATGGGTAGCAGAGTAAATGCTACCAGGTGAGATAAGGGACCACGTCATTGTTTCATGTGCCGAAGGTCTTGGAAATACGAGTCTAAAATAGTTTCCCCACTGTGCTTTAATGGCAAGGAAATGGGGATTTGACCTTTACCTTTGGCGAGGGTCTTAGAATGTTAAAGTATTTCTATAATTCATTCAGAACAAGAGGCTGATAAAGCTTCTAACTGACTTTAAGTATTTTAGCTCGGTTAACTCCCTTACTTTAATGAGGTTACACCCATTTACTCACTCTGAAGATTTGGTTATTTCCCTTCCCCTGAAGGTCTACATAAATCTTTGGGCTCTCCATCATGATCCAGTACAGTGGCAGGAACCTTGGACATTTAAACCTGACAGATTTCTTGACCAACAAGGACAACTGTTGGCTGTCAATCATCCAGTCAGGAGAAAGTAAGTACGGAGTATTATGTCGAAAAGTGTGACATTTTTGTATGTCCTCAAGCAACAGCAGATAAAAAGCTGATCCACTCGAGAATCTGCCAAAGTCAGCCGAAAAGAGTCTATTTATCAAAACCCGAATTTCCTCCATCTTGGGCCGCGTGCTTACTTCCCCTGAATCAAGGTATTTTATTTAGTTGTCTCCCTTGTCTAGCGTGTAGCCGCAACAAGACGACGTGAATTATGTTCAGAAACACGTAGAAACCTTCTTCTATGGCTTCGTGCAACACAGAACAAACAGCTGATTTTCTCTGAAACCGCTTGGACTATATCGAATATTTTTTTTTATTAAAAAACATCGATACGTAGGAACAGTAAAGTAATAGACCATTGATGTACATTATTAGCTTCAAAAAATAGTAGACGTCAGAGAAAGAAAAATAGTAGACAAATAGTTTTAGACATCAGAGAAAGAGAAATAGTAGACAAATGGTTTTAGACATCAGAGAAAGAGAAATAGTAGACAAATGGTTTTAGACATCAGAGAAAGAGAAATAGTAGACAAATGGTTTTAGACGTCAGAGAAAGAAAAATAGTAGACAAATGGTTTTAGACATCAGAGAAAGAGAAATAGTAGACAAATGGTTTTAGACATCAGAGAAAGAGAAATAGTAGACAAATGGTTTTAGACGTCAAGAGAAAAAAAAATAGTAGACAAATGGTTTTAGACGTCAGAGAAAGAAAAAAAAATAGTAGACAAATGGTTTTAGACGTCAAAGAAAGAAAAAAATAGTAGACAAGTGGTTTTAGACATCAAAGAAAGAAAAATAGTAGACAAATTGTTTTAGACATAAGAGAAAGAAAAATAGTAGACAAATGGTTTTAGAGATAAGAGAAAGAAAAAATAGTAGACAATTGGTTTTAGACATCAGAGAAAGAAAAAAAAACAGACATGGGGTTTTAGACGTCAGAGAAAGAAAAATAGTAGACAAATGGTTTTAGACGTCAGAGAAAGAAAAATAGTAGACAAATGGTTTTAGACGTCAGAAAAAGAAAAATGACAAAAGAATGACCAGGACCAGCACTGGACTCAAGTAGGACAACCAGCGACGTAGCCGGACCAGTGGACAGCCCACTCAATCATCTCAACTTACTTTCTTCTGTGATTGTATGTATACAGTGTGCCTTTCTGTGCACACAAAAACATTAAAGAAACCGAGGAACCGCTGTAGAAGTGCAGTCTTTTTGATACGCGGGACAAAGTAGTACCCATTGTTTACGAAGCGTTGTATAGGACTTGGACTTTACGAAGGTTTGTCGTAACTATGGGTTGTCTGTAAGTCGAGTGTTAATAAATCAGGAATTGAATGCATGATATTCTCGCCCAAATACTCCAGATTTCAAAGACTTCCCATCCTTAACTTTGGCGGATGAATATGAACAATTAGTGGAAAGATTCTGCAATGATAAAAGCTGAAGAGAACGAATGAACTTTTTATTAATGATGATAAATATGCTGATCTAACATTCCACCTTTCATCTTTTAACTTTCAGCTGGGTGGGGGGGAATGGAGAGAGAAAGAGAGAGAGAGAGAGGAGAGAGAAAGAAGAGAGTGAGAAGAGAAGAGAAAAGAGAGAGTAGAGAGAGAAGATAGAAGAGGCAGAGAAGAGAGAGAGAGAGAAAAAAGAGAGATATTTACACTTGCAAGTATATAACAAAGTGACAAATCGTAATTGAAAATCTTTGGAACCTTTCTTTCCAGATTAATGGCTTTCGGTGCCGGCAGACGTGTTTGCATCGGAGAAACGCTAGCCAAAAATAGGCTTTTTCTATTTGCTGCAGCGCTGGTACAAAACTTCCGCTTCCTGCCGCCCATAGAAGACGAGGACAGACAGGAACTTCCTCCTCTTGATCCGAGAACGTACGAAATGGGTCTTGTGCTGCATCCCAAACGTTTCAAGCTTCGGGCAGTTTCTCGGTACTGAAGCTTCACCAAGTGTTGTCTCAGACTTTGTGAATCAGAAAAAGATGATAATATGAATACGTTACACAGAAAAAGATGATAATATGAATACTTTACACAGAAAAAGATGATAATATGAATACGTTACACAGAAAAAGATGATAATATGAATACTTTACACAGAAAAAGATGATAATGTGAATATGTTACATAGAAGAAAACGATAATGTGAATAAGTTAGACAGATAAAATGATAAATTGAATAACTTAAACAGATAAGATAATTTTGCGAATAAGTTTGACAAAAAAGACAATAATGTTAATTATTTGGACAAGACGATATTGTGAATTATTTAGACAAGATGATAATGTGAATATATTAAAATATATGGAGAATATTGCAAATAATAAAAAAATTTCTCCATTGCTGCAGACACTGAGATCTTGCTGCAGACACTAAGATTTTGCTGCAGACACTAAGATCTTGCTGCAGACACTGAGATCTTGCTGCAGACACTGAGATCTTGCTGCAGACACTAAGATCTTGCTGCAGACACTGAGATCTTGCTGCAGACACCAAGATCTTGCTGCAGTTAACTCTCTTTAATTCTCAGATATGAACTAAGAAAGAACCTTCTTAATAAGCTCCACCTCTGACGAACACATGGATCCCTGCATTATTCAGACATCATATAAGCGAATGCTCTTGTCCTAACTTCTGAACATATTTTCACGTATACAAATTATGCGTGCGTGAGGAGACAACACTGTTCCCAGAGTTGGCTCTACTGGAGAGGCTATAGGGTTGTCAACAAAACCTGGGAAAACCTCTGATGACATGAATCCAGAATTCAGCTTAAAACTTGAACGCTGAAAAAGTAATGAAAATCTACTTAGCTCCCCGGGAATGAATATGAAGCCATGAAAATTAACTATCCGCATTATCACCAAGGGAAATAATAAAACACAAAGTATATTAAATAAATAATAGCTGTTTTGTTAAGAAAGAGATATCCTGCTATTTTATGATATCAGTTTCAGGAAAGGTCATAACAGAGTCTGTGGAACAATTATAAATTTTAAACTTATTTTGATTTTTGTGCCTGGCAAAAATAAACGCTTAAAAAAATGAAACAAATTCCCTCTTAGAAAAAAGAGAGAAATAAGATAAACGACGACTGCTGTAAAACTGGTTCTAGCAGTGAAGGTAGACTGAGATGTATGGTTCAGTTTTACAAAAAAGATCAAGAGAGTGGGGAAGATGGACAGGAACCAGAAAGGCAGAGAGTAAGATGAGCACGTTTAAATGAAGAACATAGAACAATTCAAAATTTTGGTAAATGCCTCTTTCAAGGGTCACAAACAAAATAACATAACATATAAAAACATGGAAAACAGATGAAAAATTAAACACGCAGCCTTTTTGTATCCTCCTTGTAAGAAAGGAAAACTTACTTTTAATAATAAGTTTGCATAATAAATAATTATAATTACCATTTCCGTTATTATTAACAGAATTGTTATTATTATTATTATTATTATATTGTTATTATTATTATTATTATTATTATTATTATTATATTGTTATTATTATTATTATTATTATTATTATTATTATTATTATTAAACGACTTAAGTGAATACACAAATTTTGTGAAAATTCATTTCAAGGATAAAAAGGGGTTCACTAATGAAAAAGTATGAGAACCATTGTTTTGAAAACGTACACGGAAGCAACTATTTTGTTAAAAAAAAGGAGGAAACAAAATCCTGCTTTTTATTGTTTTGATTCAAGTATGGAATTTCAAACTCATATTATATGCAGGCGACATCTTGATGACGTCCAGGCATGGTGTGGTATCGGACTGGAAGTAGATCATGCTGACTTGCTTGCAAACCGGGAGATGACACATATCAGAGTTTCTCAGCACGATCCACTACCTCATGTATCATAAGGAACGCTACCCCATCAGCCAGGTTGAAGTAGCGCCTCCGGAGAGCCACGAAATGATGAGATAGGTGTCTTGACCAGCTCGGGGTAGTTGGCCCTAATATCCACACCATCACTCTGTCCGCGTCATCTGTGGTCCCATAATGAATCGGTGCAAACTAAATATACCTGCCCCCAAAAAACAAATGCTATTTTACCGAGTTTTAGAACAGAAGGTGGCCATGTTATAGAGTGGAGGCTTCCATGAATATGCTGTCAGGTTCCGTATTATCTTCCACATGTCACCACACGACAGGGCGATGTGGTCAGAGCACGACAGAGCGATGTGGTTAGCACAGGACAGGGCGATGTGCAAACTACAGGACGATGTGGTTAGCACAGGACAGGGCGATGTGGTCAGCACACGACAGGACGATGTGGTCAGCACACGACAGGGCGATGTGGTCAGCACAGGACAGGGCGATGTGGTTAGCACAGGACAGGGCGATGTGCAAACTACAGGACGATGTGGTTAGCACAGGACAGGGCGATGTGGTCAGCACACGACAGGACGATGTGGTTAGCACAGGACAGGGCGATGTGGTCAGCACAGGGCAGAGCGATGTGGTCAGCACAGGACAGAGCGATGTGCAAACTACAGGACGATGTGGTTAGCACAGGACAGGGCGATGTGGTCAGCACAGGACAGGACGATGTGGTAAGCACACGACAGGGCGATGTGGTCAGCACACGACAGAGCGATGTGGTCAGCACAGGACAGGGCGATGTGGTCAGCACAGGACAGGGCGATGTGCAAACTACAGGACGATGTGATCAGCGCCACTCCTGGTCGCCATTCCTTCCTCAGTTCCAAAACATGGCACCCACAACGGGGCGGGTTACTGGGACGTTCACAGTCAGTGGTGGACGCTCCGAGTGTGAACAATCAAGCTGAGACATAAGACAAAAAACGTGCGTGTTCACTCACGTGTAGTTCAATTAGAGCTCTTTAGCAGTCAATACCAATTTAACAAGTGATACTGTCTTTACGTAGGTGTAGTTTTCTATAATGTACAAGGATTTTTCTTTGACGCTAACTGCAGGAATAAATTATATTGCTACTAGTTACTGCTGAATTTATTTTTTTAAAAATGAGTGCTAAGTACTGTATTTTTTTAAAGTACTGTATACCACACGTTTGTACGAGAAGCGCAAGAGAGATAAAACATCTTGTCAATAAAATATACAGGAGAGATCCACCATGGGACATGCAATGGGAAGAGGGGGCATTGAAAATATTGTAACAACAGGAAAAATAGAGGGAGGAAGAACCAGGGGAAGACCAAGAGAAATGATACTAGAAAGACTGACGAGATGGTGTGAGAGGAGATCACCAACTGAGCTGATGGCCTGCATGAAGGATCAGCTTAAAGTGGAGAAACATAATAGCCAGTGCCAGTCGGTACCGCACCTGATATTGATGATGATAATGATAAGTATTCTAGCTTATGTTTTTATAATTTCCATATGTAATAACGACATATTAAGTCCATGTTGACTGTACATGACAGAGAATTATGTAAAAATTTCTGATTACCCGGCGTTGCCCGGTGAATTATTTATCCCAATTTTCTATTAGACAGGAAAAGGAATGAATTCTATCTATAGTGTAATATCGAAGTAATTTTATTATATTAAAAAGTATAATTTTACAAATTCACTATAATATTCATTTAATTCAAAACTTGATTATAAACAAAATTTTTAGTTACACCTCCAGGAGCAAGAATAAATAAATTCTTAGGTGAACCCACCCTTGAGCAAGCAACATAACGTTGTCGGTGGAAGAAACATGGCGATCTCAAATCTGTCTCTCTCTCTGTCCCCAACTCTCTCTGTCCCTATCTCTCTCTATCTCTCCACATCTCTCTACCTCTCTCTCCCTCTTTCTTTCCCTCCCTCTCTCCCTCTCTCTCTCTCACGCTCTTCCTCTCCCTCTCTCCCTCTCTCCCCCACTCTTTGTACATGTCACCCCCATCCCACCCCCAGCCCGAGGCCCTCCCTCATGTGGATGATGACTGAACTTGGACTTAAACGGCATTGGGAGTGTCACTATTCATCTCAGTAACCCCAGAAAACTATGGATTCGACCATAATATCGGTCGTTTTCGATTATTTTTACATGCCACCCCATCCCACCTCCCCTAGGCCCCCCATGCCGATGGTGGCTCAACTTGGACTTAAATGGCATGGTGAGTGTCACTATTCATCTCAGCGATCCCAAAAACTATGGAGTAGACACTAATATTGATCTTTTCAATTATTTTTACATGTCACCCCCATCCCACCCCCACTTCCAGATTAGAAGTGCTAGGGGTGTCTCTTCTCTCCCCCCCCCCCCCCCCGACACAGTATTTTTTCCATATTGTAAGTGATATGTTTAAAATTATGAAGTACAGAATAGAATAAAAAGCTAATATAAACATAAGAAAAAACTAATTTAAAATTTAAAATTATGAAGTACTTACATCTGTGTAGAAATATAAAATTCTTCACAGAAATAAAAAAGTATTAATGAACTTTAATCCAAAATACGCACTATCACTGTAGGAAATACTTATACAATCTACTAAAAGGGAGCGAAATGTAAATGTCACATTCCCTGAAAGATGATAAACTGGAAGACTTGCCGCGTTAGTTTACCTTATATACTACCATCTAAGATTCGGGTGGGTGCTGGAACTTTCTCGAACATCATGAGTCCAAGACTGGGGCATAATGATTTCTAAAAATTTCCAGAGAATTCTACAGAGTTATTTCCATATGCACAACGTTCTAGAAGGTTCTTCAGAGTCTATTCATTTCAACGCCATCCTGCAGGCACGGCCAACAACCCGATGCAGGCATAGCGCATAAATATAACGGGAGTTACATCCCTTCCTTCATAGGGCTAGTTTTACTATCGGTCGTTTTCGATTATTTGTACATGTCACCCCCAGTCCCTAGGGGAGATAGGGGTGTCTTACCCCCGCATTATATATTCCCAGATTGTAAGTCGTATGTTTACCAAGTTTGGTTGAAATTGCTCCAGGCGTCCCAGAGTGATGTTAGAACATACATACATTCATTTTTAAAAGATAAGTATTCCAGCTTATGTTTTTATAATTTTCATATGTAATAACGACATATTAAGTCCATGTTGACTGTACATGACAGAGAATTATGTAAAACATATATATGTAGCCATTTGTTTTATGTGTATATACAGGATGTTCCATATGTAACTGTGCACTAATTGGGTATCGATTCCGGTATCGTAGTGGTATCTTAATGTCTGCAGTATCTAGCCACTTCTGCCCGCCCTGGCTGGAGTCGCCGATTAAGCGTGCTGGTTAAAAAAATGTTACGTATTATAAGCTAATCAGACATGTACCTTATAACAAATGTTGAAACTGATGCCATTGTGAACATATGAACATGTGAACATATTCAAGCTTGAACACGTTTAATTTTATTCACAAACACTTTTCTTAGTTCTGCTGGTGAAATGTTTCTTACGTGTGGGCGATTTCGATAAAGTTCGGATCGTGTATTTTGTGTGTTAACATAGCCCGAGGGGTGAACCCGAGGCTCATCTGTTAAAAAAAAGCTGACATCAAGAATATCAGCAGTTTTAGTTCGAGTGAAATTTGTAAACCATTCACAGTAACGGACTAGTTTTTCGTGATTCGCCGGCAGCAGTTGTTGGAACGCAATTATTTTATATGGGAAGAGTTCCAAATTTTCTCTGACCGCTTTATGCGCTGTTACAAGACTGATACCTTCTTGTTGTGCCAATTTACGAAAAGCCGTTGACTGACTCCGAAAATCAGAGTCAGAAAAGTTCGATAACTTCTTGTTAAGTTAGGTGGTCTCCACCTAGGGTGTGCGTCTAACACTGAACCTTTTTCATGAAATTTTTCAATAAGTTTATAAACTGCATTGCGATGAGGTACGGGTGTTCGTGGGAATTTTTCAACAAATTGCTCCTTCACTAAATCGGTGTATGTACTGGCTTCTCGCAATACGTGCTCAACAAGAAAAATACGCTCCTCTAGTGAAAGAAACATAGTGAATAACCTGATTTAGACAATTCACCCATCGTGCGCTTCGACAACTGATTCGCTGTTTAACAACTGAATACATGAAGACAGACTGAATACACTGAATATTACACCACAACAGGTTTCAACACACTAACCCACGCAAATAGATGTGGTTAGATACCGTAGTCATTAAGGTATAACTCCGATACCGGAATCGATACTGGGTTAGTGCAGAGTTATTTTCCGAACGCACTGTATAATGAGCTTGTGTTAAACTGATTTCAGATGTGTCTAGGAGATAAATATACACATACATTATATATATATATATACACACACAAGCATTATATACACAAGAGTATTATGTATGCACAAGCAGTATATATACCACGTGCTATATGAAGACATGGGATATACTGTATATAAACTACGAGGACCATATCGAAAATCGTGAGCAAAAATTTTTTAAAAATCAGGATTTATAGATAGAGAAAATATAAATGTATCACCTTAATTTGCAGCCTTTGCACTTCATGTAGATGTCACCATCATGTGTCATGTGACCACGCGGAGCATAAACAAAATGGCGGGTGCTGAAGTTTCGTTTCGTCAACGTGCTGTTATTGAGTTCCTCGTTAAAGAGGAAATCCCCGCTGCTGAAATTCACCAAAGACTTCAGCTTGCTTATGCAGATGTATGTATGGGTGGTAGCAGTGTTAGGAGGTGGGTGAAACATTTCAAAGATGGAAACACGAGCATCCAAGATATGCCTCCCAGCGGTCGCCCTCGAACTGCCTCCACTGAACGCAACGTGGAAAGGGCTGACGACATCATTAAACAAGACAGACGTGTCACACCTTCTGAAATCTCTGTAAATCTTGGAATAGGACACAGTGCAGTACAGGAAATGATTGAAACCCTAGGCTATAGAAAAGTTTGTGCCCGCTGGGTCCCACAGAAGAGAACGTCCAGAAAACAGTGCGTCTGTGCCGTCGGTCAGCTGGAACGGAATTCTTCTGGGAGGGTATTTTCAAACATGCAGAGCGATGGGAAAAATGTGTGCAGAGAAATGGAGATTGTGTTGAAAAGTGAAGAAAAGGATGCAGATTAAGATTATACATTTATATTTTCTCTATCTATAAATTCTGATTTAACAAAAATATTTAGCTCACGACTTTCGGTATGGCCCTGGTGCAGTGAGAGGCAACATCCTGCATCGTCTCAGTGGGTGTGCCCTATAAACTCATCAAGCGTGACGGACCTGACATGTCAGGGCGACAAGTCATCTGTAGCGCAGACAAACAGGACTTGGTTACGTTAATATAAGAGAGCATATTGAGAGATAAGAGAAATGACGACTGAAGTAAAACTGGTTCCAGAGACATAGCTGTATGGTTCAGTCTGAGGAAAGTGGGCCGGAACGAAAGGGGCAGAAAGTAAGATGAGCACGTATTAAACGAAGAACATACAACAGTTCAATATTTCAATATTTATCACATACATAAACAACACAACAGGTAAAAACAGATGAAAAATTAAACACTTATCTTGTCTGATGTCCTCATAACGAGAAAGACAGGCACAGAACACACACATACTATACATGTAGACATATACATACACACATATTATACATACACACATGTACATACAGACATATTATACATACAAACATATCATACACACATATACATACAGACATATTATACATACATACATACATATTATACATACATACATATTATACATACACACGTATTATACATACAAATTACATACACACATTATGCATACACACATATTATATATATACACATATACACGCATATTATACATACACACATATCATACGTACACACATATTATCCTCTCGAGAGGAGAGTCATGATAATTCTGAAACATAGTCACCAGAATGAATTCTATGGCAACATCAAACTTCTGCCTCACTTCCAATAACTCCTCAACCCACTTCCTATCCGACACAACTCAAGATCATCACCGCATTGGCTGGAGAGAAAACAAGTCGCTGGTTACAAGGGGGCACAACTACCATAATTTGAAAGATTAAACAGGGGCGCTAACTTATTCTTCGTGTCCTGTTTCTTGTTATGATTTCTTGAAGTTGCTTTTCTTGCTAGCCAAAGATATAATGATGTTGAAACAAAGACAGTGTGCCGGATGGGAAGTGGATCACGTTGGCTTATTTAAGACCAAGAATGAATGTAAAGAAGCGAACGTCCTTCACTATCAGGAAAGTAATTTAGCAAAAAAGTTGTATGACTACACTTGGAAAAATAGTAGACAAAATACTTTAGACGTGAGAAAGAAAAATAGTAGACAAAGTACTTTCTTTTGTTGCTAGATTGTTTGTGCTAATCAGTTATAATTGTTCATAGTGCTCTGCCATTTTCTTTTAAAAATTAGTTTGGTTTCTTGTATAATTTTAGTATTTTCTCTAACCTGTACTGCTTTCTGTAAGAAAATTGGCACAGTATTACAACACAAAATTTTGATCGTCCAACAGATCTGTGGCAGGAAAATAGAGGATTATGGAACCATATAATATATGCATTCGTCACATTCTAGTTGATTTTCATGAATATTTTAAAATGTCGCTGAAGAAGTGAATTACTACAGAGATAAAAAGATGAAGATTGAAATGACTGGTCCGCATAATATTTCTGTGAATGGAAGAAAAACATGACACCCATATACCACCCTGACACCCATATACCACCCTGACACCCATATACCACCCTGACACCCATATACCACCCTGACACCCGTATACCACCCTGACACCCATATACCACCCTGACACCCATATACCACCCTGATTTGGACAACTCATGGAAAAAGAAAGAAGGGGCGGGGCATTAGGAAAAAAGAGACGGGCACAATACAGGGAGAACTAATGAAAGTGAGAAAGACTTGGTTTGAGGTATCCTGACTTGTTCAAGACAGGATTGACTGCTTGTCCACATGTGAGGTATCTCATTAGATCTGCTGCCTTATTGTTTCCCTCATATCATGTTTGTCAAGTTTGTCAGGACATTTCTCGATTCATTTTTTTTTGGGGGGGGGGTGTTTTTGCTTAAATTTTCATTGTGAATATCAAACTCTCAGTAAGATTCATTCTCATGACATGTCCCCAGAATTTTTATTGAACTGTCTTTGCTTATAATGTCTTCAAAGAATTGTGGATTGTCATGATTGTTCTTGGGAATGTACAGTGTTGGTTTCCCATTTTAGTCAGCATTCCAGAAAATGAGAAACATCTTGTGCAAGATTCCGAGTACTTAAATGTTACATCGAGCCAATTTTGTTTTATGGATGTGAAGCATGGTCCATGGATAAGGGAGTACAGCGAGAAATGGAGGCCATGGAAATGTGGTTCATAAGAAGGATGTTGAAGGTACCATGGACAGCTAAGAAAACCAACGAAGAAGTCTTAAGAGAGGCTGGAGTTAAAAGGTAAATTACAGCAAAAATCAGAGCCAGACAAACGAAATTTATAGGACATTTTCTGAGAAGAGGAAAATTGGAACACACTGTGGCAACTGGAAAAACTGAGGGAAGAAGAGACAGAGGAAGACAGAGAGAGAAGTTACTGGATGGACTGTCAGTGTGGCTAGGAAAAAGGTCACCGGCGGATCTCATCTCTCTCTCTCTGAACCTTAAGTGCCCAGGGCACATGGGGCTTCCGCAAGGGTTTTCCACAAATGCCTGTCCTTCGCCTTTTTTTCTGCTCTTGCCCAGGTGAGCCCTCTATTGCTCAACATCCTTTCTGTTGTTCTTCTCCATGTTTCTTTTGGTCTACCCTTACTTCTGTTCCCCTGTGGTGTCCATCTTAGTGCTATTTTTGGTAGTGAGTTGTCAGTCATTCGGAGCACATGTCCCAACCATCGCCAGCGTCTTTCCTCAATAATTGTTGTCAGTGGCTTCATCTGCATTTCTGCCAATAAGATGTTATTTCTTATGGTGTTTGGGCAAAATATTTTTCTAATTCTTCGTAAACATTTAGTCTGGAAAGAATTCAACTTGTTTTCTATGGTTTTGGTGATTTTCCAGCATTCACTTCCATAGAGTAGTACACTTAGAACATTACTCTTAAATATCCTGATTTTCATATTTATGCCTAGTTTTTTTTTATTTCCATATAGTCTGCAGCACTGCAAAAGCCTAGTTTGCTCTAGTAAGTCTGCTGTTGATGTTCTCTGTGCTGTCTCCATTTTCTACTACTCTGCTGCCAAGGTATACAAATTCGTTTACCTCCTCCACTAACTTGCTAGCTACTCTGAGTACATTTCTGTTGTTCACATTTTGGTTCATTAACTTTGTCTTTCCTACGTTGATCTTTAGTCCTATGTTGTTTGCATTCTGAGTTAGCTTGTTTATTTTATCTTGCATATCTTTGTGACTGCTTGATAATAGGGCGGATCTCATAATAAGGTTAAAAACAGAATTGTGGAATGAAATGTTCACCTACGCCACGCGGCACGGCACTTGATTGATTGATCATTGATGTGGATTTATATTTTCCCTTATTTTCCTATTTCTTTGTCCTTTATGTTTTTATATGGTCAGTATGTAAACCGAAACATTACAACCCCGCGCTAGTTAACTAATAAAACTGTTCCTACTTTTGTTTTTGAACGGTCTTATATTTTCTTATCACAGGTTTACTGCAGTGACTTTGTGTATAATTTTATAAATTAGTTTTATACATACTTATAACCAAAAACTATTCGTGTGTTACAATAGGATGACTGAACGCAGATTTCTTGTGAGTATCCAGAAAAACTTGCCAACTTTTGAGCTCCGTTGAGCTCTCAATTTGTTTCATAAAATGACCAGAGTAAGAATGATTCAACCCAAGTCTGCAATATCTGGGTCTAAATCCTTTCGTTTTTTTTTCATTTACTTGGTAACATCTTAATTTGTCTCAACAAACTCACAATTTCCGCTCTCTTGGTCAATCTCTTGATTAGCTGTTGCATTATGAAGGCTTTTTGGTGAAATGTCACATGTTTACTTCTGTGCCAAGAGAAGACTGAACTATCCCCCCATCTTCTGTATTGCTAATAACGACATGCGCAACTAATTTTACTTAACATATTTTAAGTTTGCAGTCTCAGGGTCCAGGCATTAGTTGTCAGCTCGCCTGACCTGGATGGAATGGTAAATGAGCGATGTAAGTAAGAAAACACAAACGCAGCTTTACATCAAAGCGAGTTCATGTCCCGAAAAATGAAGACGTATTTTGTAAAGCAAGCGAGGTAATCAGTTGGACACAGATGGTTGTTTTGAAGAGAATGAGTAAAGAATTTGTTAGACGCTTTTTATGTGTACTTGAGCGAAGGAGCAGGTCAGTCGATAATGAACAATTTCTCATGCGAAGGTTGTGGTTTAGAGAAACGCCCCCTATGAGCTAGAGTCGACTCAAATGCATAAATAGGTCATCTCGCATTTATGATGGGGGCATTACCTTTCGATACGGACAATATCCGCATTCAAAACGAGACACACATGTGTACACTGCACACGTGACTTTCAATACATTAAGGGGAAATAACCTGTTATTTTATAAATAATCACTCGTCTGTAAAGTTCAAATTGAAGCTAGGGTGAGGGGTCAAAGGTCTTGTGAATGTCTCATACAAGGGCACTACTACTTCCTTCACAAGCGAGTATCCACACAGATGTATACACCTGAGCGAAATGTGAAGGTACATGGACAGGTATCATTAAGAAATGTTATGTTTACTAACTTCACAGCGCGGGCAAAAATAACTACCGGTACAGCTTTATCCTGTTGTGAAGCTGGTTAGTGCAGAGATCGGCAACCCTTTAGCAGTGCCACCCAGTCTACCACTATGGTTTTATTTTATACAACAACCACAGAAATTCATGAAATAACAATGTTATTTCCTGCTCATTATTCAGTGTGTTAATATAAACTGGAACAAAAACAAAAATAACTAATGTTTTGCAAAATTTGAGTTCTGAACACATTATTTTGAATATGAATCCATATTCGTTTGTCCAAAACTATATGTAACGACCAGGTATCAAGATTTTTGCTTTTTCTGAGTCATTTAGAGGGTACCGTAGCCATTTTGTGTTACAGTCCACAGACTAACTTTATTGGCTTTATGTAGCCAATCGACAGAACTCTACAGGTGATAGTAGTAGTGGGGGGAGGGGGAGGAAGGGGAAGAATAGGACAGAAATATAACATGGTCAAGGCCAGTCACTGTCAGTCCACACTCTCTGAAGCACGAAGAAGAAGAAGATTCCACACTCTCTGAAGCACGAAGAAGAAGAAGATTCCACACTCTCTGAAGCACGAAGAAGAAGAGATTCCACACTCTCTGAAGCACGAAGAAGAAGAAGATTCCACACTCTCTGAAGCACGAAGAAGAAGAAGATTCCACATCTCTGAAGCACGAGAAGAAGAAGATTCCACACTCCTGAAGCACGAAGAAGAAGAAGATTCCACACTCTCTGAAGCACGAAGAAGAAGAAGATTCCACACTCTCTGAAGCACGAAGAAGAAGAAGATTCCACACTCTCTGAAGCACGAAGAAGAAGAAGATTCCACACTCTCTGAAGCACGAAGAAGAATAAGAAGATTCCACTCTGAAGCACGAAGAAGAAGAAGATTCCACACTCTCGTAGTACCTTTGCATCAGATTGTATAGTGTTACCTCCCTTGCCTAACAAGTTACACTTTGAAGGGATGTAAAAAACAGGAGTAGATTTAAAGCACTGTATGCATCTAATTATTCAAAAACGGAAATGTTTTAGGAGAATATGTTTACTGTATTTCAATTCAAACAGCGTCCCGCTGAAAATCGCTCCGCGTGCCACATTTGGCACGAGTGCCGTAGTTTGCCAACCCCTGGGTTAGTGAGTGGGTTTCACATAGTAAATAAATTGTCGTATGTTTGATGGCGCCTGCTTTCCGTTACAGCATCGTTCTCATTAAATTGATGTCGTCTTTACCAGCCTATTCTTTCTTTCTTTCTTTCTTTCTTTCGGACGACAGATCATCGAAAAAACTCCCCATTATTGCGAAGATTTACTGTCTGTGAACCCCATGGTAAAATAAGCACAGATCTAACTTTTTTTTTTCACGTGGCTACGACTTTATTGATAAACCAAATACCTCAGCTCACTAGGAAGGTATTGGCCCAGATTCTGGTTTGTACCATCTAGAATAGGAAGAAAGTCTAAAATGACTAGCAAATATCATTTGCCATTAACATCAAAATCTTTTTTTTTTTTAAATAGAAGAAGCAATGCCTCATCCAATAGCAACAAAAACACGTGACTTCAAACTGAATGAATAATTCATGAGTTTACAACTCTGATCTACTTTGTGTGTCTTTCTTCAGAATGGTTGAAGTAACTTGAATGCTAGTTTTTTGGGGATTTTTTTTTCAAATTATTATATGGCTACAACAATTAGTGGCATCTACATTCATACACTTTATGCAACTTATATGGGACATTTAAAATATAGCAATCAAATTAAATGTGATATATGTATAACACAATGAACGAGGGATTCCAGATGGAATCTGCAATTTGCAGAATGAGAAGTGGAGGACTAGAAAACATCACAACACTAGCACATAAAAGTGGGAAGAGACAAAGGCGAAGACCAACAAAAAATCCTTTACAGTCTAACGGGATGACATAAAAAGAAAGAAAGAAAGAAAAAGAAAAAAAGAAAGAAAGAAAAAGAAAGAAAGAAAAAGAAGGAAAGAAAAAGAAACAAATAAAACAATCAAAGGAAAAAGAAAGAAAGAAAAAAAAGAAAGAAAGAAAAAGAAAGAAAGAAATAAAGAAAAAGAAAAAAAAAGAAGGAAAGAAAGAAAAAGAAAGAAAGAAAAAGAAAGAAAAAAAAAAAAGAAAAAAGAAAGAAAGAAAAAGAAAGAAATAAAGAAAAAGAAACAAAGAAAAAGAAACAAACAAACAAACAAAGAAAAAAGAAAGAAAGAAAAAAGAAAGAATGAAATTTAACACACACAAAAATAACCCAAAAAGAAACAAACAAATAAACAAACAAAGAAAAAAGAAAGAAAGAAAAAAGAAAGAATGAAATTTAACACACACAAAAAAAAACAAAACAAAAAGAAACAAACAAATAAAGAAAGAAAGAAACATGAAAAAAAAACTGACTTGTAGCTAAATTAAGAAACACAAAAAAAACAAAACAAAAAGAAACAAACAAATAAAGAAAGAAAGAAACATGAAAAAAAAACTGACTTGTAGCTAAATTAAGAAAGAATCCTTCAAGCGTGTGTATTTTGAAGACCATCAAATTAAAATGTCAGCCGTGAAATGTTTACTTACCGTGACTCTTGTTCCTGGCTTATATAGATTACGCTAAAATGTTAACAGCCACCACTTCTTATGTTTTGTAGCTAGAAAAGCTTCGCCTGCAACTGTGTTTATTTTTCCGGTTATAAATGAGGATTAAGTGATACTTTTTTTTAAACGTGTGGTTTTAATGCTATATTTGTGAATCATTACCTTCACATGGGAGAGTGCTGAGGTATGTGGCTTCTGATGCACTGCCTTCACATGCGAAGATGCACGCAGATTAAATGGCTGTCAATGAACGCGTCTGGTGCTGTTTTGAATGATAGGCTGATTGATATGACTGATTATTAACTGACTGAATCTACTGACTGATTACATAAACTACTGGAATGTGAAATTCGCTGATTATATCACTGATTGAACTGGCTGACTGATTTACAGGAAGATTAATATTCAATTCCCAAAAAATATCACCGAATGACTGACTGAACTAACGGCTCTTGAAGCAAATTGCAGCCTGACTGACTGATGGACTCTCTTGTCTCCTGCCTGAAAGATTTATTTCCTGAAAAACTGACTGATCAAATCACTGACTAAACGTCTGACGAGTCTGAATTGACCTTTCCACTGACTGTGATTATCTGTGACTGAACCACTGACTCTGATTATCTGTGACTGAACCACTTACTCAGATTATCTGTGACTGAACCACTGACTCTGATTATCTGTGACCGAACCACTGACTCAGATTATCTGTGACTGAACGAATGATTAGGATTATATTGCCTTGTCAACAAACTGCCTACATGACGCAGCAAGAAAGCTGAAGAACAGAATGGAGATAAACAGATTTCAGTTGTCTGCCTTGGAAGTACAATGATCTGGTCAAGCAGCTAAGGCAAACGGCAGGAGTCAAGGCAGAGATGTTATCTGTAGAAGTGGGAGCGAGAGGATTCACAGCAACATCAGCACACGACCTATATAAACGACTGGGCATGAAAGTGTAAACGCAAGCAAGGACATTGAAATGCCTTTCAGAAACAGCAGAAAGGGCCTCATGCTGGCTGTAGAGAATGTGAAATAACTTGAGTAATTTCAGTTGTCACATCTAACACCAGTCCCCTGTGACATAATGGGTAAGATGCACTCCAGTGTGCAGTGTCGCTTAGAAGACCGTGGTTCAATTCTAGGAGTGAGAAAAAAGAAGAAAACTCACAGACCTCTGGGACTCATGACCCAGGGGAGTAAATTCCCCCCACCCCCTTAGATTGTCAGAATAAGGGCGAAACACTTTGGGGGAAGGGGAGAGGGGTACTTCCTCTGATGATCTAGGAAGTTGTGTTGCTGATCCTCTCCCTACAGTAGAGAGTTTCCCGCACCTGATATTCGCAAGTAGACCCAAAGTCATAGCTTCTCCTTTTCCTCTGATCTCAGCAGGAACTTCCTTCATGGGATACGCCTCTGCTGGCTTTCTGGACGTGTGCTTCTTGCCTCTTTAACCTTGCCTGACTGGCCGTCGGTTGGATTTTGAAGCAGCCACTGAACTAACGTGGGCGTTTCCCTCTGAACACAAGTGATCTCTTGGCAAGCGTCTTCCGCTTAGTAGAAAATGGATGAGATCGAGCAAGTAAATGTAAGTATAATCGTGATAGTTACTTGTTAGAATCTCCTTGAGTTCGGGTCATTCCGGTCGGCCGGCCGTAAGGACGTTTAAACGCAGAATGGAGTTGAAAAGTTCGTTTACTGTCATTTGTCTGATGCTCCTAAATGAACCCAAGAACAGCTTCTTCGAAGACTACACCCTTTACCCTCTCTACAGGAGGATAATTCTCTTTAGACTTCGCCCTTTAGTCTGGCTAGGGCGGATAATTCTCCTTAGACTTCGCCCTTTAGTCTGGCTAGGGGAGGATAATTCTCTTTAGACTTCGCCCTTTAGTCTGGCTAGGGGCGGATAATTCTCTTTAGACTTCGCCCTTTAGTCTGGCTAGGGCGGATAATTCTCTTTAGACTTCGCCCTTTAGTCTGGCTAGGGCGGATAATTCTCTTTAGACTTCGCCCTTTAGTCTGGCTAGGGCGGATAATTCTCTTTAGGCTCCGCCCTTTAGTCTGGCTGCATTCGGATAATAACCATTTCCTGGAAGCCCTTTGAGAAAATGGACTACTATGTCGACTTACAGTTGCTTCCCTTCCCACAGTGACTACATCTCTAGCAGATTAATCTTTGTTCCATAAATGATTATTTCTTCCAGCATTTTACCAGTTTTGTTCTTCTGTATTTCAGTTTTTTTGTATGTTTTCCCATTTTTGTTCCTATGTATTTTAACCTTTTTTTCCACATGTATTTCAATCTTTGTTCCTATGTATTCCAATCTTTGTTCCCATGTACTCCAATCTTGTTTCTTTATATGGCAATCTTTGTTTCCATGTTTTCCAATCTTTGTTCCCGTGTACTCCGATCTCTGTTGCCGTGTATTTCCTATATCAAAGCTTTCTCAGATAAGACTCATTAAGAAAGGAAAAATTCATTCAGTTTATTTTCGATCTAAAATAACATAAACTAGTTTTTTTTAATGTATGTTCCAAAATGGGCACAGAAACAGTTTCTCCTTAGAGTGCACTTTTATCATGGCTACAGGCGGATAATTCTTCTTAGACTTCACTTGTATCCTGACGACAGACGGATAATTCTCCCGACTCTGCCCTTTAGCCTACATACAGGCGGAAAAATTTCCCCAAAAGCTGCCCTTTAGCCTACCTACAGGCGGATAATTCTCCCTGACTCTGTCCTTTAGCCTACCTACAGGCGGATAATTCTCCCTGACTCTGTCCTTTAGCCTACCTATGGGCGGATAATTCCCCCTGACTCTGCCCTTTAGCCTGGCAATAGGCGGATAATTCCCATTGACTCTGCCCTTTAGCCTGTCTACAGGCGGATATCTCCCCCCCTCCGACTCTGCCCTTTAGCCTGGCTACAGGTGGATAATTTTCCCCTTCACTCTGCCCTTTAGCCTGGCTACAGGTGGATAATTTTCCCCTTCACTCTGCCCTTTAGCCTGGCTACAGGTGGATAATTTTCCCCATGACTCTGCCCTTTAGCACTAAGAACGTAATGAAAGTCAACAAAATAACATAGATTTAAGGTGCAGAGTTAACAACAAAGAAGAAATAAATTATTTCATGTTTTAATGAAAAGGGAAACTTAGGTACACCCAGGTAAATACTGCTTTAAGATAGGGGGTCATCATCTCCTTTTGAGATCAGGAACTAGTAAAACAAAAGTATGCTTACATTATATTCCGCTTTAGTAGTTATATTTTCCCGTACAATCAATATCTTTTATGCTATATAACTTATCGCTGTGGTACATACCAAAATTATAAACTTTTGTACTTTTACAGAGAATGTTTTCTCTGTTCTGGAATATTCTTATCTTGAAGCTGGGGTCGTAATGTACCATCGCTGACGTGTTTTTAAAATATAAATTAAAGTTTAGTTTGTTGTTTTAGTTATGTTTAAAATATTTTGTTTACACAGTTTCTCTTTTGTGCCTCTGTGTATCTGTTGCTTCTCTTTTGTGACTCTGTGTATCTGTAGCTTCTCTTTTGTGACTCTGTGTATCTGTAGCTTCTCTTTTGTGACTCTGTGTATCTGTAGCTTCTCTTTTGTTACTCTGTGTATCTGTAGCTTCTCTTTTACCATTCTGTGTATCTGTAGCTTCTCTTTTACCATTCTGTGTATCTGTAACTTATCTTTTGTGACTGTGTATCTGTAACTTCTCTTTTGTGACTCTGTGTATCTATAGCTTCTCTTTTACCATTCTGTGTATCTGTAGCTTATCTTTTGTGACTGTGTATCTGTAACTTCTCTTTTGTGATTCTGTGTATCTATAGCTTCTCTTTTGTGGCCATCTGTATTTATAGCTTCTCTTTTATGACTGTTTATCTGCAGCTTCTCTGTCGTGACTCTGTGTACCTGTGGCTTCTCTGATTCTGTGTGTATATATCTTCTCTATTTTGACAAATACTTCACGCCCGAAGACATTAAAGCCTACGATTGGATTCGTAATCTTTTTCAGTGTGCATTCTCTGAATTAACTGGTCGTGCACAAGAAGAATTAGCGGAACTGTCTAGCGATCACACATTACAAATCAAATGTAACGACCCCGCTGTGGATATCTCTTCCTTTTGGTGCACTGTTTCGCTGGAATATCCGTTGTTGTCAGCTCTTATGCAAAGTTTCATTTTCTGCATTGACTACCATGGAAACAAAATATCGTTCAAGAATGTTCTTCTTCGTGTGTTTGTCACAAATTCCAGCCAGAACAGAACATGCTATCCAACCGGAAACAGTGCCATCTTTAAGGTAAATGAAAAGAACTTTTATGTAGCAATGAATATGCAGTTAAACATGTAAAGAAAATATTACATAATACTTTATAAAATTATATTTATACCTTACAAATATAAAGTACTTTATTAGTGGGCCGCAAAAATGCTTGAATTTTAAATGTGTGCCTTGCAGCAAAAGGATCTGAGAACCGCTGCACTAAAAGCTGAGGAAATGCAGTTGGGGGAGGGGGGTGGTATGAATGTACTCTTACATATAGTTAAACAAACTGGTTTGCTAGCTGAAACCTTTAGTTGTGTAATGCATATCCTAGTTTAATAAACCATAGCACTGCTAGTACATTGGCGGGGGGAGGGGGAGTTGAGGATGTGGTCCAGGAGAAAAGGAGGCGGCAGCTCGAATAAGGCTGGGAAACATTGATATAGAGTAATGACAGAGAAATTATATACAGGGTCACGACAGAGAAGCTACAGATACACAGGGTCACGACAGAGAAGCTACAGATACACAGGGTCACGACAGAGAAGCTACAGACAGGGTCATGACAGAGAAGCTACAGACAGGGTCATGACAGAGAAGCTACAGACAGGGTCATGACAGAGAAGCTACAGACAGGGTCATGACAGAGAAGCTACAGACAGGGTCATGACAGAGAAGCTACAGATACACAGGGTCACGACAGAGAAGCTACAGACAGGGTCATGACAGAGAAGCTACAGACAGGGTCATGACAGAGAAGCTACAGACAGGGTCATGACAGAGAAGCTACAGACAGGGTCATGACAGAGAAGCTACAGATACACAGGGTCACGACAGAGAAGCTACAGACAGGGTCATGACAGAGAAGCTACAGACAGGGTCATGACAGAGAAGCTACAGACAGGGTCATGACAGAGAAGCTACAGACAGGGTCATGACAGAGAAGCTACAGACAGGGTCATGACAGAGAAGCTACAGACAGGGTCATGACAGAGAAGCTACAGACAGGGTCACGACAGAGAAGCTACAGATACACAGGGTCACAACAGAGAAATTACAGACACACAGAGATGAAATTTCATAAGTGAATTTTATAATATAAATGAAATAACATATAAATAAAATGCTCTTATGAAATTTCTGACAAGTCTGTCAACTTTTTAGACATTAAAATGTCTATTGGCACAAACAGGCTTGTCACCTCTGTATTTTACAAGCCCACCGACAGCCACACCTATTTGCTTTACGCCTCTTCCAATCCTGAAGCCTGTACGAACTCTATCCCATACTCCTAACTCCTCCGTCTTCGCCGCATATGTCAGGATAATTTGGACTCATAGATCAGTCTAACAAGTTATTAGAATTTTTCTGTCATCGCAGCTACCCAGAAAAGGTCCTTCGTGAAGCCTTCAACCGTATCCAACTAGTGAGCTGCAAAGAAGTATTCAGGAAAAAGCCTGTTAATCCATCTGACAGAGTTAAGTTAGTACTGCCTTTTCCACTCGCATGGTCAGATGGTTAAGAAAATTCTTTATTGTCATCTGCCACTAATGCTGCTCGATCCTGACACTCGCGACATTTTTTCTGATCCACCCCTGTTGGCATACAAACGTGAGCCAAACCTTAAGGACATCTTTGTCCACAGCCACTTGAAGCTGAGCCTTACATACATTGGCATCAGAAAATGTAACCGCCCCCGCTGCGTTACCTGCCCGGTAGTCTGGGAAAGGAAAACAATCATCTTTCCCAAAACTATTCTCACTCTTCATGAGGGATTCACATGAGAGTCCCGTAATGTGACATATGTCATCGTATGCAAAAGATGCAGGATAACGTATATTGGTGAGACTGGCCTCAGATTAGAGGACCGCATGCAGAAACATCTGTACGGTATCACCCAGCATGCTTCGAACGAACCAGTCCCAAATCATTTCAATGGCCCCAACCTCAGAGGTAAATCTGATTTTCTGGTAACAGTCATCAAACAATGTCACGCAGATGACACAAGCCGCCTAGCGCTTGAGAACCGCTACATTCAGGATTATGGGACGCTGGAACCACACGGGTTAAACTTGCTATTCAGCTACACCTAAGATTCTCCTCTTCAACAATTATAATCCCTCCCCACTAAGCTCCACTCCCTTCTCACTTGTTATACATAGTTCAGAACCTTCTCACAGCATCATATTACAACCCCAACTATAATAATCTATTTCACCTTCTCCCGGCCAGGTTAACATTGTACCACCCTCTCTCCACTCCATGGTTTCTTCATCCACTACCCCCAGTTACGACCCACAGACCACACATCACAGGTCTCCATTTAAACAGTCTCTATGCCCTACCATGCTCATTTCTGACATACAGCGTCGGACAAGCCACATCTTCTTACAGTTACAGCTAAGTGCTCTAGTCATCATTATTTTTTTAAAAAATAGCATTTATGTGAATCTATACTTTATCTCCTCTCTCTATTTCTTCGTCCTGTATGTTTTTGTATGATTAAGGCTCACGCCGAAAAAGTCACAACTTTGTAATCGTTAATAATAAAGCTGCTCCTACTTTTTTCCTAGTTTATACATTTTGCATTAACGTCACTGCTGTCAATAAATTCACAGAACAAGTGAAACATGTCTTGTGATTTGTTCTCTATAAACTCACAGAACAAGTGAAACATGTCTTGTGATTTGTTCTCTATAAACTCACAGAACAAATGAAACATGTCTTGTGATTTGTTCTCTATAAACTCACAGAACAAGTGAAACATGTCTTGTGATTTGTTCTCTATAAACTCACAGAACAAGTGAAACATGTCTTGTGATTTGTTCTCTATAAACTCACAGAACAAGTGAAACATGTCTTGTGATTTGTTCTCTATAAACTCACAGAACAAGTGAAACATGTCTTGTGATTTGTTCTCTATAAACTCACAGAACAAGTGAAACATGCCTTGTGATTTGTTCTCTATAAACTCACAGAACAAGTGAAACATGCCTTGTGATTTGTTCTCTATAAACTCACAGAACAAGTGAAACATGTCTTGTGATTTGTTCTCTATAAACTCACAGAACAAGTGAAACATGTCTTGTGATTTGTTCTCTATAAACTCACAGAACAAGTGAAACATGTCTTGTGATTTGTTCTCGAGTCGCGTGCGCCAAAGTGGTAGTTGTTTCTTAAAGGCTGCAGCTTTCTCATATTTCTTGAGTATACAGGCATCTTTAACCTGCATTGATATGATCAAACTGTTCAAAAGTCTAAAAATGTCAGTAAGGTATGCCAGCATGACAAGCCAGTCAGCATCAGCGACCTTTCCTGCCAGGTCGAGATTGTGTTCTGTCAAAAACTGCAACAATTCTAAACGAAGCTCAAACACCCTTGCAAGAACTTTTTCTTTGGACAGCCAATGCACAACAGAGTGCAATAGTAGATGCTTGTGTTCTGCGTCTGACTCAATAGAAAGTTGAGAAAATAATCGACTGTTCACTGTTCTAGTTTTTATGACGTTTACAATCCGAACACAGTCTTCGAGCACAGATCCCAGAGTTTCATCCCAACTTCTTTGAAGCCAGTACCTCACGATGGATCATGCAATGGGTGCCTACAATCTCGGGTGACACTTGCTTTATGCATAATTTTTCTTCCTCAAGTGTAAGCATTTTACACACAAATCAATAGTTTTCAAGAAATTATTTTTAAAAAAACTGTTATTAGTTTCAAGAAAATGTAATATACCATAACTTTAAAAGAAAATATATAAAATCATTCAGAATTTAATGACTTAATTTCAGTTAGGAGATTTCTAAATCTGCGATGCATATGGTAAAAAATATCCCTATATTTGTATATTTCTCTACTGAACACAATGTCACACAGTGAACTGTGCGTCCGCATCAAGGCAGTTGAATCTTCTCATACCAAGGGCACAGATCTTTCCTACGTCATAAGACATCTACATCCTGGGCACTAACACCATATCCTTATGTGCCTCTAAGGCATAACAGGATTACCTTTGCTTTTTTTTTTTACTACATTTTATCTGACTGTCTAAACTGTACAAACAGCATCCTCTAGTTTCTAAACTAGCTTTCTATGACGACTGTGCGTACTGCTATAATTATTTTGAAGAGATCAATGTAGATTCGACGGACGGCTTGACATTACTGAAGGACGATCGGGTCGGCGTCGGGTCGGGTCGGGGTCGGGTCTGGGTCGGGTCGGGTCGGTGTGGGTTCGGGTCGGGTCAAGGTCGGGGTCGGATCGGTGTCAGGGTGGGGGTCGGGTCGGGTCGGTCGGGGTCTGGTCGGGGTGGGTTCGGTTCGGGTCAGGGTCGGGTTTGGTCGGATCGGTGTCGGGTCTGGGTCGGGTTGATGTGCGTTCGGGTCAGGTCGGGGTTAGGGTCGGGTCGGGTCGGTGTCAGGGTCGGGGTCGTGTCGGGATTGGGGTCGGGTCGGGGTGGGTTCGGGTCTGGTCAGGGTCAGGTTGCGGTTGGGTCGGGTTCGGAGTCGGGATCGGGTTGGGTCGATGTGGTTTCGGGTCGGGTCGGGGTCGGGTCGGGGTCGGGATGGGGTCGATGTGCGTTCGGGTCGGGTCGGGGCCAGGTCGGGGTTGGGGTCGGGTCGGGTCGGATCGGGGTTGGGTCGGGTCGATGTGGTTTCGGGTGGGGTCGATGTGCGTTCTGGTCGGGTCGTGTCGGGGTCGGGGTTGGTGTCGGGTCGAGGTCGGGGTCGGGGTCGGGTCGGGGTCAGGGTCGGGGTCTGGTCGGTGTGGGTTCGGGTCGGGTTGGGGTCGGGTCGGGTCGGATCGGGTTTGTGGTCGGGTCGGGGGGACAGACAGACAGACCGACCGACCGACAGACATTTAGAAGGATTGGACGGACCAGACCGATAGACCGGCTGACAGACAGACCGACCGACGGACGAATGAACGGAATAATGAACGGACGAACCGCAGAGACAGACGCTGAGAATAAGGACGTGAAGACATTGAGCATTTAGAAATATAGAGATATAAAGGCCCACTAAATTACTGAGAACCACTACATGAGTGTGACGGATGAGTTTCGTGTAGGGACACACATTTCGGGCTGACGTGTTAAGAAGGAAGGCATTACTGCCCCCGCCCCTGCTGCTTCGTTTTCCCTCAACGCCCCCGCCCCCTTTTGCCCCTTGTCTTCCACGCCACCCCCCCCCCCGGTCCTTTCCAACGCCTACAGGGGGCCATTGTCGCCCACTATTGTAAATACTGCTCTGTGTGTAACTGTGTATCTGTAGCTTGTATGCCGTGCCTCTTTTGTCTATGTATCTGCAAATTCTCTGCCGTGACTCTATGTATCTGCAAATTCTCTGCCGTGACTCTATGTATCTGCAAATTCTCTACCGTGACTCTATGTATCTGCAAATTCTCTGCCGTGACTCTGTGTATCTGCAAATTCTCTACCGTGACTCTATGTATCTGCAAATTCTCTCCCGTGACTCTGTGTATCTGCAAATTCTCTCTGCCGTGACTCTATGTATCTGCAAATTCTCTACCGTGACTCTATGTATCTGCAAATTCTCTACCGTGACTCTATGTATCTGCAAATTCTCTACCGTGACTCTATGTATCTGCAGATTCTTTACCGTGACTCTATGTATCTGCAGATTCTCTACCGTGACTCTGTGTATCTGCAGATTCTCTGCCGTGATTCTATGTATGTATTTTTCTGCCTTTATCTTATAGGTATCTGTAGTCTTTCTGCTCCTGTAGCTTATTTGCATTAACCCTGTGTGTATCTGTCTTTGCCGTGACCTAGTTTACATCTGTTTATGTTCAAACACAGACAGAGGAGTCTTCTATTCAGGTCACAGCATCACAGGAAGACTTGAAGCTGGAGGAGAATGTGAATACTTCCAAAGTTCAGATGAAGAGAGAACTTGGTCTACCTGGTGCCTCATCTATCGTAATAGGAATGGTTATTGGTAATTCTTGTCTGTTTCTTTTTGTAAAGAAACAATATTTCTCGGGCTTTTATCTTTCCTGTTGTTAACCGAAACAATATTTTAAAGGGGTTGTTTCTTCCTTAGTGTTAATATAAACAATATTTTAAATAGCTTGTTTCTTCCCCAGGGTTAATAGAAACACAATTTTAACGGGATTGTTTCTTCCATAGCGTTAACAGAAACAATATTTTAATGGGCTTGTTTCTTCTCTAGCGTTAAAAGAAAGAATATTTTTCCCGGCTTGTTTCTTCCTTAGTGTTAACAGAAAAGATATTTGAACGGGCTTGTTTCTCTCCTGGTGTTAACACAAACGATATTTGAAAGGGCTTGTTTTTCCTTAGTGTTAACAGAAACGATATTTGAACGGGCTTGTTTTTCCTTAGTGTTAACAGAAACGATATTTGAACGGGCTTGTTTTTCCTTAGTGTTAACAGAAACGATATTTGAAAGGGCTTGTTTCTTCCTTAGTGTTAACAGAAACGATATTTGAAAGGGCTTGTTTTTCCTTAGTGTTAACATAAACGATATTTGAAAGGGCTTGTTTTTCCTTAGTGTTAACAGAAACGATATTTGAACGGGCTTGTTTTTCCTTAGTGTTAACAGAAACGATATTTGAACGGGCTTGTTTTTCCTTAGTGTTAACAGAAACGATATTTGAACGGGCTTGTTTCTTCCCTGGTGATGCTGCTTCGTGGTAAACATGGTCTAGACCTCAGGGATGTCACTGTCAGAGATGTCACTATCAGAGATGTCACTTTCAGAGATGTCACTGTCAGAGATGTCACTATCAGATATGTCACTGTCAGAGATGTCACTGTCAGAGATGTCACTATCAGAGATGTCACTGTCAGAGATGTCACTGTCAGAGATGTCACTGCCCGAGATGCCACTGTCCGAGATGTCACTGCCAGAGATGCCACTGTCAGAGATGTCACTGTCAGAGAGCAGCTTCTTGTGGAATCAACATCCAGAGTTTCAACTGCAGCAAATTCTGACACTTTCATTAGAATAAACACCTCTCTCTTGAAGTGTTATTAAAAAATAGCCCAGGACTATCTATCTATCTATCTATCTATCTATCTATCTATCTATCTATCCATCCATCCATCCATCTATCTATCTATATATCATCTATCTATCTATCTATCTATCTATCTATCTATCTATCTATCTATCTATCCATCCATCCATCCATCCATCCATCCATCTATCTATCTATCTATCTATCTATCTATCTATCTATCTATCTATCTATCTATCTATCTGCATCTGTCTGTTTATCTGTCTGCATCTGTCTACCTGTCTATCTGTATCTGCCTGTTTGTCTGTCCATCTGTCTGTCTGTCTGTATCTGTCTGTCTGTCTGTCTGTATCTGTCTGTCTGTCTATCTGTATCTGTCTGTCTGTCTATCTGTATCTGTCTGCCTGTTTTGTCTCTTCTATTTCTCTGTTATTTATCTTCTTTGCCTTTCTCTTCAGAGCTTCTGGTATCACTAATAGTAAAATGACAGAGACGCGTGTGCATGATTAACCTTCACTACACACTGTGTAGCCTTCACAACACACCATGTAACCTTCACAACACACTGTATAACCTTCACAACACACTATGTAACCTTTACTTTAGTGTGCACAAGTTGTTTCTTATGTAAGAAGATTGATGTTACTAATGTAAAGAGACATGTTTCTTTCTTAAATCCTCAGGATCAGGTATCTTCGTGTCTCCCAAAGGTGTTCTGAGAGCCACGGGGTCTGTTGGTCTGTGTCTCCTTGTCTGGGGACTCGCTGGTGTGGCTCAGCTTGCATGTAGGTCATTCTAACCGCACCACATCTTTCTAATTACAGACAAAGATATGTCTGTCTAATCAGTCTGATGTTAGCTGTTCACAGAATGAAAAACCTGGCTGCCAGTACAACAACAAATTAAAAGCTATTGTTTTTAAAATGGACATTGTTTACAACAGTGGTTTTCAAACTTCACATCTCAGGACCATTGTCCCAACTACATAGAAGGTGGGGACCGTCATCTTATAAGCAAAATGCCAGCACTATGGAATCTTGTTTCAGCACGTGGCACTAGATACTAATTCCACTGAGGGCTTAGTTTTTCCAATGAGTTCAAAGTTTTTCTCTTTCTGTGTCACTTCGACAGCCAGTTTATATATATATATATATATATATATATATATGTATATATATATATATAAAATGAGTACGGCATTTAGGAAAATTAATGAGTGTGGCATTTAGGAAAATTAATGAGTGTGGGATTTAGGAAAATTAATGAGTACGGCATTTAGGGAAATTAATGAGTGTAGCATTTAGGAAAATTAATGAGTACGGCATTTAGGAAAATTAATGAATGTGGCATTTAGGAAAATTAATGAATGAGGCATTTAGGAAAATTAATGAATGTGGCATTTAGGAAAATTAATGAGTGTGGCATTAGGAAAATTAATGAGTACGGCATTTAGGAAAATTAATGAATGTGGCATTTAGGAAAATTAATGAATGTGGCATTTAGGAAAATTAATGAATGAGGCATTTAGGAAAATTAATGAATGTGGCATTTAGGAAAATTAATGAGTGTGGCATTTAGGAAAATTAATTAGTGTGGCATTGTTCGTGTTCTTTCTGTTGTTATTGTTTTTAGTTGCCTTCTTAGTTTTTATTACCGACTATGTTGTTGCGGTTCTTGTTGATTTTATTGTTGCGGCTGTTCTTGTTCTTATTCAGGCGGCTGCTGTTGTTCTTATTGTTGCAGCTGTTGCTCTTATTGTTGTGGCTCTTGTTTTTCTTATTGTTGCAGCTGTTGTTTTTCTTATTGTTACGGCTGTTGTTGTTCTTATTGTTACAGCTGTTGTTGTTCTTATTGTTGTAGCAGTTTGTGGTTCTTATTGTTGCAGCTGTTGTTGTTCTTATTGTTGCAGCTGTTGTTGTTCTTATTGTTGCAGCTGTTGTTGTTCTTATTGTTGTAGCAGTTTGTGGTTCTTATTGTTGCAGCTGTTGTTGTTCTTATTGTTGCAGCTGTTGTTGTTCTTATTGTTGCAGCTGTTGTTGCTCTTATTGTTGCGGCTGTTGTTGTTCTTATTGTTGCAGCTGTTGTTGTTCTTATTGTTGTAGCTGTTGTTGTTCTTATTGCTGCAGCTTTTGTTGCTCTTATTGTTGCAGCTTTTGTTGTTCTTATTGTTGCAGCTGTTGTTGCTCTTATTGTTGCAGCTGTTGTTGCTCTTATTGTTGCAGCTGTTGTTGTTCTTATTGTTGCAGCTGTTGTTGTTCTTATTGTTGCGGCTGTTCTTGTTCTCATTGTTGCGGCTGTTGTTGTTCTTGTTCCGATTGGCGTTGTTCCTATTTGTTTTCAATGTTCTGTCATGAGATGACAGAAATTAGAGAGCTGACAATCATTAGAAACAGGTTCTATTTGTGTTTGGGAGGGGATGGAGGAAGTGGGATAGTAGCCGATGCACCACTCCAGGGCCCATGGAGTTTTTCTCTGTTTTAAGTGTGAGCCTTGAGGGCTCCATGGCCCATGGAGTTTTCTCTGTTTTAAGTGTAAAGCTTGAGGGTTCCATGGCCCATGGAGTTTTCTCTGTTTTAAGTGTAAAGCTTGAGGGCTGCAGGGCCCATGGAGTTTTCTCTGTTTTAAGTGTAAAGCTTGAGGGCTCCAGGGCCCATGGAGTTTTCTCTGTTTTAAGTGTAAAGCTTGAGGGCTCCAGAGCCCATAGAGTTTTCTCTGTTTTAAGTGAGAAGCTTGAGGGCTCCAGGGCCCATAGAGTTTTCTCTGTTTTAAGTGTGAAGCTTGAGGGCTTCAGGGCCCATAGAGTTTTCTCTGTTTTAAGTGTAAAGCTTTGAGGGCTTCAGGGCCCATAGAGTTTTCTCTGTTTTAAGCTTGAAGGCTTCAGGGCCCATAGAGTTTTCTCTGTTTTAAGTGTAAAGCTTGAGGGCTCCATGGCCCATATAGTTTTCCCTGTTTTAAGTGTGAAGCTTGAAGGGTTCAGGGCCCATGGAGTTTTACCTGTTTTAAATGTAAAGCTTGAAGGCTCCAGGGCCCATGGAGTTTTCCCTGTTTTAAGTGTGAAGCTTGAGGGCTCCAGGGCCCATAGAGTTTTCTCTGTTTTAAGTGTAAAGCTTGAGGGCTCCAGGGCCCATGGAGTTTTCTCTGTTTTAAGTGTAAAGCTTGAGGGCTCCGGGGCCCATGGAGTTTTCTCTGTTTTAAGTGAGAAGCTTGAGGGCTCCAGGGCCCATAGAGTTTTCTCTGTTTTAAGTGTGAGGCTTGAGGGGTCCAAGGCCCATGGAGTTTTCTCTGTTTTAAGTGTAAAGCTTGAAGGTTTCAGGGCCCATAGAGTTTTCTCTGTTTTAAGTGTGAAGCTTGAAGGCTCCAGGCCCATGGAGTTTTATCTGTTTTAAGTGTAAAGCTTGAGGGCTTCAGGGCCCATAGAGTTTTCTCTGTTTTAAGTGTGAAGCTTGAGGGCTTCAGGGCCCATGGAGTTTTCTCTGTTTTAAGTGTGAAGCTTGAAGGCTTCAGGGCCCATAGAGTTTTCTCTGTTTTAAGTGTAAAGCTTGAGGGCTCCATGGCCCATATAGTTTTCCCTTTTTTAAGTGTGAAGCTTGAAGGGTTCAGGGCCCATGGAGTTTTACCTGTTTTAAGTGTAAAGCTTGAGGGCTCCAGGGCCCATGGAGTTTTCCCTGTTTTAAGTGTGAAGCTTGAGGGCTCCAGGGCCCATGGAGTTTTCTCTGTTTTAAGTGTAAAGCTTGAGGGCTCCAGGGCCCATGGAGTTTTCTCTGTTTTAAGTGTGAAGCTTGAGTGCTCCAGGGCCCATGGAGTTTTCTCTGTTTTAAGTGTGAAGCTTGAGGGCTCCTGGGCCCATGGAGTTTTCTCTGTTTTAAGTGTAAAGCTTGAGGGCTCCAGGGCCCATGGAGTTTTCTCTGTTTTAAGTGTGAAGCTTGAGGGGTCCAGGGCCCATGGAGTTTTCTCTGTTTTAAGTGTGAAGCTTGAGGGGTCCAGGGGCCATAGAGTTTTCTCTGTTTTAAGTGTAAAGCTTGAGGGCTCCAGGGCCCATGGAGTTTTCCCTGTTTTAAGTGTGAGCCTTGAGGGCTCCAGGGCCCATGGAGTTTTCTCTGTTTTAAGTGTAAAGCTTGAGGACTGTTTAATTAAATATAAATGTTATTTATTTACAGATTAAATATAACCAAACTTTAAAAAATAGAGGGAAGAAGAGTCAAGGTCAAGAGAAATAAAACTGGATAGTTAAACGAGACGATGTAAAAGGAGGTCACCAATTGATCTGATAGCCTGCATGAAGGATCGGGTACCATGGAGAAACATAATAGTCGGCACGGCACCTGATGATGATGATGATGATGATGATGGTGATGATGATGGTGATGATGTGGATGACCTGTGGGGTCGCGGCCGTAAGTATGAATGACCGGAATTCGACAAGCCGTAAATCGGGGCATGACTGTATAAACTTTTCAGTATCAATAACTGCTGTAGTGGAGGTGTACAAAGGGAGGACGGGATAATGTGTACTAAGCGAGGACGGGACGTGTACAAAGCGAGGACGGGATAATGTGTACAAAGAGAGGGCAGAATAATGTGTACAAAGAGAGGACAGAATAATGTGTACAACGATAGGACAGAATAATGTGTACAAAGAGAGGACAGAATAATGTGTACAAAGATAGGACAGAATAATGTGTACAAAGAGAGGACAGAATAATGTGTACAAAGAGAGGACAGAATAATGTGTACAAAGAGAGGGCAGAATAATGTGTACAAAGAGAGGACGGAATAATGTGTACAACGAGAGGACAGAATAATGTATACAAAGAGAGGACAGAATAATGTGTACAAAGAGAGGACAGAATAATGTGTACAAAGAGAGGACAGAATAATGTGTACAAAGAGAGAACAGAATAATGTGTACAAAGAGAGAACAGAATAATGTGTACAAAGAGAGAACAGAATAATGTGTACAAAGAGAGAACAGAATAATGTGTACAAAGAGAGGACGGGATAATGTGTACATACGTTCAAACATGCAAGCATGAGCTGGAGTGTACATTTCAGTCATGAATTTTTCTTGCCCCCCCTCCTCGAGGTTTCACCCTCATTTCCTCTATCCCAGCAGCCCTGTGCTACGCTGAGCTGGGCGCTATGATCCCGAAAGCCGGGGGCGCTTACACGTACTTACGTACAGGTATAGGCAACCCACTGGCCTTCATCTACGCTTTACAGGTAAGTACGTACATCCATTTTAGTACAGAAAGTCCCTGTATTGTTGAGAGTTTGTTTACTAGAAGACATCCTGCTGTACCCGGTTTACTGGAAATAATACCCGGTAGATCAGATAAATACAGGAAAAATTGGCGAACTACTTTACGAGCCCTATGTGACGTTTAACGGCACGGGAAGGATATAAGATATAAGATAAGATAAGTGCAGATAAACATGTCACCCTCTAGTGTGCTGACAGGTCAAGGAAAATATGGCCACTAACAACATATCCCTATGTGCCTCTAAGGCATGAGTTTAAAAACTTATAAAATATACTGAAAGAAAAACCAGAATAAATAAACACTAAATATTTCAAACTAGTCTTTATGCAAGGACCTCGTGACAAATTTAAAATGGGAAACAACTTTGTGGGAAGGTTGTATTTCTAAAATTGTTGGAGTTCCTGAAAGTAGTAGTAGTAGTAGCAGCAGCAGCAGCAGCAGCGGTACTATAGTAGATGTAGTTGTAATAGTAGTGGTAGTGATAGTGTGGAAGAATTTCTAATAGCAGAGTCAGTAGTAGTAGTAGTAGTAGTAGTAGTAGTAGTAGTAGTAGTAGTAACAGCAGCAATAGTAGTAGTAGCAGTAGTAGTAATAGTAGTAGTGGTAATAGTAACAGTAGTAACAGCAGCATAGTAGAATTACCAATAGCAGAGTCAGTAGTAATAGTAGTAGTAATAGTACGAGGTAGTAGTAGTAGTAGTAGTAGTAGTAGTAGTAGTAGTAGTAGTAGTAGTAGTAGTAGTTGTAGTAGTAGTAGTAGTATAGAAGAATGTCTAATAGCAGAGTTAAGTAGTAGTGGTAGTAGTAGAATTAAGAATAGTATAATCAGTAGTAGTAGTAACAGTAATAGAATTAGCAGTATTAGTAGTATAGTGGTAGTAGTAGTAGTGGTTATGGTGATTGCGGTGGTTGTGTAGTAGTGGTAGGTACAATTCCATTGTTGTAAATCCCTTTTATTCATTTCACTGATACAAATTCGGAAAACTAAATGTAATATAAAAAGAACATGAAAAAAGATAGAATTTCCTTCACCCGAAAGACTATGTACGCATTCACACATTACTAAGATAGTACACATAATCTGTCCTGGATGTTTTGTTTTGTTTCTTGTACTACAGGGTCCGGCATAAAGCATTGATGGATTTAACTGACGTAGTGCGCAGAAACTGAATACGTATGAAAAAAAACTTGACGTCAGAGATGAAGCAGACAAACGGTCATTTCTAACAATGGCTTCTTGGCAAACATAACATCGCGCATTCATCGTTGAAACTTTTTTTAAAAGTGTGGAATCGTCTATTAATGTACAATGAAAATTTTGTCGCCATTTTGAGTTGCATCCCCGTGATAATGTTCCCGACTGGAGGACAAAACAATTTTGAGGTGCGTAAAAAAAAAATTAAGGAAACCGCTAATTGCCTTAATAACAAGTCTACTGGTCGTCCAAGAACTCAACAGACACCTGAACGAATTAAAGAAGTCCGCAACGCATTGCTGAGTATCCCTCGGCGATCAGCTGTTATGAACTCTTTGGCACCTGGCATCCTCTTACTGTTAATAGTGATCTTTCTGTCCAGATGCTAACTTAATACTTCACTCCAGACTTGGCCAATAGAAATAACAGACCAATATGGTTTCAACAAGATGGAGCAACTGCCCACACAGCCCGTCAGTCCATGGCCATACTGCGAAATGCATTTCCCAATCGTCTTATTTCCAGATTTGGGGATACTCATTGGTCGGCAAGGTCACCGGACTTATCGGCCGCAGACTTCTTTTTGTGGGTGTATCACAAGAGCACGGTGTATGCTAGTCGACCACAGTCAGTTGCAGACCTAAAGGATCGAATCCGACAACGCAATCAAAATATCCCTTTGAACATGTTAAATGGTGTTATGCAGGAATTTTCCAGACGCCTGGCTGAATGTAATGGCGGGCATCTAACCGACGTAATTTTCAAAACCTAAATGTGATTGTCAGTAATAATAAAAATACCCACTTTTCTGAGTTTCATTTCACTTTTTTTTTAAACCAAAAACATGTATAGCGCTTATTTATTTTCCATTTTTAGAATCCAGCCATTCTTTATGCTGGAGTCTGTGTTTTCCTTTCCTCTCTAACAGCTCGTCTTCATCATATCCCCTGGATCTATGGTCGTTGTGCTTCTGACATTTGCCAAGTACACTATTACGTTGTTACCTGTCTGTGGCTCTCCAGTTTACCTGGAGAGGTTCATCGCTGCTGCTGCGCTGGGTATGTTAAGACTGTAGCCTTGCAGCACTCATAGTAACAATGGTGGTAGTAGTAGTAGTGGTAGTAGTAGTAGTAGTAGTAATAGTAGCAGTAGTGGTACCAGTAGTAGTAGCAGTAGCAGTAGTAGCAATAGTTGTAGTAATATTTGTACTAGAAATAGTGGTGTTGGTAGCAGTAATAATTGTAGTAGTAGCATAGTATTAGTGGTAGTGGCAATAGTAACATTTACAGTAACAGTGGTAGTAGTAACAGTAGTAGTAGTACCAGTAGTAGTAGTAGCAGTAGTTGTAGTAGTACCAGTAGTAGTTTCGGCAGCAGTAGTATTAGTAGTGGTAATAATAGTAACTAGTAGTAGTAGCAGTAGTAGTAGTAATACCAGTAGTAGTAGTAGTAATAGTAATAGTAGTAATAGTAGTAGTAGTAGTACCAGTAATAGTACGAGTAGTAGTACCAGTAGTAGTAGTAATAGTAACAGTAGTTCTACCAGTAATAGTAGTATAAGTAGTAGGAGTAGTAGTAGTACCAGTAGTAGTAGTAGCAGTACCTGTAGTAGTAGTACCAGTAGTAGTGGTAGCAGTGGTAGTAGTAGTAGAGGTAGTAGTAGTAGAAGCGATAGTAGTAGTAATAGTAGTAGTAGTAGTAGCAGAGGTAGTAGTAGCAGTAGTAGTAGTAGTACCAATAGTAATAGTACTAGTAGTAGTAGTAGTAGTAGTAGAATTAGTGGCAATATTAGTAGTAGCAGTAGCAATAACAGTGACAGTAGTAGAAGTAGTATCAGTAGTAGTAGTAGTAGTAGTAGTATCAGTAGTAGTAGTAGTAGTAGTAGTAGTAGTAGACGTAACTGTAAAATTATAAATTGATACATGGTCTGACAATTAAGTAATAAAGATTTTATTATGACCCAAACAAAAATTCCTTTCTGTGAAGCAAGCATGGAATCCAAAGAGACATCCTTCATCTATGATATGGCAACTTTTTATCACCGCCCGATAAACAGACGACAAATAAACCGCCATTTTGTCGACCTAGTTAAAGGTGCATTGTCACGTAATCAGCATGGAACAAAAAGCTAACATTAAATTCTGTTTAAAACTTGGAAAAAGTGCCATTGAGACAGTTGAATTGATGCAACAAGTTTATAGGGATAATTGTTTATCTCGTGCACAGATATTCAGGCGGTATTCACCATTCAAAAGTGGTGTGGAAACGATTACAAATGCAGCTAGACATGAATGCCCAATTTCTGTTCGTAATGAAACTACTACATTGCAAAAGTCAGAGAACGGATACAAGAAGATCGTTGTTTGACTGCGAGGATGATGGCAGATGAATTAGGTGTTAACCGAGAGACCATTCGTAAAATGTTAGTGGAAGATTTGGGCAAGAAAAAAGTTGCTTGCCGGTTTGCACCACATGCATTGTCTGATGACCAAAAACATCAGCGTGTTGAGTACGCAAAAGACGTCATCAAAACTTGTTGCAGAAATAAATATTTCTTAAATCTGATTGTTGCAGAGAGTGAAGCATAGATTTTCCGCTTTGATCCCACAACTAAACGCCAAAGTGTTTTGTGGAAGTCATCATCACCAAAAGGCAAAAGAATTCGTCTTCAAAAGTCGAAAATGAAGACAGTGTTGGTGTGCTTCTACGACAGCAAAGGAGTTATTCACAAAGAATTTATTCCAGAGGGACAGACTGTCACTGCCAAAGTTTATTTAAGTATTTTGAAACACCTATTTAAAAGGATTCTCCGAGTCCGACCCGAGTATTCAATACCTGGCAGTTTTTTCCCTCTTCATGATAGTGCATGGGCTCACCAGGCAGTAGTTGTACAGGAATTTTTGGCCCCCCAAAAAGTGTATATTCTCAACCATCCACCCTATTCCCCAAATTGTCTTCCTGCGATTATTATCTATTCCCAAAATTAACTTTACCATTGAAATGACGTTTCTTTGACGATACTGATAAGATCCAAAGGGCCATAACATCGAGTTTAAGGACCATAGCAACAGAAGAACAGCAGAGGTCGTTCCAGAGTTTGTTAGATCGTGCCACTTGCTGTATCAATGCACAAGGGGCTTACTTTGAATAAAATACAGGTTATATCTTCAACCGTTGTTTATTTTCATTTGTATGGAATTAATCTCATTACTTAATTGTCGGACTTTGTATATTGTGATTGCTACACAATTTTCTGTTGCGTATTTTATCATTTGCAGACATTAAACACTTTGTTAAGAACTGTTTTCGTTACGTCGTGATACTCTATGGTCAAAAAATGAGTCAGTTGCATGTCACTTGCGGAACTTTACACCCCTGACAACTCTCCTGGAGGCCTCTCGGTTGTAAGCAAGATGCCCTGCTGCTGATGTAGGCCTCTCGGTTGTAAGCAAGTTGGCCTGCTGCTGATGTAGGCCTCTCGGTTGTAAGCAAGATGGCCTGCTGCTGATGTAGGCCTCTCGGTTGTAAGCAAGATGGCCTGATGCTGATGGAGGCCTCTCGGTTGTAAGCAAGTTGGCCTGCTGCTGATGGAGGCCTTTCGGTTGTAAGCAAGATGGCCTGCTGCTGATGTAGGCCTCTCGGTTGTAAGCAAGATTTCCTGCTGCTGATGTAGGCCTCTCGGTTGTAAGCAAGATGGCCTGCTGCTGATGAATCAAAAAATACCCACCAAAAATGAGAGATTTCTTGGAGAGATTTCTGATAAACTAGACCACATGGATCTCGCTCACAGCTTAGTTCTGTATTATGTTACGCTCACGCTGTTTGTGTGCATGTACTCTGTTCTTGTCTACACATAATTGTATGCAAATGGCTGCGAATTCATAGATCTCCTGGACTGATACTCTCTATCCACTTATATCCTAGATTTTATACAAGATATCTAGGACACCGGAAACTGGGGCATTTACTGTTTACAAGGCCAGGCACACTTGTTGTCGGTTTCTTAACGCAAACGCTCACGTTGTTAAAACAATTCAGAATGGCGCATCTTGCGCTTAAATTCATAGCAAAAAATATGAAATCATACAAGAGAAATATTACTTTTGAGATAAGTAATATGTAATATATATATTGCATGAAATAAGTAGTAAATAAAGTACTATTTAAAAACTAAATAAACAAAAGTTGCAAAAACTTATTGAACATTGCATTAAAAATAAGAGCCATTTGAATTATAATCGTTACAAATATAAGAGTCAGCGTTGGGCGTCAGTTGTTGGTGTGCTATTTTTCTCAGTGACTCTGGCCATCGTAAACACTTACAGTTCCCGCTTGGCTGCGCGTCTGGCCATCATCACCACAGTTGGTAAAGTGGCTGCTCTTATCACCATTATCATCGGCGGTATTATTGCCATTTCACGGGGTAAGACAACGTTAGGTCCACAGAATGTTATTATTTGTAGTAAGACACTATCGTGATGTTTATGTCTGCTATTTATGTTTTGTTATGTCTGTTATTTTTCTTTGTTGTGACTGCTTCTCTTGTTTGTTGTGTCTACCGCTTTTGATCGTTATAAGGAAAATTTAAAAAAAACTGGTTTTATTAGAAACATCAGAGACAGTATAGAACAGAGAAATGATAATCATAGTACAGAACAGAGAAATGATAATCATAGTATAGAACAGAGAAATGATAATCATAGTATAGAACAGAGAAATGATAATCATAGTATAGAACAGAGAAATGATAATCATAGTATAGAACAGAGAAATGATAATCATAGTATAGAACAGAGAAATGATAATCATAATATAGATCGGAAAAATGATAATCATAGTATAGATCGGAAAAATGATAATCATAGTATAGATCGGAGAAATGATAATCATAGTATAGATCCGAAAAACTGATAGTCATAGTACAGAACAGAGAAATTATATCATAGTATATATAGGAGAAATGATAATCATAGTATAGATCAAAAAAATGATAGTCATAGTATAGAACAGAGAAATGATAATCATAGTATAGATCGGAAAAATGATAATCATAGTATAGATTGGAGAAATGATAATCATAGTATAGATTGAAAAAATGATATAATAGTATAGAACGGAGAAATGATATAGTAGTATAGAACGGAGAAATGATAATGATATACGGTGTTGTCAGTATGACACTCGATCAATGAATGAATGAGACGATTGACCGTCTCCTGTATAGCCCTTATTTACGTGCCGGTTTATACCTGAAATATCCCTACAGGAACAACGACAGAACTGGGTTCTGGGTTTTCAGGCACGTCGAACGAGGCCTCGTCTTTGGCCCTGGCCATGTACAGCGCAAACTTTGCCTACGGCGGGGGGTAAGTCTCTACAGTTTTAAAACCACTTGATTAAGCTAGTGCTAGAGAAATGATGATGATGATTCTTCTAACATATTTCACTACCTCTGTGTAAATGTAGTACTTTGAGAAATTCCACTACAACCACTTTTGCTGGTTAGTGGTGTCATTCATTCTTATAACAACTCAATGCATTTATTAAGGACAACAGACAAGGCAAGACAAACAGATAAATATATATGAAAGAACTTATCTGAAGTCTGGTTTGAACACTGGCTACGACTCTCTGAAATTCTCCCGCCACTCCGACATGGTAACCCTTGTCCTGGCACACCATCCCCACAGTTTACAGGGTGATAAAAATCTTGTTACGCCATGGACCCCTCCTCCAGGATGAACCTGACACAGGTGCACTCTTTGCTGAACGCCATGGACCACTCCTCCAGGATGAACCTGACACAGGTGCACTCTTTGCTGAACCTCCTCTGGTGGTGCATGAGCGAGAATAGAGCCTGAAGAACTTGCTAGTCAAAAGCCGCCAATATGACTTTTCTGGCTATTGCCTTGCTACTGGCCCCTAATAAAAGCCGCGAATATGACTTTTCTGGCAGCTGCCCTGCTACTGGCCCCTAATAAAAGCCGCCAATATGACTTTTCTGGCTATTGCCTTGCTACTGGCCCCTAATAAAAGCCGCCAATATGACTTTTCTGGCTATTGCCTTGCTACTGGCCCCTAATAAAAGCCGCGAATATGACTTTTCTGGCAGCTGCCCTGCTACTGGCCCCTAATAAAAGCCGCCAATATGACTTTTCTGGCAGCTGCCTTGCTACTGGCCCCTAATAAAAGCCGCGAATATGACTTTTCTGGCTATTGCCTTGCTACTGGCCCCTACTAAAAGCCGCCAATATGACTTTTCTGGCTATTGCCTTGCTACTGGCCCCTAATAAAAGCCGCGTATATGACTTTTCTGGCTATTGCCTTGCTACTGGCCCCTAATAAAAGCCGCGAATATGACTTTTCTGGCTATTGCCTTGCTACTGGCCCCTAGTAAAAGCCGCCAATATGAACTTTCTGGCAGCTGCCTTGTTACTGGCCCCATTTATTGTTGAAAATAGCCAGATAACGTTTCCGAAATCCACGCTGTCTGCTCACGAGAACTTCATTTGTATATCCAGCAATATCGTACATGCCATATTAGCAAACGCGGAATTATAGGACGGACCGACTTAGGATTCGGAAATTAATTGCACCAACATCTAACGACCATCCCCAACCCAGCGCGTCACAGGTGGCGGATGGTGAAAGTTCTCCAGATATGGAGGATCCCTGTGAATAAGGAGTTATCCAAATAAGCAAGCGCGGACCAACTGGCGGTAGACTCAGAGAGCGAGGTGGGGTAGTAGGTGGCTCTACTACTCCTATAAAGTGCCTCAGGTGCTCAGTGAAAGGAATACCAGGCGGATCAGAGGCGCCTTAAAACCTCTCGCTCCCGCTGCCTTGCGGGTAGGACAGGGAGTCCAAAGGCTAGCGGAGAGTCCGTAAATAAACCGACAGAAGGCAACGGGAAACCACTGTTGTAATTCCCAAGAATAGTTATGCTTAAACAGAATAATCGATTCATCATGAACGACGTTAATGGATGTTCCTCTGGAACAGCCTCGTCCGGTAGGGCAGCTCACGAGCCACAGGTGAGGCCAGATCGTCATCAAGCTACTGGTGGCAAAACTAACAAGTTCAAAATAGCAACATGGAATGTTAGAACTTTATTCCAGGCTGGAAAATTAGAAAATGTAAAGATGGAAATGGAAAGGATGAAGATCAACATATTAGGAATGAGTGAAGTTAGATGGACAGGTGCAGGGAAGATAAACTCAGATAAATATACAATAATATATTCAGGAAGTGAGAAACATAAACGAAGAGTAGGAATTATATTTGATGAACAAACGGCAAGGACAATTTTAGGATATTTGAACATCTCGGACCGAGTCCTGCTAGCCCAACTGAAAGGACAACCAATAAACATAAATAGTATACAAGTGTACGCTCCAACATATGAAAGCTCTGAAGAAGATGTACAGCTATTTTATAATGACATAGAGACAGCACTAAAACACACAAAGTCACATGAAGTTACCATAATCATGGGAGATTTTAATGCCAAAGTTGGTAAAGGAAGAACTTCAGACATCGTTGGTGACTATGGACTGGGGGAGAGGAATGACAGAGGTTATAACTTAATTGAATGGGCAAGAATACACAGCATGGTTGTAGGAAACACCTGGTTTAAACAACATCCTCGAAGACTGGCAACGTGGTGCAGTCCAGACAAAAAGACTTTTAACCAGATAGACTACATATTAATCAACAAACGATTCCGCAATGCATTACTGACAACAAAAACCATGCCAGGAGCTGACTGCAATAGTGACCATGATCCACTCTGTGGAAAAGTTAGAATAAAGCTAAAGAAAGCAGGCAGAAAAGTGAGAAACATCAAACTGAATACAGAACTTCTTAAAAATGACCAAGAACTGCGAGAACAATATAAAGTTATTATAACAAATAGATACAATGCAATAACAAAGATAAATAGTATAGATGAACAATGGGAAATGTTAAGAGATTCTATCCACCAAACTGTTAAGGAGATAATACCACCAAAAAAAGAAGCCCCTAAAAATAAATGGATGACAGACGACATCTTAGGACTGATGGACAAGAGGAGGAGGAGTAAAAATAACGAGAAAAAAATATAACAAGATAAATAAAGAAATAAGACGCAAATGCAGAGAAGCAAAAGAAGTGTGGTTAAATGAGCACTGCAGACAGATAGAGGACTCTCATATTAAAGACAGCAAAAACATGCACAAACGAATTAATGAACTCACAGGCAGGAAAACAAAATATACCACAGGATGCCTGAAATCGAAAGAAGGTAAAATGTTAATGGGAAAAGAAGACATTGTGGACAGGTGGACAGAGTATATCGGTGGGCTATATGGAGGAGAAAGACCAGAATTAACACCAGATACTGAAAACTGTGAGGGACCACCAATACTTGAAGATGAAATCATAGATGCCATCAAACACATGAAGAAAGGAAAAGCGACTGGGCCTGATAATATAACAATAGAAGAAATAGAGGCACTAGAGGAGACAGGAATAAAAATAATAACAAAGTTACTGAATGACATTTACAACAGTGGTTATATTCCCAGTGACCTGATTAAATCCACGTTTATAGCACTACCAAAGAAATCAGGTGCAAAGGAATGTGATGACCACCGGACTATCAACCTCTCATGTCACATAATGAAGCTACTTCTGAGAATAATTATGAGAAGAACAAGGGAAAAGATAAAAACGGAAATAGCAGATGAACAGTTTGAATTTGTTGAAGGAAAGGGAACACACAATGCCATTTATGCTTTACGAACACTAACAGAAAGAGCTTTAGAAGTACAGAAAGATCTCTACTTATGCTTCATTGATTACACCAAGGCATTTGACAAGGTGAAACATAATGAAATTATTAAAATGCTTGAAGACATCAATATAGACGGCAAAGACCTGAGGATTGTAAAACATCTATACTGGCAGCAAGAAGCAGCAGTTCGAGTTGAAAATAGAATTGGAAAATATCAACCTATAAAATAAGGGGTGCGGCAAGGATGTGTACTATCTCCAGACCTTTTTTCTCTGTATAGCGAGAATATTCTAAGAACAATCATCACAGAACCAGGCATAAAAATTGGAGGATACAATATTAACAACCTTCGGCATGCTGACGACACAGTACTGATAGCTGAGAACCAACAAGACCTGCAAAATCTCTTGGATAAAGTTGCCAAAGAAAGTGAACAGAAAGGCCTTACTTTGAACATCAAAAAGACAGAGACTATGGTTATATCTAAGAAACAGAATCCACCAGCATGCAGTATTAAATTAAACGGAACTATTCTAAAACAGGTGCAGAAATTCAAATACCTTGGAGCAGTAATAACTTCAGATGGGAAATGCAGAACAGAAATTAGGAACAGAATAGGCCAAGCAAAGACTGCATTTCAGAGAATGAGAAGCATATTAACCAACACATCCTTATCAATGAATGTTAGAAAACGAGTCCTAAAATGCTATATTGAACCTATCTTGTTATATGGAAGTGAATCATGGACAATAGGCAAGTCTGTACAAAAATCATTGGAAGCAGCAGAAATGTGGTTTATTAGAAGAATGTTGCGAATCCCCTGGACAGCAAAAATAACTAATGAAGAATGTATGAGAAGAGCTGGAGAGACAAAAAACCTTGTCAAAAAGATAAGAGAGAGACAATGTACTTTCATAGGACATGCAATGAGAAGAGGGGGCATTGAAAATATTATAACAACAGGAAAAATAGAAGGAAGAAGATCAAGAGGAAGACCAAGAGAAATGATACTGGACAGTCTGACGGGATGGTGTGAGAGGAGATCACCAACTGAACTGATGGCCTGCATGAAGGATCGGATACTCTGGAGAAGCATAATAGCCAACGCTAGTCGGCACGGCACATGATGACGATGATGATGAACATCTAAATGACCTCTCCGACAAAGCGCATGGATCTGTTTCACAGCATTATAACCAACGTGACCACGGAAGCTAACGAGACATTTCATTCACTGCTTACCATTCTTGTTTTAACGATGAGCTTGTAGTAACTCTTTCCTTGATTTGATTACATTTGGTTTCATGTTTCGCTTTATTTCTCGTATCTTTTTTCCCACTTTCTCTACATCACTTTTTCATCTGTTCCATGCGATAGTTAATGTTAATATTGCTATTTTACTATGTTAGTACTCTTCTGACTGGATGTCAGAATTCAGCTTTTTAAACTATCTATTCATCTTTTCTCTCTATAACTTGTACTTTTTTACCTACTGTACTCTACTTTGTATTCTTTTCTCTATTTATCTATAGCTTTTTCTACTTTCTCGACCATATTGTCTCTCTGCTGCTTGCCTCTCCCCCCACCCCCCCCCACACACACACACACATACACACACATACATACATACATACATACATACATACATACATACATACATACATACATACATACATACATACATACATACATACATACATACATACATACATACATACATACATACATAGCTTTTCCAGTTTTCTTTCTTCATTCTTCAGCTGACCCTATTCCACGAGTGACTGCTTTTCCAACTCCACCTATCTCCACTTTCGTCTATGGAAGCCATTTTTTTGTCCAAAAAAAAAAAAACAGACTTCTCATTTTGCATTTATCTATCTGCTTCTTTTGTCTTCTCTGCTGTCTTTGACGAATGCGTTTAATGCCGACATAATAGGATGTTGTAGATATTGTTTAAATTTATTATCCTTTCTGTTCTTATCGCCTTTTGTTCATTTTCTTCCGTTCCTTCCTTCATCTATCGTTTTTGCAAAACAGCATCATACATCTTCGTTCAGCTCCACCAGAACCAGTCTTACGGCAGTTATCATCATACTAAGCTTATACTAGTAGTAGCAAAAGTAGTGGTAGTAGTAGTAGTAGTAGTAGTAGTAGTAGTAGTAGTAGTAGTAGTAGTAGTAGTAATACTAATAAAACTGATATTGATTTATATTATTTTCATTACTTGTATGAAATCAGCATTCACGATTTACAATGTTTCGTCATGAGCACTTATCTTACCTTATCTCAGTAGGAGAATTTATTTTTTTGTTTTTTTAAAATATTTTTATTGGTCATAAACTTCTGTTGTATTTGCTGAGTTTGCTAACGGTATGACCTTGTGGTGTCTTTACCAGTGAAAACTTGAACATTGTAGCGGAGGAGATAAAGAACCCGTCCAGGTAAGTAGATGAAACAAATATCTTGGAGAGTTTTATTCATGGATATAGATATGTCTGTGTTTGAGGAGTACAGCTGGACTGAGATGGATAGACAAGTAACAAAAAGGGATCTGCATGTCTAAAAGCTAATCATTTTTTAGGGACAAAGTGACATTAAAAGCCATATTTTCCAACATAAGCCTTTTCTTGAGAAAAGTATACAAAAAATAGGTACAGTCTGCTTAACAAAAAAGTATAGAAATAATCAAGAAAGTCTGCATAACAAAAAGGTATAGCAGTAATGGATAAAGTCTACATAACAAAAAAGTATAGAAGTAATGAACAAAGTCTACTTAACAAAAACGTATAGAAGTGATTAACACAGTCTAAGTAACACAAAAGTATAGAAGTAATAAACAAAGTCTGTGTACAAAAGAGGTATAGAAATAATGAACAAAATCTGCGTAACGCAACGGAACTAATTAAACTATGAGAAGACAATTACTTAAACAATAAAGAAAGAGCATCAAAGATTCTATTCTTGAAAGCGTAACTGCTTAATAATTCACTTTGTCAGCAGACTTGTGGTCAAAAGTTCTTGACCACAGCTCAGCTGTTTAAGCGAGCACGGCGGAAGAGATATCTCCGTGTTCTGATTGGCTAGTCAGTCACTATGTCTGAGCTGGCGGGATGGACAGATAACTCTGTGCGAGATGTTGTAGAGAAAGGTTGTGTGTAAGCTCTTTGTGAGGTTTGCTACGGCTGTTGCCTCGTAATGTAAATTTGGTTGGTTGTCCTTTTTTGGATAAATTGTTGGTATGTTGTTTTGTAAATGGATTTGTCCTTTTTTATGACAATTGTCACCAGTCATTATATACAGTTGTTTGTTTCAATTGTTCCTTTTTGGACGAGGATGGATTCGTAGTCAGGAAGGTATGTTGGAGTTCAATATATGTGAAGTTAGCAAGGTATGTTGGAGTTCAGTATATGTGTAGTTATCAAGGTATATTGGAGTTTAGTATATGTGAAGTTAGAAAGGTATGTTGGAGGTTAGTATATGTGAAGTTACCAAGGTATGTTGGAGTTCAGTATATGTGAAGTTACCAAGGTATGTTGGAGTTCAGTATATGTGAAGTTAGGAAGGTATGTTGGAGTTCAGTATATGTGAAGTTACCAAGGTATGTTTGAGTTCAGTATATGTGAAGTCAGCAAGGTATGTTGGAGTTCAGTATATGTGAAGTTACCAAGGTATGTTGGAGTTCAGTATATGTGAAGTTAGCAAGGTATGTTTGAGTTCAGTATATGTGAAGTTACCAAGGTATGTTGGAGTTCAGTATATGTGAAGTTACCAAGGTATGTTGGAGTTCAGTATATGTGAAGTTACCAAGGTATGTTGGAGTTCAGTATATGTGAAGTTAGCAAGGTATGTTTGAGTTCAGTATATGTGAAGTTACCAAGGTATGTTGGAGTTCAGTATATGTGAAGTTACCAAGGTATGTTGGAGTTCAGTATATGTGAAGTTACCAAGGTATGTTGGAGTTCAGTATATGTGAAGTTAGGAAGGTATGTTGGAGTTCAGTATATGTGAAGTTACCAAGGTATGTTTGAGTTCAGTATATGTGAAGTCAGCAAGGTATGTTGGAGTTCAGTATATGTGAAGTCAGCAAGGTATGTTTGAGTTCAGTATATGTGAAGTCAGCAAGGTATGTTGGAGTTCAGTATATGTGAAGTCAGCAAGGTATGTTTGAGTTCAGTATATGTGAAGTCAGCAAGGTATGTTTGAGTTCAGTATATGTGAAGTCAGCAAGGTATGTTTGAGTTCAGTATATGTGAAGTCAGCAAGGTATGTTTGAGTTCAGTATATGTGAAGTCAGCAAGGTATGTTTGAGTTCAGTATATATGACATTAGCATGTTTCCCGTTTGTGAGTGTCCCATGGCGATGTTAACCACCCGGGCGTCTTTTCTGTATCCACTGTGATTGTTTCATCAAATTCAGTTCACAGTCTTTTATAACACGCATCCACAAGTTTGGATTTTCATCTTTAAACTCTTGTTATTTTTTTTTTTTTTGGTAACTGCTGAATCCTGTGCTATTTGGATCTATGTTGAGTGTGCCAACTGTTGTGCTAGTGTTGAGTTGTTACTCGTGTAAACTGGTCATGTCAGTGTATTGGTTTGTAGTGGTCTGTTACTGTCCTGAGTTACCGTTTGTTACACGCTGTACATTACTCGTAGATGTAACGTCTTGTTGCCACGTGTATAGCAGTAAGCCAATAACTGCTCTGTAAATAGTGGTGCGAAGTTTTCAGTCAAACACTTGTTCAGCTGGAAACATCTACGCAACATCGTATAGCAGACGCAGTACACGTAAGTAGTGGGCCAGCACCAGGCCCAGTAAATGTAACACGTGTTTAGCTGGTGCCGTACTAGGCAGTCATAGTATTTTACCAAACAAACGGTACTTGAAAAGAAGCGGACCACAGCGACAAGCACCGAAAGTGTGGGACAAGTGGCAATTAAAAAATATCCGTAAATTGAAGAGTTGTAAGTCGAGGTATGACTGTATGCAGGGCCTTCGAGAGAGGTTTTGTAAGCTGGTGCAACCCCACCCCCCCCCCCAAACCAAACCAGGTGTATGTGTCTTCTTTCACTTGGGCCCTCTGAAATTATCAGGGACCCGGATGATGCACCACACTCTCCCCCCCCCCCCACTTCAGTAGGGGCTACCTGTGAGGTCAACTATTTAGAATATCTCCATACAGACTTCCTCCTTATACCTGAAAGTACGTGTACTTTTCATATACTTAAGTCCGCCCGGGACATGTAATCGCATAAAGTGACTGAAGATTTCCAATAAAAATGAATTTTCTTTCAAATTGTGATCAGCAAAACAAATCCAACGTGGCATTTATATAATAAAATAATAAAAGACGATTTCTATCACCAACCACAACAACTCATGAACAAAGTCCATAAACATGACATCCTAGTTGTCATGGGAGACTTCAACGCCAAGTTAGGAGAAGATAACACCGACGTTGATAAAGTAATGTGGAAATAATGAATTGGTACGATAAATCAGAACGGAGAAAGACTACATGAAATATGTCTAAAAGAGGGCATGGTCATTGGAGGAACAACATTTCCACGCAAAGAGATACATAAAATAACATGGTTATCTCCAGATAATAGAACCAGAAATCAGATAGATTTTTTTTATTAGAAAGCAATTTAGAACATCTCTGGTAGATGTAAGAACATATAGGGGTGCAGATGTCAACAGTGATCACAATCTGTGTATAGGGAAAATAAGACTAAAACTGAAAAGTCAGCACAAGAAATCAGTACACAGAAAGATAAACAGCCACAGCCTACAAGAAGAAAATATTAACATTAATTTCAATCTCGAACTTGCCTAACAGTTCGCAGCACTCAGTGAGGTAGAGACAGATATAGATGAATTATAGCATTCTTACAGGACAGCCATAATCACAGCAGGAAAAGCAACTGCTGGACTGCAAAAAAAAACAAGTAGAAAACCATGGATATCAGATAACACATGAAAATACATACATGAAAGAAGAGCAGCCAAATTAGTCATGTTAAATATAAAGACAGATCTTGGAAGAGATTTGGCAAAAGCAACATACAAAGAACTAGACAATAAAGTAAAAAATTCAGCTAGTAGGGATAAGGAGAATACGTGGACAATATGGCGACAGAAGCAGAGAAAGCAGCAAAAACAGGAAACAGCAAAACTCTATATAACATACAAAAGAGGCTAACAGGTACTATGACATCCAGAGGATGACCAATCCTTAGCAAAACAGGCAACCTATTAACATCAAGTAAAGACCAAAAGCAAAGATGGGCTGAACACTTCCAAGAAATACTTAATTGACAACACCCAAAAGAATTGATAAACCTTGAAACTGACTTACCATTCTCACAACTAAATGTCAACCTAAATGACATTACATTGCATGAAATTGAAACACAAGTGAATCTAATGGCAACAAAGCTGCAGGTGAAGATGAAATAACAGCCGAAATATTAAAAGTTATTAACAGTGACAACATGAGCCAACTACAGAGAATGCTTAATAAAGTTTGGAAAGAAGAAAAAGTCCCTTCTAAATGGAAAAAAGGAATCATTGTTAAAATACACTCCCCCCCCCCCCCCTTTCAAAAAAGGCAACTTTAGCGATTGCAATGACTGAAGAAGAGCAACCTTACTATCAGTTGTGTCAAAAGTATTTTGCAAAGTTATTCTGAACAGAATTCAAGATATAGTGGATGCTGCAATGAGAGAAGAACAAGCAGGATTTAGAAAAGGGAGAAGTTGTCTCGACCAGATCTTTACTCTATGAATAATACTTGAAGAACATATTGAAAAGCAGAAACCATTAATACTGAACTTCATAGACTTTAAAAGGCATTTGATAGCATACACAGAGATTCATTGTGGAGAATTTTAAGAATATATTTGTACACCACCTAAGATTATCAACATCATTAGAGACCTCTACCATGGATATGTTTGTGCAGTCAACACAGAAGAAGGAATGAGCGAATGGTTCCAGATTGAAACAGACGTGAAACAAAGATGTATATTTTCTCGCTTGCTTTTTGGAATTCCCATAGACTTCAAAATGAAAGAAAATTCTATATATGTAAAACCAGCAATTGATTGGGTACATGGGACCCACCTGGAAGATCTTGATTTTGCAGATGACAGAACTCTTATCAGTGACAATGTGAAATCAATGCAACAAAAAAAAAAGATACCTTGTCTTTACTGGCTAGTAAAATAGGACTTGAAATTAACAAGGAATAAACAAAAATAACGAAACTTCTCATTAATCAAGACGAAAAAAATATACATAGAAGGGACAGTTGTTGAAGAAGTAAACCATTTTGCATACCGAGGCAGTTACCCACAGACTAGGTTGGTGACACCAGGAAAGAAGTTAGAATTCGAATTGCAAAAGCAGCATCGATCTTCAAGAATCTTGAGAACATATGGGATGCAAAAGTTATAAGCACAAAAACCAAGTTAAGAGTGTTCAGTTCAAATGTAATACCCATCCTCATTTATGCATGTGAAAGCTGGAAGACAACTAAAGAAGATATAACAAGATATTAGACTTTCTTGAAAACAAATGCCTAAGAAAAATACTCGGTATAAAGTGGAACGAATTCAAGAACAACGCAGAGATAAGACAAATGAGCAAACAAAAACCTGTCTCATGGGTGATCAGAGAAATAAGACGGACACATGTCGGTTACGTGATGAGAAGAAACAATCAGAGAATCACAAAACAAGCTATCAAGTGGAGCACAACAGGCCAAAGAAAAAGAGGTCGACCACGTGAAACTCTAAAGAGGACATTGTTAAGAGAGGATAGTTTAGTGGGCATAAAATCTCTTAATGAGGTTGAAAAGCTCGCCAAAAACAGGAAAACGTGGAGAACTACCATGCGAGTCCTATGTGACGTTTAGCGGCAAGGGAAGGATGTAAGATGTAAGATTTATATAATAATGTAGTGTTCTATACCTGCCCATATGTATAATTTTAGTACGCATGCGCAGCGACATAAATTATTGTTAGTGGGCATCGCAAAAAGAGGTAGCATGCCCATAACTCTGCTCTGTCCACTGTCTCAGTGACAATGACAGAATCTCTCATCTAACAATGAAGGCATAGCAGCCATACTTATTACACAAGATCTAGGTCATATCAACTCATTCAACTTCAGTAATAAACATCACTGAATAATCAGAATCAATTTTGTTATAAAGTTCTGGGGGAAGATTTTTCCTCAATCACCCAACAGCTTCAGGAAGATGAACAACCGATATTTTGGAAATTATTCAGGGAAATTATAATCTGCTTATCGTTATATGAACTATGTTTTCTTATCGTGAGAATGTCTGCATATCTTATCTTCTTCTTCTTCTTCGTTCGCACTGTCTGTCTATATCTGCAGTCCTGTCTCTTGGATAAATTTCACTGTTTTTTGTAATTCATGTATGGAACCGTAGAGCTTATCTTCTTTAGTGGTTTCACTGGGCCAGTAATTATTTCTCAGTGTCTCGTAGTTGATGCAGTTCTGGAGGATATGTTCCACGGTTTGGGGCACCTGTACATAGATTAGTAGTACCAGCCTTAAACTTTGTATACATATGACTTCGGAGTCGGCTGTGTCCTGTTCGGAGACGGAAGATGGTGACTTGTTCCTTTCTGTTTAGCATGTGATAGTCATCATGTGGTGGTGTTTGTGGCTTCCTGTAGGTTTTTATCATGCTTTTCTTCTGATTATAGGTGATTGGTATGTCAGGTTGCTCCATTTCAGTGCCCTCTTTGGCCAGATGGTCAGCTTTCTCATTGCCTGGTATCCCACAGTGGGAGGGAATCCATTGCAAAGTGACTCCATGTTGTAAGCCAATTTTTGACAAGGCATCCTTAAGGTCTGGTAGTTTGTTGCATTGAAGAGCTTCCAGTACTGATCTAGCATCTGTGAGAATTACTACAGGACATGTATCAATTCTGGAGTCTGATAGTTTTTCAACTGCAGCAATAATTGCCCTAACTTCTGCATCAAAGTTGTTGCAGTATTTACCAGTGGGTATGGAAATCTTGTCAATGGTGTTGTTTGGATATTCAATATATGTTCCTGCCCCACCATTCTTTATGGCATTATGTGCAGATCCATCTGTATACACACGTATCCAGGTGTCACATGGATATTTGTCATCTAGAACACTAAGTGTGGCTATTGATCTTACAAGACTGCTCTGCATCTCACCATTCTGCACACCTTTCACTTCAGTCTGAATAGTTATTTGTGTATAATCTGCTTCTTTCCATGGTGTATGCTCTGGTACAGATGATAATGGAGCGACTACAGTTCGAAGGTCAGGTATCAGCTTACGCATACGCTTGGCCTGATGAATGAAGCTGCTTCTTTTAAGCCGTCCTAATGCCAAGTTATTGAATCTCTCCTTCAGGGGATGGCTTACAGAGCTAAGGAATTTTTCTCCCATGGTCATGACCTTTGTGTCTCTACGTTCCTTTAGCGGTTGAACACCAACTATTTTCTGCATTTCTAATATCTTATCTATTATCTTATCTTATATCCTTCCCGTGCCGTTAAACGTCACATAGGGCTCACAAAGCAGTTCGCCAATATTTCCTGTATTCGGCGAGTCTTTCAACCTCATCAAAGGATTTTATGCCGGTTAATTTGGCCTCTCTTAACAATGTCCTCTTCAGAGTTTCACGCGGTCTGCCTCTTTTTCTTTGGTCTGTTGTGTTCCACTTGATAGCTTGTTTAGGGATTCTCTGATCATTTCTTCTCATCAAGTGACCAACATATGTCCATCTCCTTTTCCTGACTTCCTTTCTGGTGTCTTTCTGGTGTCATATGCTGCATATGACCAAAATAAATACAGTTTTATACTTAGGTAAATATTGCATGGTTTTAAATATATAAAAATCATATTTTTATTACACTTCCCGTCATTTTATGGGTTACAAGCATTTTTTAATGTCGCAAATCTTGTCACAGCATCACGTGACCAGTAAGATGCCAAATGCGGACGTAGCTGGTATGCATCTTTCATATTTGGTCTACAGTATAACCATACTGGCATATGTTTATAATGTAATTAAGGGACACATGTTTTACATCTAACTGTTGGCCAGGAATCTTCCGCGGGCTCTCTTACTTGGAATATTCCTTGTGATTGTCATCTACATATTGACCAACGTGGCATACTTGTCAGTGATGACTAGAGCTGAACTTCTGGCAGCCGAAGCTGTGGCTGGTGTAAGTGGATTTTTTTACAAATATAAATCTTTATTTATAACATTAAGTCTGTCTTTTTTTTCCTAAGCTACATATTCTTTATTTATCACGCTATGTCTGTATGTCTGTCTCTATAGTTTTAGTTATTTTAGACTGCTCTTACAGACACTGAATACAGTTAATTGTTTATTCTGAATAGTCCCGAAATTTTTGTTTAGTAGATAGTCATTTACGTATGTATGTAGATACTTCTGTACTGAGTGAATGTTTAAGAGCGAAACGTAAATGTTATATTTTATTTTATGTCTCTCAGCTTCAATGTTAGTTATGTTTGTTATATGAACAGCATATTTGTAGAATGTCTGGAATAGAGTGAAAGTTGTATGATAAAGGGCAGAATGTCAGACGGGCCTGCGTGCCTAATTCTTAACCCTTTTGAAATAAAGATTAATCAGTCAGTCAGTCTCTTTCTCTCTCTCTATTTATATGTATTTGTATAATAGCCAACTATGCGTATCTTGTTCCTTTCTCTCTGTGTATCCCTCATTTATTACAGTCTATTTTCTAGTGCCTGTGTTTTTTTTTTCAGTTATCAGAACTTGTCTGGCTGTATGTTTTCTTCACTTATACATGTGCCTCTCTCTTTCTCTCTCTCTATATATATATATATTACTCTTATTTGAAAATTCCTTTCACTTCTGTTTTCATATATTTTTTCTCTTTTTTTTCACACTGAATGTGATTGTTCTTCTCGATGCGTTTATCTCTCTATATAAAGAATTTGCTGCACCGACTCAATCCAGTCTTTTTTATATTTCTTTTCTTACGCAGATTTTATCCTTTTTTCCCTTATCCTTTATTTCTTACGCTGAATTTATCCATTATTTCCATACTTTATTTTTGATGTCCACTTTATCCTTTACTTCTTTTGTTATGTAGACTTTATCACGGTCTTGACCTCAATGCTTCTATGACATGGAATACTTGTACTTGTACGAACTCCCTGTAACTGCGAACTGTTGTTCTTTGCAGCCGATGCTGTAGAGATGTTGAGGCACAGCATCGTATCAGCGTGAAAGCGGGTTATGGCGGCTACTTGTTCAGTCCCGGAGTATAGCTAAAAAGCAGGGGGTGTGCAATTATTCTTTAGCAGACTCCACCACCATGGGGGCTATGGCGATCTCTGCCCCGTTAGCCAGGCTATGCCTGTTACTGGGGGTGCCACGGAGATGTAGGACAGGGTCTTGGTCAGCTATGGGTCGCTAACCATGAAGCTGGCATATCAGCTATGGGTCGCTAACCATGAAGCTGGCATATCAGCTATGGGTCGCTAACCATGAAGCTGTTATATCAGCTATGGGTCGATAACCATGAAGCTGGCATATCAACTATGGGTCGTTAACCATGAAGCTGGCATATCAGCTATGGGTCGCTAACCATGAAGCTGGCATATCAGCTATGGGTCGCTGATCACCTTATCGGCCGTCTCCACCCCCACAACGTGGAATAAAGTCTTATTTCTGAAGCACTGTCACTGTGGCAGGCGGCTGATGTTTTTCTTGATAAACCAGCTCAATAATTTCACCTTTATCTGCAACCTGCAGGTTTTTGCTGACCGTGTTCTGGGCGCAGGTGCTAAAATCATCCCTGTGGCGGTAATGGTGTCCACATTTGGCGCTGCCAACAATGCACTTTTTAGCAAGAGCAGGTTTGTTGTTTGGTAAACTTTCATCTTACATATTACATCTTACATTTTAAATCTTACATCCTCCCCATGCCGTTAAACGTCACATATGGACTCGCAAGGTAGTTCGCCAAGTTTTCCTGTTTTCGGCGAGCTTTTCAACCTCATCAAGTGATTTTATGCCCACTAATTTGTCCTCTCTTAAAAATGTCTTCTTTAGAGTTTCACATGATCGACCTCTTTTTCCCCAGCCTGTTGTGTTCCACTTGATAGCTTGTTTTGGGATTCCCTGATTGTTTTTCTTCTCATCAAGTGACCAACATATGTCAATCTCCTTTCCTGATCACCCATGAGACAGATTGTTGTTCAGTCATCTGTCTTATCTACTGCGTTGCTCTTGAATTCGGTCCACTTTGTACCAAGTATTTTCCTTAGACATTTGTTTTCAAAAGAGTCTAATTTATTGTCTATTTATTTCTTTAGTTGTTTTCCAGCTTTCGCATGCATAACTGAGGGTGGATATTACATTTGAATTGAATAATCTTAACTTGGTTTTTGTGCTTATAACTTCTAAATGCCATATGTTCTCAAGATTCTCGAAGGTCAATGCTACTTTTGCAATTCTAATTCTAATTTCCTTTCTTGTGTCACCATCCTGGTCTATGTAGCTGCCGAGGTATGCAGATTGGTGTACTTCTTCAACAACTGTTCCTTCTACGTATATTTACCTACTTGATTAATGACAAGTTCCATTATTTTTGTTTTTCCTTGTTAATTTCAAGTCATATTTTACTAGCCAGTGATGCCAGGTTATCCGTTTTTTCTTGCATCGATATCTCGTTGTCACCGATAAGAGTTACTTACGTCATCTGCAAAATCAAGATCTTCCAGTTGCATCTCATGTACCCAATCAATACCTGTGTTACCTGTGCAGCATTTTTTTCATTATAAAGTCTATTGTAATTCCATAAAGCAAGGGAGATAATACACATCCTTGTTTCACGCCTGTTTAAGTCTGGAACCATTCACTTATCCCTTCTTCTATGTTGACTGTACAAACGTATCCGTTGTAGAGATCCTTAATAATGTTGACAATGTTAGATGGTATTCCATGGTAAACGAAACATGGCTAAATCTATATAAACTTGAGAACAGTTTCAACAGTGCAAGTAAAATTGTCTATGTAACTTTATAATGATTAAAATCTTCTACAAACACTCATTCATTCATTCATTTATTCATTCATTTGCATGTCCCCTGCGGAACTTTGCCTCCCAAACAGCACTCCTGTAGGCCTCTCGGTTGTGAGTAAGATGGCCTGCTGCTGATGCATCCTTTTGCAGATCATCAACTATGTCTTGCAGCCATCTTCGCCTTGGTCTTCCTCTCTTTCTTTTTCCCATTATATACCCTTCCAAGACGGTCTTCTCTAGATTATCATGACGTTTAATGTGTCCAAAATGTTTAAGTTTTCTCTCTTTAATCCTCTTTACTAGCCAGCCTTCTTCAACATTAACTTCGTGCAGTATAGATATATTTGTTCTTTTTTGTGTCCATGATATTTGAAGAACTCTTCTGTAGCATTTACATTCAAAGGCATTTATGCGTTTCTCAGCTGTTTTGTTAAGTGTCCAGGTCTCACAGGCATATGTTGCAATGAGAATAATGCATGCCCTTAAAAATCTTATTTTTATAGTTCTGTCTGCTCCTCTCCACAGATTCTTTAGTTGTTTTACTTTCTGAAGAGCTTCTACAAACACTGCTCACTGAAAAAAAGAGGGAGACAGAGGTCATGGACATGTCCAAGACAGAAACACCAGCAAAATGTAGCATCAAAGTAAAAGGCACAGAATTCAAGCAAGTGGACAAATTGAAGTATTTAGGAACAATAATAACACAAGATGGAAGATGCGAAACTGAAATAAGGAGCAGAATAGCCCAGGCCAAGCCAGCATTTATAGAAATACTGCTCTGTTGATGTACACCAGAAAGAGAGTTGTTCAGTGTTAGTCGAAGCCGTATTGTTACATGGGCACGAAGCATGAGCAGTAACAAAAGACACTGAAAATACTGAAAGCAGCGACAATTTACTTCCTAAAAAGAATGATGAGAATACCACAGGCAGCCAAGAAAACAAACAAAGAGGCTCTAAGTGAGGCAGGTTAAAAGAGAGAAATTATGGCAAAATTCAGAACACGACACTCCAGATTTGTAGGACACGTTTTGAGAAGAGGCAAGCTCGAACATCTAGTGACAAGGGAAAATTATAGGGAAAAAGGGACAGAGGAAGACAAAAAAAAACAAGATACTCGACAGACTAAAAGAGTGGCATGGAGCATGGTCCAACACACAGCTTAGAGAAAGAACAAAGGATAGACGGCTGTGGAAATCAATGACAACCAACTCCTGATGGCACGAACCAGAGAGAGAGAGAGAGAGAGAGAGAGAGAGAGAGAAGTACCGCTACTGAAAGGATTATTAACGTGCACCCTATCAGATCTATACTGTCCAAAAAAAAAAAGAAAAAAAGAAACGCATAACTACTGATGTCCAATTTTAGCCATAACTTTGATATTCTATAGTTTTTTTTTAATTGAATGAATAAAATTTTCAAATTGCACACAATAAAACCTAATGGTTGAAACACTCACTTGACAGTTTCTTGCATCTGTGTGACGAGAATTTGTTAGTCCCAGGGGTTCTCAACTTAGTATGGTGTGTGGCCTCCGCTTGCATCGATCAGCGACTGGATCTCCTGGGCATAGACGCGATCAGATGTCTGATGTGCGCCTGTGGGATGGCTGCCCACTCTTCCTGGAGTGCCTGCCACAGATCACGACGATTGGCTGCAGAAACGCTTCGGCGACTAACACGTCTTTGCAGCTCATCCCATAGATACTCGATCATTTTCATGTCTGGAGACAGGGATGGCCAGGGAAGGGTGAGAATGTTGTTGGCAGTCAGGAACTGTGTGGTGAACCGTGCAGAATGGGGTCTGGCGTTGTCCTGTTGAAACACAGACCTTTGTGCAGACAAAAATGGAAGGACGCGGGGTCGAAGAAATTCACTGACGTATCGTTGTCCATTCAAGCTCCATCAGTCTGTACCAATGGAGTCCTTCCGTTGAAACTGATCATTCCCCATACCATTACACCTTCACCACCGTGCGGCGGAGCTTCATCAACGCAATTTTTTTGCAAAACGTTCATTTGGCGTACGTAGACCCTTCTCCGCATATCATGGCGGTGCAACAAAGAGGAAGATTCGTCACTAGACCCGACACATCTCCATTGATTGTCAGTTGTCCAGGGCCGATGCTGGTTGGCCCAAACAAGTCGATTTTGACGATGGTGTCTCGTAAGACATGGTCTCGTGCCACCAGTCCAGCTTCATGCAGTCTATTCCGGACAGTTTGATCAGACACGACATCCTGCAAGCAATGACTGGGCACTTGAGGAAGCTGTTGTAAACCAGTTTCTCAGGTGATGAAGCAGAATAAAGCGATCATCAGCTGCTGTTATCACCCTGGGTCGTCCACTGCGGTGCCGGTCTTCAGCTGAGCCAGTGGCTTGGAAACGGTGCCAAAGTCGACTGATGTACTCTGCTGCACGTTTAATTGCCTGGCAACCTGACTTTGACTTTCGCCTGCTTGCAGGCGACTACTAGCAATATTTCGTAAATTTTGCGATAGGCGCGCCATAACTGTCTGCTTGAAAATTAACTGAATTTCTTTGTGTAACCTTTTACAGGGTTTCATTTGCGTGGGAAGTGAGTTGTGCTCACCACAAAAATCACGACTTTTCCATAAACGCAACGTGAATTATGGTAAAAAAAAATGCGTGATTAACAAGGGCAGCTACTGCGTTCTGACTATACAGTAGAATAGCAAAATTCACGCTAAATCGTGGACCTGATATCTTGGTGACAATTTCTGGTTTGGTTGGAGATACCCGGGAAACATTTTTGGTCATAACATATAAAAAAATGAAGCTTATATAAGCTATGCGTGTCTTTTTTTTTTTGGAGAGTATAGTTTAGAGTATAGAGAGTATTGAGAGTATAGTCAATCATCACAGAACCAGGTAGAAAAATTGGAGGATACAATATTAACAACCTTCTGTATGCTGACGACACAGTACTGATAGCTGAGAACCAACAAGACCTGCAAAATCTCTTGGATAAAGTCCCAAAGAAAGTGAACAGAAAGGCCTTACTTTGAACATTAAAAAGACAGAGACTATGGTTATATCTAAGAAACAGAATCCACCAGCATGCAGTATTAAATTAAACGGAACTATTCTAAAGCAGGTGCAGAAATTCAAATACCTTGGAGCAGTAATAACTTCAGATGGGAAATGCAGAACAGAAATTAGGAACAGAATAGGCCAAGCAAAGACTGCATTTCAGAGAATGAGAAACATATTAACCAACACATCCTTATCAATGAATGTTAGAAAACGAGTCCTGAAATGCTATATTGAACCTATCTTGTTAGATGGAAGTGAATCATGGACAATAGGCAAGTCTGTACAAAAATCATTGGAAGCAGCAGAAATGTGGTTTATTAGAAGAATGTTGCGAATCCCCTGGACAGCAAAAATAACTAATGAAGAATGTATGAGAAGAGCTGGAGAGACAAAAAAAACCTTGTCAAAAAGATAAGAAAGAGACAATGTACTTTCATAGGACATGCAATGAGAAGAGGGGGCATTGAAAATATTATAACAACAGGAAAAATAGAAAGAAAAAGATCAAGAGGAAGACCAAGAGAAATGATACTGGACAGTCTGACGGGATGGTGTGAGAGGAGATCACCAACTGAGCTGACGGCCTCCATGAAGGATCGTGTACTCTGGAGAAGCATAATAGCCAACGCCAGTCGGCACGGCACATGATGATGATGATGATGATAGTTTTTGGCTCCTTAATTCGTTTATCACATAATTTCTTTGATGTACTATACTGTAGTGTACTATGTATATTTTGTAATAAGCTAACCTTATACTTTGTAATAAGTTAACCATCTCTGAGAGTCAGGAAGACAGTGCTGCAGTCCTATTCTGTGTGAAGCCAGGGGGTCAGTAAAGACACAGAAAGAAGGCTGAGAGGAGGTAGAATGTTCTTAAGAAGAAAGCTGAAAGTACCGTGGACAGCGAGAAAATCCAACGAGGAAGTTCTGAAAGAGGCCTAAGAAACAAGGAAAAGTATAACAAAGATAACAAATCGACAATCCACGTTTGTGGGGCATGTTTGGAGGAGAGGGCTAGAGCACCTAACGACAACAGGGAAGATCTAAGGTAGAAGAGACAGAGGTAGACAGAGAGAAAAGATGTTTGAAGTCCTGGCACAGGAAATGCTCAGTGACAAGCCTGTTGAGATGCACAAGGTATCGGGGGTTATGGAAGGACATGATCTCCTACGCAGTCGGCAAGGACATATACTGCGTACATCTGTTAGAGCTGTTTTCTGTCAAAGAGTCATTTGATGACCACATCACTCGCTTAAAGTCCCTTCAGAAAAAAACATTTCTTTCCCTCGTTCAGGTTGGTTTACGCCGCAGCCAAGGACAATAACTTCCCGGATGTGCTGAGCTACATCCAGGTCAACCAGCTGACCCCTCTTTGTGCCATGGCTGTGATGGTAAGTTTATGTTTTGATATCACTTCCTTGTAAAATATGAGCTGTATTACAAGGTCTAACATTCCTTCCTTCACAAATATGATCAGCATACTTTTATACGTTCTACCTTCACACAAAAATGTAATCGTTGCACAGTTATAAATCGTTCGTTTACGCAGAAATATAACGTTTATATAATAATTATACAATTATAAATCGTTCTTTTATACAGAAATATAACGTTTATATAATCATTATACAGTTATAAATTGTTCTTTTATACAGAAATATAAGTTTATATAATCATTATACAATTATAAATTGTTCTTTTATACAGAAATATAACGCTTATAAACTTATAAATCTTTTCTTCCCACAAAAAATAAATCATTAAAAATCTATAAATCCACCATCTCACTTGTTATCTTTCATTCCTTCATGCCTTCAATATCTGACTCTTCTGTCTGCGCTGAATGTCTTCTCCTTTTCTACGAGAATGTTAGAGAATGTGTTAAATAAAGAAGATGACAAATAAGAAGGCGTTTCTGGAAAATAGGGAACCTGCTGATAGTGCCTGGTCCAGTCTACTAGAGAGTATTTAGGTCGTGTCAGGTCATGTCGCCTTTAACTACTCAGTTCCATGAAGAGATGGGTATTAAAGGCTCCCTGACATTCCTTCCTTCCTTCTTTCCTGTTATAGGACTTTCTCTTTCTGTCTCTCTGTCTGTCTGTCTCTCTCTCTTACCCACTCTCCTTTCTTCTGTTTTATCCACTCTCATTCTCTCTATTTTACCAACTTTCCTTTACTTTCTTTCTGTATATATGCATATTTTTCTACCCCTTCAGCTCACTCTTACTCTCTCTCTCTCCCTCTCTCTCTCTCTCTCTTATATATATAAGCACTATATATATATATATATATATATATATATATATATATATATATACACTAGCACTAAAATGTTATTGAATGAATAGATTAGAATGAATTATGAGTGTTGAATGACAGAATGTACGACGGTCCTGCAGGCCCAACTCTTCAGTCTTTGAAGATGAAGTTTGTTCTCAGTGTTTTTACACGATCAACCCCTTCACTTCCATTCTCTCTCTCCCTGTCTCTCTCTCTCTTTGTCTCTCTCTCTCTCTGTCTCTGTCTGTCTTTGTCTCTCTCTGTCTCTTTCTCTGTCTCTCTCTGTTTCTCTGTCTGTCTCCTCTCTCTCTTTGTCTCTCTCTCTCTGTCTGTCTGTCTTTGTCTCTCTCTCTCTGTCTCTTTCTCTGTCTCTCTCTGTTTCTCTGTCTGTCTCCTCTCTCTCTCTCTCCTTCTGCATGTAAGTCACCCATTACGTCTTTTGACGTCACTTATTTATTTATAAACTTTCCTGTTCTCATTTCACCATTGTCTCACCAACTCAATAATTCTGTCACTGACTCTGTCATATTCTCACTGACTCTACTATATTCTCACTGATTCGATCATGTTCTCATTTACTCTACCATATTCTCACTGACTCTACCATATTCTCACTGACTCGATCATATTCTCACTGACTCTACCATATTCTCACCGACTCTACCATATTGTCATTGACTCTACATATTCTCATTGACTCTACCATATTCTCACCAACTCTACCATATTGTCATTGACTCTACATATTCTCACTGACTCTACCACATTCTCACTGACTCTACCATATTCTCACTGACTCAGGTCACCCTAAGCATGATACTGCTGGTCCCGGGTGATATTAGTTCCCTGATGAACTACATCGGTTTCCTCTCCGCTTTCTTCAGCGGTTGCGTCTACACCAGCCTCATTCTCTTCCGCCTCAAAAGCATGAAAGAGGCTGAACGTCCGATTAAGGTGAGCGCCTTAGGCTGTGATAGTGAACTGCCTTTTCGTGTGAAGGTTGTCGATTAGTGCACACGATACCTACGTTCTCTGTTCGACCCACAGGTAAAAACAGGTACAAATAATGCAGTCTCTGTTCGACCCACAGGTAAAAACAGGTACAAATAATGCAGTCTCTGTTCGACCCACAGGTAAAAACAGGTACAAATAATGCAGTCTCTGTTCAACCCACAGGTAAAAACAGGTACAAATAATGCAGTCTCTGTTCGACCCACAGGTAAAAACAGGTACAAATAATGCAGTATGCCTTTAGGAACGGGCACCCATTAAAGATGTACCATTGTAGTGATACGGCACCAGTCAAAGTAGTATTGCCGTAGAGGTGAACTGCATCTATTATTCGATATTTTGACTGCTGAAGTCGTGTCTAAAGTAGACAGCTAATTCATATGTGCTGCCAACAAGGTCAGGAATCTAGTGTAATGTCTTGTAATAATTTTGAAGTTCTACAAGGATCAGATAGTGAGTGTTATCTGTGGAATCCTTTAACTACTTTTGATTCTTAGACACGCACAATGAAACACCACCCGTGTAGGTACGCAGCCAGAGCACCAGATAACCACAGCACAGCAGGGCTAACATTCAAGAGCTCAATGAGACCCACATAGCCACAGTGTTGAGTAGTCAACCAAGACTATAATTCAACACTAAGATGTTGAGTAGTCAACCAAGACTGTAATTCAACACTAAGATGTTGAGTAATCAACCACGACTGTAATTCAACACTAAGATGTTGAGTAGTCAACCAAGACTGTAATTCAACACTAAGATGTTGAGTAGTCAACCAAGAGTGTAATTCAACACTAAGATGTTGAGCAATCAACCAGGAGTGTAATTCAACACTAAGATGTTGAGCAATCAACCAGGAGTGTAATTCAACACTAAGATGTTGAGTAATCAACCAAGAGTGTAATTCAACACTAAGATGTTGAGTAGTCAACCAAGACTATAATTCAACACTAAGATGTTGAGTAATCAACCAAAAGTGTAATTCAACACTAAGATGTTGAGTAGTCAACCAAGACTATAATTCAACACTAACATGTTGAGTAATCAACCAAGAGTGTAATTCAACACTAAGATGTTGAGTAATCAACCAAGAGTATAATTCAACACTAAGATGTTGAGTAGTCAACCAAGAGCATAATTCAACACTAAGATGTTGAGTAGTCAACCAAGACTATAATTCAACACTAAGATGTTGAGTAGTCAACCAAGACTGTAATTCAACACTAACATGTTGAGTAGTCAACCAAGACTATAATTCAACACTAAGATGTTGAGTAGTCAACCAAGACTGTAATTCAACACTAACATGTTGAGTAGTCAACCAAGACTATAATTCAACACTAAGATGTTGAGTAGTCAACCAAGACTATAATTCAACACTAAGATGTTGAGTAGTCAACCAAGACTATAATTCAACACTAACATGTTGAGTAGTCAACCAAGACTATAATTCAACACTAAGACAACAGTTTATTTGTGAAAAGATGGAGGATGGCTGGTGCAGATGAGGAAACATACTGCCACACGGCACTAACAACAACAACAACAACAACAACAACAACAACAACAACAACAACAACAACAACAACATACAGAACAGGTCTACCCGGGCAAGAGCTCGTTTCCCTAAAGGGGAAGTTGGAGTGTAAACAAAAGGAATGACAATAAAAATCACATACTTAACACAACTACTGAAACTCCAAAGGAAACTCCTCACTCACAAATACCAAAAACTTGAAACTGAGCAAAAATGTTGTCCTAACAAGGACAACTACTTCAGTCGTTACATTTCTAACACAAGTTGACTGTCCTAAAGCGGACAATGGCCAAAAGCCAGCTACATCTAGAAGAAGCTCTACCAAAAATAAAAAATCACAAAAATCCACTCATGCTCAGAAAACATCCTACGACAAATCTCGTCTGCTAGTGCTCATGATTCAAACATCATAATCCAATAATCATTCTCATAATCATCACTGACAATGCTCTGCTGCTTTTATATAACTGGCGTTACCTCTAACTCCCTTCGTGAACTTTCTGTCCGTGAAGTTCCACTTCATATGTCAAACGTTGTTATTCTAACCTTCGACTTCTTGAAAAATGTTTATAAACAATAAACTCTGTAGCCACATTTAGACTTGTTGTGACCATATTTAACTTTCTCTTACAGTAACAGTAACTTTCCACGTGCAACTTTTCTCCCCGTCATAGCAAGTGCCCACCACATTCTTCTCCCTGTCCTAACAAGTGGTCCACCAACTTCTTCTTCTCCCTGTCCTAACAAGTGGTCCACCAACTTCTTCTTCTTCCTGTCCTAACAAGTGGTCCACCAACTTCTTCTTCTCCCTGTCCTAACAAGTGGTCCACCAACTTCTTCTTCTCCCTGTCCTAACAAGTGGTCCACCAACTTCTTCTCCCTGTCCTAACAAGTGGTCCACCAACTTCTTCTTCTCCCTGTCCTAACAAGTGGTCCACCAACTTCTTCTTCTTCCTGTCCTAACAAGTGGTCCACCAACTTCTTCTTCTCCCTGTCCTAACAAGTGGTCCACCAAATTCTTCTTTTCCCTGTCCCAACAAGTGGTCCACCAACTTCTTCTTCTCCCTGTCCTAACAAGTGGTCCACCAAATTTTTCTTCTTCCTGTCCTAACAAGTGGTCTGCCAACTTCTTCTTCTCTCTGTCCTAACAAGTGGTCTGCCAACTTCTTCTCCCTGTCCTAACAAGTGGTCTGCCAACTTCTTCTTCTCTCTGTCCTAACAAGTGGTCTGCCAACTTCTTCTTCTTCCTGTCCTAACAAGTGGTCTGCCAACTGCTTCTTCTTCTTCCTGCCCTAACAGGTGGTCCACCAACTTCTTCTTCCTGCCCTAACAAGTGGTCCACCAACTTCTTCTTCTTCATGCCCTAACAAGTGGTCAACCAACTTCTTCTTCTTCATGCCCTAACAAGTGGTCAACTACTTCTTCCTCTTCTTGTTCTAACAAGTGGTCTGCCAACTTCTTCTTCTCCCTGTCCTAACAAGTGGTCTGCCAACTTCTTCATCCTGTCCTAACAAGTGGTCCGCCAACTTCTTCTTCTCCCTGTCCTAACAAGTGGTCCACCAACTTCTTCTTCTCCCTGTCCTAACAAGTGGTCCACCAACTTCTTCTTCTCCCTGTCCTAACAAGTGGTCCACCAACTTCTTCTTCTCCCTGTCCTAACAAGTGGTCTGCCAACTTCTTCATCCTGTCCTAACAAGTGGTCCACCAACTTCTTCTTCTCCCTGTCCTAACAAGTGGTCTGCCAACTTCTTCATCCTGTCCTAACAAGTGGTCCACCAACTTCTTCTTCTCCCTGTCCTAACAAGTGGTCTGCAACTTGACCTTCTGATTATTGATTTTAATGTTTCATAACCGGCCTAAAATTAGCCTGGACAGGGAATAAACTCTTGGTTAACCACTTTTTGATAAGATTGTCCTCCTTAGACTAACAAAAATTCACGCTTACTGTCTACCTCTCCTAAATACTGGTACACAGAGGGACCCGGATCATGCATCCACTTAGTTACAAACAGAGATGCCTGGATCATACACCCAATTAGTTACAGAGATACCTGGATCATATATCCACTTAGTTACAAACAGATACCAGGATCATACATCCATTTTGTTACAGAGATACCGAATCATACATCCACTTAGTTCCAAACTGAGATACCTGGATCATACATCCACTTAGTTACAGAGATACTTGGATCATATATCCATTTAGTTACAAACAGAGATACCTGGATCATACACCCACTTAGTTACAGAGATACCTGGATCATATATCCACTTAGTTACAAAAAGAGATACATGAATCATACATGCACTTAGTTTGAAATGGAGATACCTGGATCATACATCCACTTAGTTCCAAACAGAGCTACCAAGATCATTCATTCATTCATTTGCATGTCCCTTGCGGAACTTTGCCTCCCTAACAGCACTCCTGTAGGCCTCTTGGTTGTGAGCAAGAGAGCAAGATGGGCTGCTGCTGATGCATCCATTTGCAGATTATCAACAATATCTTGCAGCCATCTTCGTCTTGGTCTTCCTCTCTTTGTTTTTCCCATTATGTACCCTTCCAAGACAGTCTTCTCTAGATTATCATGGTGTTTAATGTGTCTAATATATTTAAGTTTTCTTTGTTTAATCCTCTTTACTAGCCACCCTTCTTCAATATTGTGGTATGGATATATTTGTTTTTTTTTTGTGTCCACGCCATTTGAAGAGTTCTTCTGTAGCATTTACATTCAAAGGCATTTATGTGTTTCTCAGCTGTTTTGTTAAGTGTCCAGGTCTCACAGGCATATGTTGTGATGGGAAAGATGCATGCCCTTAAAAATCTTATTTTTCTAGTTCTATGTGTTCCTCTCCACATATTCTTTAGTTGTTTTACTTTCTGAAGAGCGACAGATGTCCTCCTTTTAATTTCCCTCATTTATCTCCATTACTAGTTAGTAGTGATCCAAGATATTCAAAACTCTCCACTTCTTCCAGTTTTTCCTCATTGATACATATATCAGCTGCCTTGTTTGTTTTGTCAGTTGTCATCAGTTTAGTTTTCTTTGCATTAAGGTAGAGGTTTTACTCTTGACGATTCTTATGGACTGACATAATTAATTTTTCCATTCCTTTTTGTTTTGTGGACACTAATACTGTGTCATCAGCATGTCTAATCTCTGGTATTTCATAACCTCCCATTGTTACGGCATTGTAATATTCTTTGTTTACATCTCATCTAACATTCTTCATTATATTTTCAGTATACGAGTTAAATAAGTAAGGTGACAATATGCATCCCTGACGGACTCTTTGTTTTATGTCAAACCAAGTTGTTGTTTCACCATTTATTCTCACTGTTGCCTGTTGATCTAGATACAGCAGTGATGTTAATTTTATCAAATATGTTGGAAATCTAATTTTTTTCCATTATTTCCCAAAGTTTCTGGCATTGTACACAATCAAATGCCTTTGAGTAGTCTATAAAGGATAAATATAGATTCACATTAAACTCTCTGCATTTCTCTATTATTAATCTTATATTGAATATATAATCTCTTGATCCTCTTCCTTGCCTGAAACCAGCTTGGACCGTATTGACTTCTATTTTCTTACGAAGTCTAGCCATTATGATTTTTTAACAGAATGTTACTGGCATAACTAATCAGGGCAACAGTTCTGTAGTTTGTGCATAATTTCAGGTTACCCTTTTTTGGCAGTGGTATGAATACAGTTCTTTTCCATTCTTTTGGCCAAATACCTGAATGCCATATCTTTTTACATAGTGCATGATTGATTGTTGCACATTCCTTTCCTCCTGCTTTAATAAGTTCAGCTGTTATCTCATCACATCCTGGTGATTTACCATTTTTCAGACTCTTTATTGCCCATAAAACTTTTTCTATTGTCAGTTTGGGTTCTTTCTCCTCCAAAAATAATCCACACTGTTGATTTCTGCTTTCACAGTCACCTGGATCATACATCCACTTAATTCCAAACAGAGATACCTGGATCATACATCAACTTAGTTACAAACAGAGGTACCTGGATCATACATCCATGTAGTTCCAAACATAGCTAACTGGATCATACATCCACTTATTTACAAACAGAAGTACCTGGATCATATATCCACTTAGGTACAAACAGAAGTACCTGGATCATACATCCACTTAGTTCTGAAGAGAGACCTGAATCAAACATCCACTTAGTTCCAAACAGAGGTACCTGAATCATACATGCACTTAGTTCCAAACAGAGGTATGTGAATCATACATCTACTTAGTTCCAAACAGAGGTACCTGAATCATACATCCAGTTAGTTCTTAACAGAGATACCTGGGTTATGCATCCAATTAATTCTATACAGAGATACCTGGATCATACATCCACTTAGTTCTGAAGAGAGATACCTGAATCATACATGCACTTAGTTACAAACAGAGGTATCTGGATCATACATGCACTTAGTTCTAAACAGAGGTACCTGAATCATACATCCAGTTAGTTCTTAACAGAGATACCTGGGTCATGCATCCAATTAATTCTATACAGAGATACCTGGGTCATGCGTCCAGTTAGTTATAAACAGAATATGATTCACTCTCATATACAAGAAGCTATTAATCATATAGCTAGACAATGATAAAAATACAAGACAAAAACCTTTCCTAAACACTGTGCAAGACAATCCAGATACCTTAATTGTCTTTCCTGCACTCTCTGTAATTACATGCTTCGACGCCATCGATTTGTTTGCTGTATGCTTGTTCGTGAGCGCCAGTCTCTGCTCGTTGTCCACCATATTGGATGTAGGGAAACCTGTGATAAGAAAATAAACTATTTTGTACGTGCCTGATCATGTTGCTAGGGCTTATGTGAGTATGTATGTGTATGTATAGGTGGATGGCTTTGAGCGGTAACTACTAGTATGTTTCCCTGGAGTTTTTCTCGTGACAGTTCCAGTTTAAGTTTGTAAGTGTATTCGCTAAATAGGACAGTGACGTAAGAATGTGACATAAGAATGTGACAGTATCTGTGATATTTCAAAGATGTTTCGAACTTTGACCAGAAAAAGAATTGATTTGATAAATTAAACGCTGGAAATCATAAATAAGAATCATCGTCAAGTGCATTTCAACAAGAATAAGATACAAACATTCCCATACAGACGCACATACGTTATGACTTTCTATGAATGTATCCCCCAAACAGGTGCCACTGGTGATCCCAATGTTAATGTTGCTGGTCAGCGTGTACCTGTTTGTGACCCCGCTGGTCATCAGGCCCGACCTGAACTACGTCTACATCGCTGCAGCTCTACTGGCTACTGGGACCTTACTGTACATACCATTCATCCATTTCCGGTTAGCGTTGCCTGGATACGGTTAGTAAACTGACAGCATGTGACCCCAGAGTTGCCTAGATTTAAGAGATAAGAATTAATATTTATTATTTACACAAAATAAAAAATACCAGAACAATATGGTATAGAAGTGAAGAACCGTTTCGAAATCCTGATGGATGTATAGGAGGAGATGACACCAAATGATTTGTCTGCACAGGCCAGAGATATCTTAATAACAACAGCTAAAGACATGGTTCCAGTAAAGAAAACACAAAAGAATGGATGGATTACAGCAGGCACACTAGAAATGATAAAACAACGTAGAGAAATGAAAATGCAATGGAAAGAGACAAACAACAACAAAGAGGGATATAAATCTTTAACAAAAGAAGTACGAAGAAACATAAGAAAAGACAAAAAACCAGTACATACAAGATTGTTGTGAAAGAATGAAAGGACATCAGAAGTGTGGAAGAGATAGTGAAATATTTAAAGAAATGGAGACATTGACGAGAAATGTCACACCTAAGCTAAATGTAATCTATGACGAGATGGGGAATACCTTGACACAGACAGAGGAAATTCTAGAAAGATGGAAGGAATATTGCAGAGGAATGTATGAAACAACTGACTGTGAAAGCAGAAATAAACAGTGTGAATTATTATTGGAGGAGAAAGAACCTGAACCGACAATAGAAAAAGTTTTATGGGCAATAAAGAATCTGAAAGATGGTAAATCACCAGGATGTGATGAGATAACAGCTGAACTTATTAAAGCAGGAGGAAAGGAATGTGCAACAATCTATCATGCACTATGTAAAAAGATATGGCATTCAGGTATTTGGTCAAAATAAAGGAAAATAACTATATTCATACCACTGCCAAAAAGGGTAACTTGAAATTATGCACAAACTACAGAACTGTTTCCCTGATTAGTCATGCCAGTAAAATTTTGTTAAAAATCATGAGTAGACTTTGTTAGAAAATAGAAGAAGAAGTTAATATGGTCCAAGCTGGTTTCAGGCAAGGAAGAGGATCAAGAGATTATATATTCAATATAAGATTAATAATAGAGAAATGCAGAGAGTTTAATATGAATCGATATTTATCTTTTATAGATTACTCAAAGGCATTTGATTGTGTACAAAACCAGAAACTTTGGGAACTAATGGGAAAAATGGGATTTCCAACACATTTGATACAATTAACGTCACTGCTGTATCTAGACCAACAAACAGCAGTAAGAATAAATTGTGAAACAATAACTTGATTTGACATAAAACAAGGGGTCCGTCACGGGTGTATATTGTCGCCTTACTTATTTAACTTATATACTGAAAATATAAAGAAGAATGTTAGAGAAGATATAAACAAAGAATACTGCAATCCCATAACAATTGGAAGTTATGAAATACCAGAGATTAGACATGCTCATTACACAGTGTTACTGCCCACAACACAAAAAGGAATGGAAAAACTAATTACATCAGTCCGTAAGAGCAGCGAAGAGCAAAACCTCTATCTTAATGCAAAGAAAACTAAATTGATGACAACTGACAAAACAAACAAGGCAGCTGATATATGTATCAATGAGTAAAAATTGGAAGAAGTGGAGAGTTTTGAATATCTTGGATCACTACTAACTAGTGATGGAGATAAAATGAGGGAAATTAAAAGGAGGACATCTGTCGCTCTTCAGAAAGTAAAACAACTAAAGAAGCTGTGGAGAGGAACAGACAGAACTACAAAAATAAAATTTTTAAGAGCATGCATCTTTCCCATCGCAACATATGCCTCTGAGACCTGGATACTTGACAAAACAGCTGAGAAACACATAAATTCCTTTGAATGTAAATGCTACAGAAGGGTTCTTCAAATATCATGGACACACAAAAAAATATATATATATCCATACTACAAGAACTTATGTCTGAGTGGCGAAGTGGTTAGTGCACTTGTCTCTCATGGCGAAGGTCGAGGGTTCAAATCCGGCCGGAGGCACCCCAGTCATCGAGCTGTAGAAATGGGTACCCGACTTCTTCTGGAGTTGGGGAAGGAAAGACGGCCAGGCGTGACACTGACCATATCACCCTCTAGTGTGCTGACAGGTCAAGGAAAATATGGGCACTAACACCATATCCCTATGTACCCTTCAGGCATGACAGGGTTACCTTGACCTTACAAGAACTTATTATTGAGGAAGGCTGGCTAGTAAACTTCAGATGGGAATGCAGAACAGAAACTAGGAACAGAATAGGCCAAGCAAAGACTGCATTTCAGAGAATGAGAAACATATTAGCTAACACATCATTATCAATGAATGTTAGAAAACGAGTCCTAAAATGCTATATTGAACCTATCTTGTTATATGGAAGTGAATCATGGACAATAGGCAAGTCTGCACAGAAATCATTGGAAGTAGCAGAAATGTGGTTTATTAGAAGAATGTTTCGAATCCCCTGGACAGCAAAAATAACTAATGAAGAATGTATGAGAAGAGCTGGATAGACACAAAATCTTGTCTAAGAGAGAGACAATGTACTTTCATATGACGTGCAATGAAAAGAAGGAGCACTGAAAATATAATAACAACAGGAAGAATAGAAGAAAGAAGATCAAGAGGAAGACCAAAAGAAATGATACTGGACAGTCTGACGGGATGATGTGAGAGGAGATCACCAACTCAGATGATGGCCTGCATGAAGGATCGTGTACTCTGGAGAAGCATAATAGCCATCGCCAGTCGGCACGGCACCTGATGATGATGATAGTTATTAAAGAGGATTAAAGAGAGAAAACTTAAATATTTTGGACACATTAAACGTCATGATAATCTAGAGAAGACCTCCTTGGAAGTGTACATAATGGGAAAAAGAAAGAGAGGAAGGCCAAGGCGAAGATGGCTGCAAGACATCGTTGATGATCTGCAAATGGATGCATCAGCAGCAGGTCATCTTGCTCACAACCGAGAGGCCTACAGGAGTTCTGTTAGGGAGGCAAAGTTCCTTAAGGGACATGCAAATGAATGAATGACAAAAAAATATAGCTGTATTTTCTAGACCAGTGGTTCCCAACCTTGTTTTGCTTGTGGACCGTCTTTCCGGTTCGACAACAGCTCTTTAAAAATATAGATAAATCAATGAATAGAACACAGATAATGCTAAGACTGCTTCAGTAGAGCCAATCACGAGGGTCCAGGGACCACAAGTTTAGAACCACTGTTGTAGGCACACAATTTTCTGAAGATATTTTCTCAAAGAAAAATATTCTACAGTAATTTTCTTTGATCAGAATTTCTACTAGTATTTTCTTGTTCGAGATTTGTGCTGACATTTTCTAACTACTACATGTTAGACCATGTTTTATTATTTGTGTTTATTTATATCTCCTCTATTCCTCTCCTATAATTTATCACCACAACTCCAAGTTTCCAGGATAACTTGGCTGGAAAACGATGTACACAGAGAGTAATTTAAATCTGTCAACAATGTAGTAATGTCGCATTCATGCTAAATCTTCCCTGTAATTCTCCGTCTTTTACATGGTTACACATTTTCCGACTTTTTTTTTTAATGAGGCACTTTTCCTAAACGCAAGCGTGCCAGGTACTGATTTTGACAACTGGGTCTGCTAGAAGGAAAGATCGAAAAGTGGTAGTCTAATCCATTAAATTGTTTCCGACACCCATAAACCAGTCACAAGACTGTACGCTGATATATGAGACTACATTACCAATAAGCCAGAATCACAAAACTGTCTGCTGATACATGAGACTACATCATGAATAAACCAGAATCACGAGACTGTAGACTGATACATGAGACTACATCACCAATAAACCAGAGTCATTAGACTGTAGACTGATACATGAGACTACATCACCAATAAACCAGAGTCATTAGACTGTAGACTGATACATGAGACTACATCACCAATAAACCAGAGTCACGAGACTGTAGACTGATACATGAGACTACATCACCAATAAACTAGAGTCACAAGATTGTAGACTGATACACTAGACTACATCACCAATAAACCAGAGTCACAAGACTGTCCGCTGATACACGAGACTACATTAACAACAAACCAGAGTTAAAAGATTGTAGACTGATACATGAGACTACATTATCGGTCACAAGACTTATAAAACAGAGTCACAAGACTTATAAACCAGAGTCACAAGACTTATAAAACAGAGTCACAAGACTTATAAAACAGAGTCACAAGACTTACAAACCAGAGTCACAAGGCTTATAAACCTAATTCCTAGCAATAAAATCCACTTTTCTTCTTCATCCACAGATAAAATTGTCACGTGGATACAACTGGCGTTTCAAGTTAGCCCGCCTACTAAAACAGATTAAAAGTATTATTTACCACTCCAATTTTTTTTTTGGCTTTTAAAAAATCTCTGTCACGTTCTGTTCATTCTGTCACTCTAACACTATCTATCACATTCTGTCCAGTCTGTCACTCCATCACTCCATCACTCCATCAGTCCATCACTCCATCACTCCATCAAACAAACACATGCTCCATCCCACTCAACTTTGCTACACTCCTTTCAAAAGAAAATTCTTCTCAGCACCACACTCTCTTCACATCCTCTCTTCCCACATTCTCTTCACCCCCTCTCTTCACATCCTCTCTTCCCATATTCTCAGCACCCCACTCTCTTCACATCCTCTCTTCCCACATTCTCTTCACCCCCTCTCTTCACACTCTCTCTTTGCACTCTCTCTTCTCGCCCTCTCTTCACACGCTCTTCACACTCTCTCTTCATACCCTCTATTCACACTCTCTCTTCATACCCTCTCTTCACACTCTCTCTTCATACCCTCTCTTCACACTCTCTCTTCATACCCTCTCTTTACATTCTATCTTCACACCCTCTTTTCACACTCTCTCTTCACACCCTCTCTTCACACTCTCTTTTCATACCCTCTCTTCACACTCTCTCTTCATACCCTCTTTTCACACTCTCTCTTCACACTCTCTCTTCATAGCGTCTCATAAAATATCTACTCTCTCCCCTTTTAAAATATGAAAGTACATTAGCCAGAATGGCTAATCTCTGGATCAAAGTGGAACAAGATGATGAGGTTGTTTACAAAAAAACCGAACTTCTAAATATTAATATAATTTTTTTTACTCTCGCCAGCAAAAGATGAATGTTCAAAAGATCTATCGATGTGCTGGAGGTCACTGGGTCAAAGCTGACCCAAAATGTCACCCACCTTCTGCTAAACTGTCGTATCAGGAAATTATGTCTCATCAGCTGGTAACAGATCATATAAATAGAATATCTCAGGCACCATCCTGGATCTATGCCCATTATGTGATCAGCCCTAGGAAACTGTAAACGGTCACATATTTTAAGTTTTTAGAAACAAATTTCTTCATCTACCATCAGAAACATATAGCACAACATACAGAAAACTACAAAGTCTAAACACACAAGTTCTTTTGGCGAAAAAGCGCTCTCGAGTTCCGTGCGTGGGGAGACAGGCTTTCGCTCCCTTCCCGGACGGCGAGAGTTAAGGTGTTTCGATGCAGAAGCAAGTGGTTTGTCCGTCGAGCGAAGCATGTAAACGGCTAGCCAGCCAGGTTCGTGATAACGATGTAGTACGGTTTTGTCGACCGATGGTCTCGAAATTGGCCCATCTCTCGCAAAGAGTATCGGGTCTGCAGTATGTAACGTGTGTTGTTTGTGGGTGGTCAGGCTTTCTTTTCCGCTCGTTAGAGCAGAGAGAGCCGCCCCCCGCCGGTTAAAGGAAATGAAACGCCGCCGGGGTCGAAAGGGATCCGCTCTGAGCAGAGCGCTGTCTCCCTTGCCCCGCGTCGGTCTGTCGGCAGATATCCGACAAAGGTTCGGTGAAGAAAGCTATCTGGTTGATCCTGCCAGTAGTCATATGCTTGTCTCAAAGATTAAGCCATGCATGTCTAAGTTCACACTGTCTCACGGTGAAACCGCGAATGGCTCATTAAATCAGTCGAGGTTCCTTAGATGACACGATCCTACTTGGATAACTGTGGCAATTCTAGAGCTAATACATGCTTACCAAGCTCCGACCCTCGTGGAAAGAGCGCTTTTATTAGTTCAAAACCAATCGTCGTTGCCCTTCGCGGGGCGCGGCGTCCCAACTGGTGACTCTGGATAACTTTGTGCTGATCGCATGGACTTCTGTGCCGGCGACGCATCTTTCAAATGTCTGCCCTATCAAATGTCGATTCGCTGTTGGCGAGATCTTCAGCTGCCGTGCGTGGAGCGGTGCTCCTCCCGGCCAATGAAGAAATTTGCAAATGAGGTTGCCGCGCAGCATCACTGCGGAAAAGGTGGTTGAAAGAATAAAGCGAAGCTAACAGTCAAATCACAGCACCTCTGGTCTGGAGGTCGGCCACGTCCTGAGTGCAGTCATATCGGGTGAAATGCATGAACCGGCTTGTCCCAGAGGTTAAGTCACTGCTGGCTTGACTTTTCAAATGCCGCGCGCGGAGTGAAGCTCCTCCCGGTTAAGGAAGTAAATGCGGAAATAAAGGTTGCTGTGCGGCGCCGATGGGAAAAGGTGGTGGAAAGTGAAGTTTAACCTGGTATGTCCAGTAGTATCGCTACGAGAGCTATACCACGGCACCTCTGCTCTAGAGGCCGCCTATGTCCGAAATACACCTACACTGGTGAAATATGCCTAAACCGGCACACACCAGGGGTGGAACTCGATGGCTAGACATGTCATGCCACCTCCGCTCTAGAGGTCGGTAACGCCTGATAAACACCCATACTGGTGAATTTTGCCTAAACCGGCTCATACCAGGGGTGAATCTTGAAGGCTATGAATGTCACAGTACCTCTGCCCTAGAGGTCGGTCCCGTCCCAAACACTCCCATACTGGGAAATGCCTAAACCGGCTCAACCCAGGGGTAGAAGTCACTAGTAGCGAGGATTCGCCCTCCTGGACAAAAGCTCCATCCTGGTCACAACTAGGAAGGGTAGCGGCCACGACCGCAAAATGCTGAAGTCGGAGACACTGGACCAGGGAAGTCTAGATAGGCAACCACCTCTCACCCGGGGGATGTTTGCGTATCCTAATCACGCTGAGGTTTTCCGGTGAGAAAGTCCAACTCTGGACTGGATGGGCAACCACCTCTCACCCGGTGGTGATACACGGGTATCTCAAAACACGTCGAGGTTTTCCGGTGAGAAAGTCCAACTCTGGCCTGGGTGGGCTAACGCCTCTCACCCAGCGGGGATGCACTGATATTCCAAACACGTCGAGGTCTTCCGGTGAGAAAGTCCAACCCTAGACCAAACTGGTGCAATGAAAACCACGGTGTCACGCAATCCCGCTTCCGAGACCCACCAAGAATACAGGCTAAAGCACTGTGATACTCTGAACCCCTTGTGGTCCTTTCGTGGAACTCGTGTGGTCTATTTTGGACCACACAGGGGACCACGGGACCTAACAAGGACCACATGCGTGAATTCAGTAGGTTCACAGTGCGGTTTTTGGTGGTAGAAGTGAACGAAGAAGAAGAAGAAGAAGAAGTAAACACACAAGCACACACATAAAAACTAGAGAGTTTAAAACACACACACACATACACACACATAGAGAAAAGTAGAAAGTTTCAAACACATACATAAGTGGAAAATTTAAAGCACACACATACATAAAGAAAACTAGAAAGTTTAAAACACAACACATATACAGAAAACTAGAAGATTTAAAATACACACGTAGAGAAAACTAGAAAGTTTAAAACATACACACACATACATAGAGAAAACTGGAAAGTTTAAACACAACACACTTATAGAGAAAACTAGAAAGTTTAAAACACAACACACATATACAGAAAACTAAAAAATTTAAAATACACACGCAGAGAAAACTAGAAAGTTTAAAACTCACACATACACACCCACACACACACACACACACACACACACAACTGGAACTTTTAAAGTTTGAAACACACACATATACAGAAAACTTTATAGTTTGAAACATACACGCACACATACAGAAAACTTGACAGTTTATAACATACACACATACTTGCACATATCAGGAGAAAATGAGCCGAGGGACAGGAAACCACAGGCATCCGTATGTTTAACAGCAACAACAACAACAACAGCAACAACAACAACAACAGCAATAACAACAACAACAACAACAGCTCCATCATCACTGCACAGGCTGCTAGACAAGGCGACAGCGGCCGCTCCTGGGAGGATATAAACTGAAAAGAAAGAAGGAGTGGTCGCACTTTAGCTCTTCTTAAATTCTGCCAGTTTGTATTCTACTAAGATCCCTCACAGCACTGGAGGAAACAGCAGCAGAAGCAGCAGAAGAAGAAGAAGAAGAAGAATTGTGTAGGCGCTGTATTACTAGCATAAGAATGAGTTCTGAAAAATTAATATCAATGAATTCTTTCAGAGGCAAAAATAATGAAAAATAAATGCATTTAACGAAAAACAAAGTATAACACTTTTATCAGCGTTCTTGCTCAGTTTCTCCACCTTACTGTAGACAGCAACAGCTGAAAATCTGGAAGAAAACAGTCAGTTCTCAGATCTTACCCGCTACTTTTTGGGATGAAAAACATTGGAAGATTTAAACAGAAACAGGCGAATCTGAACTTCAATAATGTAAAGGGAGGCTACCACAAGAATACATCGAAGTAAAGAGAGATAATCAAAACAATATTTTTCCTGCTCACGTACAGAAAACGATATACACTTTAATTTTAAATAAATACAATTTAAAAGGAAAGTGCTACGGGGATAATGATGCAGCTATTTTATCAAACGCAAGAATTCACACCATTGACCCAAATTCTGTTTTTATTTGAAAGTGTAAACTAGAGTCTTACTAACAAAGTAACAACATATTTTTAACTTTTTTTTTGTTCACCTCCAGCAGTAAACAAGTAAGTGAACAAACAGGCAAGAAGATAAAATAACTACAGTTTGTAAAGATAAGTTTTCTTTCATGCGAGAATCACAGCTACATCTGCATTCATGTTCCGCATAACGTCTACGATACGTTGTGAGAAATAAGACGTTATGTGAGTTAGGCGTTGTGCGAACACTATCTGTGCGTACCAAACCTGTATGGAATAATGTAACGTGCCAGTATGGAGTAATGTAACTTGCCTGTATGGAATAATGTAACGTGCCAGTATGGAATAATGTAACGTGCCTGTATGAAATAATGTAACGTGCCTGTATGGAATAACGTAACGTGCCTGTATGGAATAACGTAACGTGCCAGTATGGAATAATGTAACGTGCCAGTATGGAATAATGTAACGTGCCAGTATGGAATAATGTAACGTGCCTGTATAGAATAGCCTGTGTGGAATAATGTAACGTGCCTGTATGGAATAATGAAACGTGCGTGTACTGTACTATTATACTCCTGTCAGTGTAACAGCTTTGTTTACATGAGGCACGAAATACACGTGTCGCGTCAGGGCTGAAAATCCCCTGCGTCCCGTTATACGGTCCATACTCTGGAACTGATGTAGTATAAGGAACCATTGCTGTATACGTTGTCAGATGCTGTCCAGATGGATGTTGTGCGGGCTATGACTGTAGTTCGTTTCACGTTTATCTATTCTTCACTCAAAGTATATGTTCTCTTTTTTTTCTTTACTTTGCATGTAACTCCCCCCCCCCCCCCCACACACACACACAACTCCCCTCCTCCGTTTCAGCCGCCCCCACATTCTGATTTTCTATAACAGCTATTGAACCGTGTCAATCACTCTGATGACAGAAGCCGCATAGTGCTCGAGAATCACTACATATGGGACCCTGAAACCACACACTTTGAACTCGAAATTCAGCTATATTTATGCATTCTTTTCTCTACAGTCATATTCCCTCTCTACTAAGTTCTACACTTTCCTCACAAAACACTAGGTCTTATTATTGACCAACATCTGACCTGGAACTCTCATGTGCAATATCTAACAAAACTCATCACACAAATAGTATACCAGTTAGCCAAAATTAAGCACTTCATCGATCAAGACACTAGGAAGACATACTACATATCTCATATACAAACACATTTAGACTATTGCTCAACAGTCTGGGATGGTTGCTCAGTGTCAAATACAAAGAGGCTTTGCTCACTCCAAAAGCGAGCAGTAAAGCTTATTAGTGATAAAGATCAAGCACAAACAACTAACCATCACAAACGTATCAAAATACTACATCTTAAGAGCAGGTTCCTCTTCAACAAAGCCAAGTTAGTACATCAAATTCTTTCACGGCATGCCCCGCCTTATCTATGGAACCTGTTTAAATTTAGCCCAAAGTGCAGCCAACCCTTGAGCAACATATGTCTTCCAAAACCTAGACTTGATCTTTACAAGAAAAGCCTTAGTTATTCTGCTGCTTATCTTTGGAATACCCTCCCATCCTTTATAAAAAATATAAATGATACTCCTTCCTACAACTACAAGCTTTCCCAATATCTATTTGATGTCGACTACATGCCTCCATGAATTATAACACTTAAAAGTTATCTTACAGACACCGAATACAATTAATTGTTTCCTGAATAGTCCTGAAAATTTTGTTTAGTAGATAGTCATTTATAATGTATGTAGTTATTTCTGTACTGAGTGAATGTTTAAGAGCGAAACGTAAATGTTATATTTTATTTTATGTCTCTCAGCTTCAATGTTAATTATGTTTGTTACATGAACAGCATATTTGTAGAATGTCTGGAATAGAGTGAAAGATGCATAATAAAGGGTAGAATGTCAGACGGGCCTGCGTGCCCAATTCTTAACCCTTTTGAAATAAAGATCAATCAATCAGTCAATCAATCACCTGTAATTTATATTCCAGAGCCGTCACTATGTAAGATTACAAAACCTTTACCCCAGCCACATCCATCTGCTCCACCAGCTCTTTTCTCAGCTTGACTACCATTATATCCCTCTCTCTCTCTTTTCTATTTTGCCCAACCCCTCATTACTACCAACCTGTCACAGCTCACAAGTCCATCACAGCTTTTTTTCAAGTGACGCTATGTGTTCTCCCTTTTTTTCACCATATTCCCCCATTCTTGTTTGTTGTAAAGCTTTCATGTCAGCTGATATTTTCTCCTCTTTCCCTGTTTCTTTGTCCTGTATATTTTTGTATGATGAAGGTGGAAGAAGACACTGTCACCCATCTGTGGCTGACATGATGAAGGTGGAAGAAGACACTGTCACCCATCTGTGACTAGCATGATGAAGGTGGAAGAAGACACTGTCAGCCATCTGTGGCTGACATGATGAAGGTGGAAAAAGACGCTGTCAGCCCAGATGGCTGACAGGCTGGCGTCAGGTTTGGCGAGCCATGGTTGACCAAGGCCATGCCCCGCCCCTCCGTGGTACCCCCAGTATCAGACCTAGCCTAACTAAGGAGACAAGGATTATCATAGTCTCCCATGGTGGTGGAGTCTGCTAAAGAAGTATTCATACTCACTTTTTTAGCTGCACTCAGGGGCTGAAAAACTAACTTCCATGACCCACTCCCAATCCAACTCTATGCTGTGCTCAACATCTCCACAGCATCGGCTGCAAAGAACACCAGCTTCGATTTCCAAGAAGAAGAAGAAGAAGAAACTGGAAGGTTACAGCCCTGTGTTTCTTAACTAATAAAGCTGTTCCTACTTTTGTTTTAAATAGCTGTAATATCTTTGTAACTGAAAGCTGTTATAGACGCGCTTCACAGCTGTGCTCTTTAAAACTGTAAGCTGTTCTAGTGTAACAGAACATTATTTCTGTACAGATTGTTGTGAGCAACCCCCGTTGTGTGGTCAAATAGACCACAGCTCAGTCTGTTTATGTCAAGCACGAGATTAGTGTCACGTGTTTCCGTGGCACAACTGAGTCACGTGATTTAGGTTAGGTGGGATGTGTGAACGAGTTGAGAGGGGAGTTTGTCGTCTGAATGTTGTAGTGATAGGTCGTGATGTTCAATTCTAGTAGGAATGTAGTTTGGTTTTTTTTTAGTTCAGTATGTAAGGTAGTTGGACTGTCCTTGTTAGGACAAAAATTTGTTGTAATGGATGTATTGTTTTTTTATTGGAAAGGTCCTCGTAGCATGTAGATTGTGTGTTGATTGTTCCGTTATGGACAAGTTTTGAATGTCTGACTTAGTCCCATGGCGATGTTAGTCGCCCGGACTTATTTCTTGTAATCATTTGTATTATTCTCATCAAGTTTTACACTTCACATCACTGCAACACACATCTAACAAATGGGTTTTCATCATTAAACATTTTTTTGAACTGTGTCTGATGAATCCTGTGATTATTGGATTCATGTTAAGTGTCAACTGTGGTGTAGAGTTTGTTGACTTACATGTAACTGGTCATGTCGTGTATTGATGAGTTGTGGAGTTATTGTTACCTGGGTTGTCCTGTTACACAGTGTATATCATTGTAACGTCTGTTGGGTCTCTGAACCTAGTGCTCATGTAAGTGAAAATGTAGCAGTACACAGTACACGAAGGAAAACAATCTTCTGATAGTGTTGCCATGTCACTAATGTAGTAGTGATAGGGGCACTGCTTTACTAGATGCGCTTCACAGCTGTGCTCTTTATAAGTGAAAGCTGTTCTAGATACGCTTCACAGCTGTGCTCTTTATAAGTGAAAGCTGTTCTAGATACGCTTCACAGCTGTGCTCTTTATAAGTGAAAGCTGTTCTAGATACGCTTCACAGCTGTGCTCTTTATAAGTGAAAGCTGTTATAGATTAAAGTAAGAGAACAAATTGTGTATGATTAGACCTCGAAGAGGTCTCCTGCCATGTCCGTGTTCGAATCCCAGGTAATTCCCTTGTGATTTTTCTTTCTCTCACGTCTCACTAAAGTGCTTTGTCTACGATTTTTTCGAGGTCTAATCATACAAAATTTGTTCTCTTCCTTTACTGTACCAAAGCCTCGTAGTTTCCTATTTATAAAAAATTATAAAAAATTGTTATTTATCTGAAACTAACTTCATGTAATAAGTATTCATTCGTTTGTTATTGTTGTCCAAGTTTGCACCAGACATGGCAGGAGACCGTGTGTATGTTTGTCTAGTTGGTACCTGCTAGAGAAAATGAATCTAAGCTACGGAATTTCTGTGTCATGACCTTGTTTCTTTCCGGGTGTCACGATCCCTCATGTCTGCTGAGCAGTTACTAAAGACTATGTCATCAAAACACCTTTTTTGGGGTGCTAGTTGGCCAAGTCGATAGTACGCTGTTCTCTCGTGGCTAGACGGCTGCTCGTCCTACCGGAGTCCGTGTTCGAATCCCAGGTAATTCTCTTGTGATTTTTCTTTCTCTCACGTCTCACTAAAGTGCTTTATCTACGATTTTTTCGAGGTCTAATCCTACAATATTTTTTCTCTTACTTTACCGTACCAAAGCCTCGTAGTTTCCTATTTATAAAAAATTATAAAAAAACTGTTATAGATTAGCTTCACAGCTGTGTTCTTTATAGCACTGAAAGCTGTTCTAGATACATTTTACATCTGCTCTCCTATAAACTGAAAATTGTTTTAAATGCACTTCACAGCTGCGCTATTTATAACTGAAAACTGTTCTAAACATACTTCACAGCTGCGCTCTTTATAAACTGAAAGCTGGTGATATCATTTATATACAGTGTATGAAACACAGACATGGAAGGCGTGACCACATAAAATGTATCCCTGTTTAAAATAAACCTCGTTATCCCGGGATCTTTGTACCGCAATCGCTCTCTGTCCGGTTTCTCATGCGTGACTTGAATAAAAAAGAATCTTCAGGCGAAGAGAGAGACTTAATGCTGGGAACTTTGCCTGAACTGTGGCTCTGACGGACATGGAAACAAGTGGAGAAGACGAAATGAAGGTGCGTATTATGGAAATGTTGCCTTTAATATCCTTTCTTGAATTCTTCATTACTATGAAAACGGTTTGAAAGGTTGGTTGTTTGTTTTGTTTTCTTGTTTCATGGCTAACGAATCGTGCATGTTCATCTCCACAACATTAATACGGTAGCCATGAATGCTTACTTTCACGGCTGCAAAATTTGTGATACATTCGTGATATTTAATGGTTTGTAATCAATAACTCTTGACCAAAGTCACAACTCCGGGGACAAGTGAACAGGATTAGTGAAGGCGAAAGTCTCAGCCTGATTTTCTGCTTGAATATAAATAAGAGAGAAATTATTTTTGACTTTTCTGTTTGCGCTGTATAAAAGTCTGCTTACTTGACCGGTATGTGTAGAGAGTACAAGTTATAACTTGAACAATTTCCTCATGTTCTGTCTGGTTTTCTTTCTTTCTTTTCTTTTTTTTTTCTTTTCTTTTCTTTCTTTCTTTCTTTCTTTCTTTCTTTCTTTCTTTCTTTCTGTATTCTCATCTGAGATTCTGTACCGATGTTGATCTTGTCAGGTTTGGGATGTCTACATATTATACATAATATGTGTTACTTCTTTTAAAACTGTTATTTGACACACTTGGTCAAATGTTTCCAGAACTATCCCTGCCCCCCCCCCCCCCAACGCCCCCTCCCACACACACACACACACATTTTCTAATTTTCTAACCATATCACACGTACCACCTTGGTCTGGTTAACTGGTTGGTCATGGTTTGCTTTCTCAACAATGGACTATTTCTTTGTTCTATGTCCTCCATAGCGAACTATTTATTTGTTCTATGTCCTCCATAGCGAATTACTTATTTGTTGTATGTCCTCCATAGCGAACTACTTATCCATTTTTTTTTCAAACTTGCTGGGTCATGTCACTTCTTTTTCCTTCTAGATTTTCATATGTAAGCAGAATGTTACCTGGAAGATCTAGTGCCACTCAGGAATTTGAGTATCTCATATGGAAACAACCATGCTTGAAACTCTCAAACAAAACAAATATGAGGCATATATGAAAGAAAGGAAAAAGGCAAGAAAATATTTGGCAGTATAATAATAATATATATATATAGGCGTGAAAGAAAGAAATTAGCAAGAAATATCTGACAGTATAATAATAATATATATAGACATGAAAGAAAGAAATTAGCAGGAAATATTTCACAGTATAATAATAGAATAAAGACGTGAAAGAAAGAAATTAACAAGAAATATTTCACAGTATAATAATAGAATAAAGACGTGAAAGAAAGAAGTTAACAAGAAATATTTCACAGTATAATAATAGAATAAAGACGTGAAAGAAAGAAATTAACAAGAAATATTTCACAGTATAATAATAGAATAAAGACGTGAAAGAAAGAAATTAGCAAGAAATATATGATAGAATAATAATAGAATTTTTATGTGAAGGAACGAAAATGGCAAGAGATATATGACAGAATGATAACAGAATACAGACATGAAAGAAGAAAATGGCAAGAGATATACGACAGAGTGATAACAGAATACAGACATGAAAGAAGAAAATGGCAAGAGATATACGACAGAGTGATAACAGAATACAGACATGAAAGAAGAAAATGGCAAGAGATATATGACAGAGTGATAACAGAATACAGACATGAAAGAAGAAAATGGCAAGAGATATACGACAGAGTGATAACAGAATACAGACACGAAAGAATTAAAATGGCAAGAGATATATGACAGGGTGATCGCGTGAAACTCTGAAGAGGACGTTGTTAAGAGAGATCAAATTAACAGGCATAAAATCCCTTGATGAGGTTGAAAGACTCGCCGAAGACAGGAAAAATTAGCGAACTACTTTGCGAGCCCTATGTGACGTTTAACGGCAAGGGAAGGGTATAAGGAAGATATGACAGAATGATAACAGAATACAGACATTAAAGAAAGAAAATGGCAGGAATTCTAGTTTTGTAATAAAAATATTAACCGTGTAACTTTTAACTAGAGAGAGCGCTAAACACTCGGCCACAAAATGTTTAATTTGTTGGCTTCTCTAAGATACCGTGTAGAGGTCTAAGTCAGTCCATACCAGCTCTTCATTCTGACACGCAATGCACTCTTTTCAAGTTGCTTCGTGGCTCAGCTATTAGTGTATTGTGCTCTCTTGCCTAGGCTGTTGTTCGTCCTTTTAGACTCCTGTAGTTTGCTACTAGGATTACTCTTAGAATTTGTCTTTCTTCACGTTTAAAACGTCTTTTCTATAAAATTCTGGAGCCTAATTCTAGTCTAGACTCACAGTGCGCAAGAACGCGTCCGCGAGATAAAATAGTACGTTCAGTAATCATGGTCCGTTGATTCTACGCTCTGCACCCCGCGGGAATTTTCACTCCTTAGGGATTTTGCAAAATGGTGGAATTACATATGCACATTAAATTCACGTAGAGGCTTATTTATTTTCTGAGTTCTATGCGCTTTCAGGCCCAGGTCACCTTGAATCAGAAGAAAGTGCAACTTAAGAGAACGCTAGGCCTGGTAGGGGCGTCATCTTTGGTGATTGGAATGATCATTGGTAAGCCACTTTATTCCCTGTCACAGAGATCAGTCATAAAGATTATAGGTTGAATTATCTGACTTGCCACAAACATGTATTTACCTTTGTATTATATGACCTGTCACATTTATCTACATTTTACTATTTGGCTTCTCAGAAACAATCATCTACATTTTTTTCTGCAACAGAAAACAAAATAGAAACTTCACTCCAAACTCCACATATCGAAACAACAAAAAATTTCACATAAAAAAGCAGCAGAAACTACACTATTGTGGAAGTATGTGTGCTGATGTGTTTACTGTGTTAGTGGGGGCACTGGTTAAGCCGTGTTATGCTGCTCTGATGAGCACGCTGATTCTGGTTTGTAACCTACCTTGAGGCCGCGTTTGCTGAGTTTTGCTGGTTTTGTTATGCGCATAATTCCAGCCACCAGTTTCACGTATCTGGATTAGTTAGTCACTGACTCCAGCCATCAACTTCACGTTTCTGGATTAGTTATTCACTGACTCCAGCCATCAGCTTCACGTATCTGGATTAGTTAGTCACTGACTCCAGCCACCAGTTTCACGTATCTGGATTAGTTATTCACTGACTCCAGCCACCAGCTTCACGTTTCTGGATTAGTTAGTCACAGACTCCAGCCACCAGCTTCACGTATCTGGATTAGTTAGTCACAGACTCCAGCCATCAGCTTCACGTTTCTGGATTAGTTAGTCACAGACTCCAGCCATCAGCTTCACGTTTCTGGATTAGTTATTCACAGACTCCAGCCATCAGCTTCACGTTTCTGGATTAGTTATTCACTGACTCCAGCCATCAGCTTCACGTTTCTGGATTAGTTATTCACAGACTCCAGCCATCAACTTCACGTTTCTGGATTAGTTATTCACTGACTCCAGCCATTCTTCACTTCCAGGCTCTTACAACCATAAGTTGGCAACACACTGATACAGAAGTCAAGCCAGTCATGCGTATCACTTGGCATGATGTTTTCATGATGGAATTGATGATAATTCTGATGGAGATGACAATAATCTGACTGCCGCCAGGTTACCCCTGGCATGTGTCGAGTCCATTCATACTAACAAAAGTCCAGAACAGATATAACGGCCATATGCTCCACAGAGACATCACACAAAATGTCGACACAGGTAACTCATCCAGACGAAGACTAAATCACTTAGGCTTTCTCCCACAATTCTCAGTCACGGGACTCACAAACCACGTGACCTTCTCGTTCAAAATAAAGACTCATAAGGCGAGAAATTCCCTTTCTGTGGAGAAAAAACAAATTGTCTTCTATACTATTTATTGTTGTATTTCACGCTTCTGGTATGTGTGTGTGTGTGTATATATATATATTCTATTTAAAAAAAGAAATGCAACACTACTGTAGTCGTATTGGGAACCAACTTTCAAACTTGTATCAAAATTTTATTTTACGGAATTAATGTTTCAATCTTGGCATGAAGAAACTTTAAGACTTTAACAATGAAAAGATGTTCATTAAATTTGGTTTGGACTTTTATTCTCTGCGACTGGGGCCTACGTTTCAGTAAAATGTATGGCCTCCTTTGGCCTGTATCAGAGAACGACATCTCCTTGACATGGATCCGATTAACCGTTGGATCTGTTGTTGTGGGATGGCTGCCCACTCTTCCCGCAGTGCAAGAGACAACTGTCGGAGATTGGTTGGTGCCACATCTCGCTGGCGGACTTGTCTGTTGAGTTCATCCCATAAGTGTTCTACTGGGTTCATGTCTGATGACATGGATGGCCACGGAATGGTCTGGGCGTTGTTGTCAACGAGGAACTGGGTGGTGAGTTGTCTCACATGATGTCGAACGTTAGTTGCTGAAAAATTGACCCTGGTGCAGCCAGAAGTGGAAGGACGTGAAGAAGAAGAATTTCAGCGACGTATCGTTGGGCATTCAGGCGTCCTTCAATTTGCACCAGATCACTTCCCTTGAAGTTGATCGTCCCACACACCAGTACACCTCCACCACCACGTGGAGGAGCCTCATCCATGCAGTTCTGGGCGTAGCGCTCATGGGCTCTGCGGTAAACTCTTCTCCGTCTATCGTGTCGCTGCAGCAGAAAGAATGATTCGTCACTAAACCAAACCCTTCTCCAATCATTCGCTACGGTCCATTCACGATGCTGGTTCGCCCACTGCAGTCGGTTCTGGCGACGTCGGTCCGTAAGAACAGGACCTCTGTAGGGTCTTCTAGCTCAAAGACCAGCGTCGTGCAGCCGGTTCCTGACAGTTTGATCTGAAATTCGACTAGCTGCTGTCATTGACTGGACTGTTGAGAACGCAGATGCAAATCGATTTCTGTAGTGTAGTGACGCAGCTGCATGAAGCGGTCTTCGGCAGGAGTTGTGACTATGGGTCTTCCACTGCGCGGCCGGTCTGCAACTGAGCCAGTTTCTTGAAATCGTCTCCAAAGGTGACTAATGGTGCTTCTAACCACATTAAATTGTCTGACCACTACACTTTGTGACCGTCCAGTCTGTAAACATCCAGTGATGATGAGTCGTTGTTCTGTAGCGAGATGAGCCATACTTGCGCACTGAATTTTCAGATGAATTGATTCGAGGAGCATCAGTCTTTTACAGGCGTTCAATAACATGTCAGTGAGTTTTGTGTTCAGTAGGTTTCACGGGATTCTCGTGAACCTGTCCTGAGTTACTGTCAAAAATGCGGTTTTGACTAGTGTCACTTTTCTGTGCTCATGAATCATCTGCTGAGTACAATTCAGGTCAGTGCGTGAAGCTGATGTCCAAGTGAACGTTTCAAGCAATTTGCTCTTGTCTGATCAGCAAACTTCAGTTTAAATGGCAATATCGTATTTTGCTGCGTTTCGTTTTGTTTTTTTAACAGGATAAACACACACACATGTGTTGCTGTTGTTGATGCTATAGAAGACAATGACTGTCTTTCAAAACTGAATACAAGTTGTTCTAATGAAAACTATAAAAAGAAGACAACCCACGGTTACTGAACAACGCGACCCTGGGGTCTTCAGTACATCGTGACTGAGACAGAGGATGCCAGATCGTGTTACAAACTGCCTGGAACCTGAATATGGGAAGTGCGAATGACATTAAAACCAGATTAACGATTCTTAGAGCTGTGACTGCTCACTGACTGGTCTTTACAACTCGTCTTCATTAGCTAAGCAAAGAAACCAAAAACATAATGGAGCTATTGATGTTTAAAGAAACAAAAAAAGGAACATGTAACGTACTAATAATTGTAGCCATTCATTACATGACAGCAAAACAAAGATGATGAAAATTGGATTCGAAAGTAAAAATGATGACCTTTACAAAAAAAAAAAAAAGCTTCACTTCTTTCATCAAAAATGTTGACATGGATCCGATTAACCGTTGGATCTGTTGTTGTGGGATGGCTGCCCACTCTTCCCGCAGTGCAAGAGACAACTGTCGGAGATTGGTTGGTGCCACATCTCGCTGGCGGACTTGTCTGTTGAGTTCATCCCATAAGTGTTCTACTGGGTTCATGTCTGATGACATGGATGGCCACGGAATGGTCTGGGCGTTGTTGTCAACGAGGAACTGGGTGGTGAGTTGTCTCACATGATGTCGAACGTTAGTTGCTGAAAAATTGACCCTGGTGCAGCCAGAAGTGGAAGGACGTGAAGAAGAAGAATTTCAGCGACGTATCGTTGGGCATTCAGGCGTCCTTCAATTTGCACCAGATCACTTCCCATGAAGTTGATCGTCTCACACACCAGTACACCTCCACCACCACGTGGAGGAGCCTCATCCATGCAGTTCTGGGCGTAGCGCTCATGGGCTCTGCGGTAAACTCTTCTCCGTCTATCGTGTCGCTGCAGCAGAAAGAATGATTCGTCACTAAACCAAACCCTTCTCCAATCATTCGCTACGGTCCATTCACGATGCTGGTTCGCCCACTGCAGTCGGTTCTGGCGACGTCGGTCCGTAAGAACAGGACCTCTGTAGGGTCTTCTAGCTCAAAGACCAGCGTCGTGCAGCCGGTTCCTGACAGTTTGATCTGAAATTCGACTAGCTGCTGTCATTGACTGGACTGTTGAGAACGCAGATGCAAATCGATTTCTGTAGTGTAGTGACGCAGCTGCATGAAGCGGTCTTCGGCAGGAGTTGTGACTATGGGTCTTCCACTGCGCGGCCGGTCTGCAACTGAGCCAGTTTCTTGAAATCGTCTCCAAAGGTGACTAATGGTGCTTCTAACCACATTAAATTGTCTGACCACTACACTTTGTGACCGTCCAGTCTGTAAACATCCAGTGATGATGAGTCGTTGTTCTGTAGCGAGATGAGCCATACTTGCGCACTGAATTTTCAGATGAATTGATTCGAGGAGCATCAGTCTTTTACAGGCGTTCAATAACATGTCAGTGAGTTTTGTGTTCAGTAGGTTTCACGGGATTCTCGTGAACCTGTCCTGAGTTACTGTCAAAAATGCGGTTTTGACTAGTGTCACTTTTCTGTGCTCATGAATCATCTGCTGAGTACAATTCAGGTCAGTGCGTGAAGCTGATGTCCAAGTGAACGTTTCAAGCAATTTGCTCTTGTCTGATCAGCAAACTTCAGTTTAAATGGCAATATCGTATTTTGCTGCGTTTCGTTTTGTTTTTTTAACAGGATAAACACACACACATGTGTTGCTGTTGTTGATGCTATAGAAGACAATGACTGTCTTTCTAAACTGAATAGAAGTTGTTCTAATGAAAACTATAAAAAGAAGACAACCCACGGTTACTGAACAACGCGACCCTGGGGTCTTCAGTACATCGTGACTGAGACAGAGGATGCCAGATCGTGTTACAAACTGCCTGGAACCTGAATATGGGAAGTGCGAATGACATTAAAACCAGATTAACGATTCTTAGAGCTGTGACTGCTCACTGACTGGTCTTTACAACTCGTCTTCATTAGCTAAGCAAAGAAACCAAAAACATAATGGAGCTATTGATGTTTAAAGAAACAAAAAAAGGAACATGTAACGTACTAATAATTGTAGCCATTCATTACATGACAGCAAAACAAAGATGATGAAAATTGGATTCGAAAGTAAAAATGATGACCTTTACAAAAACAACAAAAAAAAAGCTTCACTTCTTTCATCAAAAATGTTTTTGGAAAAAAGATGCAGCAGCTACCCTGGACAGACAAAAACAAAACAAACCAAAACAAAACAAAAAACAAATAAGTCTTCAGAAAAGTTTCAGAACAAAGAAACAAGTTAAAATGAGAAGAAAAAGACAGTCAAAGTTTTTTTGACATGCCATGAGAAGACGGAAGTTAGGGAACTTAGTAGTCACTGGAAAACTCTAGGGAGAAGGGAAGAAACGCAAACAGAAAATATCTCAGGGGACTGAGCAAGTGGCATGGAAGAAGGAAAGCATTCGAAATGATCAGAAACACCAAGGATCAGCCAAGATGGAGAAGCATGATCATGGACGCTGCCTGGTACGGCACGCAACGATTGACTGAATGATTTAAGCAGTGTTACCTTCTGTTTATTGAGAAGGGTAGAGGGAAAACGTTTTGATAACATGTGAGCACTGTTTCGTGTCACTGTGTCATGTGTTTCGTGTCACTGAGTGATGTGTTTCGTGTCACAGTCATGTGTTTAGTGTCACTGTGTCATGTTTTTCGTGTCACTGCGTCATGTGTTTCGTGTCACAGTCATGTGTTTAGTGTCACTGAGTCATGTGTTTCGTGTCACTGAGTCAAGTGTTTAGTGTCACTAAGTCATGTGTTTCGTGTCACTGAGTCAAGTGTTTCGTGTCACTAAGTCATGTGTTTCATGTCACTGAGTCAAGTGTTTCGTGTCACTAAGTCATGTGTTTCATGTCACTGAGTCAAGTGTTTCGTGTCACTAAGTCATGTGTTTCGTGTCACTGAGTCAAGTGTTTCGTGTCACTAAGTCATGTGTTTCATGTCACTGAGTCAAGTGTTTCGTGTCACTAAGTCATGTGTTTCGTGTCACTGAGTCAAGTGTTTCGTGTCACTAAGTCATGTGTTTCATGTCACTGAGTCAAGTGTTTCGTGTCACTAAGTCATGTGTTTCGTGTCACTGAGTCAAGTGTTTCGTGTCACTAAGTCATGTGTTTCATGTCACTGAGTCAAGTGTTTCGTGTCACTAAGTCATGTGTTTAGTGTCACTGAGTCATGTGTTTCACGTCACTAAGTCATCTGTATTAGGTTGACATTATTACGTTGTCTCTGTGTTAGGTTGATATTATTACGTTGTCTCTGTCATGTCTGTTCATCTCAAGAACCTCCAAATTCAAACATTCAATAAAGAATTTCATCAGTTGACGCTATCCAACAACAGCTGCACTCTTAATCAACTAATAAAAGTTCCACTCTTCATCAGCTAATAGAAGTTCCACTTTTCATCAACTAATACAAGTTCCACTCTTCATCAACTAACAAAAGTTCCACTCTTCATCAACTAATAAAAGTTCCACTCTTCATCAATTAACAAAAGTTCCACTCTTCATCAACTAACAAAAGTTCCACTCTTCATCAACTAATAAAAGTTCCACTCTTCATCAACTAACAAAAGTTCCACTCTTCATTAACTAACAAAAGTTCCACTCTTCATCAACTAATAGAAGTTCCACTTTTCATTGACTAATAAAAGCTCCACTCTTCATCAACTAATACAAGTTCCACTCTTCATCAACTAATACAAGTTCCACTCTTCATCAACTAATAGACGTTCCACTCTTGTCTTCTCTAGGTTCGGGGATTTTCGTATCGCCAAAGGGAGTGCTTGGATCTACTGGATCCGTGGGTCTATGTCTGACTGTGTGGGTCCTTACAGGCCTGGTACAACTAGGAAGTGAGTAACCGACATCATCATCTGACATTTTCAGCGCTTATCACTTCCATTTCTCCCACTTTTATCTACGACATTTTATTTCTCATTGCAGTAAATTAGGACACAGGACAGCTGAACCGTGGCGAATGTGGCACCGTGGCGAATATGGCACCGTGGCGAATGTGGCGAGATACAAAACATCAGAAATGTTTGAATAAATTTCACAGAAAACCTCAGATTATTTTACCTTTCTGTAAATCTACGGCCAAAAGAAGAAAGAAAATACATCGTTCTCAAGAAACTAAAAGAAAGAAAAATATGAAATGTCAATACCTTCAACGTTTGTAGCCAAAACTACATTATGGTTGTAGCAAAATACTGTAAGGTCCGGACTGTATTATATGTGATAATGGTGTTGTTATTGTTGTTGTTGTTGTTATTATTGTTGTTCTTGTTATTCTTCTTTTGAGTTTGAGGTTGGTAACAACAAATCCTGATCCTTGTTGACAGGGCAAAGCCTGTAGTCTCTCCAGGTCGCGAAAACTTCTAACCCACACCTGTGTCCCCAGGTCATGCTTTACTATTTAGGCCATGTCTCGCGCCTCAAATCATGTCTCACTCCTTAGACCATGTCTCACTCCTTAGGCCATGTCTCACTCTTTAGGCCATGTCTCACTCCTTAGGCCATGTCTCACTCTTTAGACCGTGTCTCACTCCTCAGACTGTGTCTCACTCTTTAGACCGTGTCTCACTCCTTAGGCCATGTCTCACTCCTTAGGCCATGTCTCACTCCTTAGGCCATGTCTCACTCCTTAGGCCATGTCTCACTCCTCAGATTATGTCTCACTCCTTAGGCCATGTCTCACTCCTTAGACCATGTCTCATTCCTTAGACCATGTCTCGCTCCTTAGGCCATGTCTCACTCCTCAGATCATGTCTCACTCCTTAGGCCATGTCTCACTCCTTAGGCCATGTCTCACTCCTTAGACCATGTCTCACTCATTAGGCCATGTCTCACTCCTTAGGCCATGTCTCAATCCTCAGATCATGTCTCACTCCTTAGGCCATGTCTCACTCCTTAGGCCATGTCTCACTCCTTAGGCCATGTCTCACTCCTTAGGCCATGTCTCACTCCTCAGATCATGTCTCACTCCTCAGATCATGTCTCACTCCTCAGGTCCACATGGTTTGCATACTCTTTAAAGATATGTTTCAGAGTCTGGACTCCTCTGCAGCATGGACACTCTGTGTGAGAGATTTTTAGTCGAAGTAGGTGGCTGAGTAGTCTGCAGTGGCCTGCCCGTAGGTGAAAGAGGATGGTTTGCTGATGTCTTTGTCGTTGGTGTACTGGATCTGGTTCGTTGTTCGATTTCAGTTTCTACTTCCACTCAGATCTGCGCTGGTTACGGAGTTGCTGATGGTGATGCTGTTGATGAAGATGCTGCTGATGGTGATGCTGCTGATGGTGATGCTGCTGATGGTGATGTTGCTGATGGTGATGCTGTTGATGAAGATGCTGCTGTTGTTTTATCTCCCTGGAGTATGATGTTCTCAGCAGCTAACGCCGGGGAGATGATGAAAAGCAGACATTGTGTCGGACAGGAAGTAGATGTGACCCCCAACAAATTGTAGCTTCTCTACAAACTCCAGCACCGTGGAGGGGGGGGGGTGTCATAGATGAACCTTCCTCGCCCGCCCAGCCAAGACCCTGACATGGTACGCCAACGTAGCAGTGGGATAGGGTCTTGACCGACTGCGGCACGCTGAGCATGATAGCAATGTTGTTGAACTAGCAGTATCGTGTTTGCTTTCGATACTTTGGTTTATGGGTTTTCTGTTATCGATAACCTCTTACCTGACTGTCATGTCACTTGTCTCAGAACATCTCATCATGACACTGGTCATCAGCATACCTGCCTTGCTAAGTCAGGCTGTTGTGACACAGTCTTAACTTCTAGGAAATATTTCTTAGAATCTGAATTAGCTTTCATTTTAGAATAAATAAATATGTTAGATTATTTCTCTGTAGAAACCGTGGGGAAATGGAGTTGTTTAGTTCTAAATAACACTCAAAGTCTCATTCTTTTAACGTCATTTTTTAAGAAGTTACAACAATAGCTATTTATCACATCAATAAAAAGTTGTTGGCTGCTATTTACCTCTTTATTTTCACGTCATCTTGTAAAATCTCTCTCTCTTCTCTCTCTCTCTTTAGACCGTGTCTCACTCCTCAGACTGTGTCTCACTCTTTAGACCGTGTCTCACTCCTTAGGCCATGTCTCACTCCTTAGGCCATGTCTCACTCTTTAGGCCATGTCTCACTCCTTAGGCCATGTCTCACTCCTCAGATCATGTCTCACTCCTTAGGCCATGTCTCACTCCTTAGACCATGTCTCACTCCTTAGACCATGTCTCACTCCTTAGGCCATGTCTCACTCCTCAGATCATGTCTCACTCCTTAGGCCATGTCTCACTCCTTAGGCCATGTCTCACTCCTTAGACCATGTCTCACTCATTAGGCCATGTCTCACTCCTTAGGCCATGTCTCAATCCTCAGATCATGTCTCACTCCTTAGGCCATGTCTCACTCCTTAGGCCATGTCTCACTCCTTAGGCCATGTCTCACTCCTTAGGCCATGTCTCACTCCTCAGATCATGTCTCACTCCTCAGATCATGTCTCACTCCTCAGGTCCACATGGTTTGCATACTCTTTAAAGATATGTTTCAGAGTCTGGACTCCTCTGCAGCATGGACACTCTGTGTGAGAGATTTTTAGTCGAAGTAGGTGGTTGAGTAGTCTGCAGTGGCCTGCCCGTAGGTGAAAGAGGATGGTTTGCTGATGTCTTTGTCGTTGGTGTACTGGATCTGGTTCGTTGTTCGATTTCAGTTTCTATTTCCACTCAGATCTGCGCTGGTTAAGGAGTTGCTGATGGTGATGCTGCTGATGGTGATGCTGCTGATGGTGATGCTGCTGATGGTGATGCTGCTGATGGTGATGTTGCTGATGGTGATGCTGTTGATGAAGATGCTGCTGTTGTTTTATCTCCCTGGAACTGAGAGTACGATGTTCTCAGCAGCTGACGCCGTGGAGATGATGGACATTGTGTCGGACTGGAAGTGGATGTGACCCCCCCCAAAAAAAATTTTTTAACTTCTCTACAAACTCCGCACTGTTGGGGGGGGGGGGGGACGGAGGTCACAGCTGAACCTGCCTCGCACGCCCAGCCGAGACCCTGACATGGTGCGCCAACGTAGCAGTGGGATAGGGTCTTGGCCGACTCCGGCACGCTGAGCGTGATAGCCGTGTTGTTAAACTAGCAATATCATGTTTGCTTTCGATACTTTGGTTTATAGGTTTTCTGTTATCGATAACCTCTTACCTGACTGTCATGTCACGTGTCTCATTACATCTCATCATGACACTGGTCATCAGCATACCTGCCTGCTAAGTCAGGCTGTTGTGACACAGTCTTTATTTCCAGGAAATATTTCGTGGAACCTGAATTAGCTTTAATTTTCGAATAAATAAATACTTTCTCTTCAGAAACTGTGGGGAAATGGAGTTGTTTAGTTCTAAATAACAATCAAAGTCTATTCTTCTCTCATCATTTTTGAAGAAGTTACAACAATAGCTATTTATCACGTCAATAGAAAGTTGTTGGCTGCTATTTACCTCTTTATTTTCACGTCATCTTGTAAAATCTCTCTCTCTCTCTCTCTCTCTCTCTCTTCTCTCTCTCTCTCTCTTATCTCTCTCTTCTCTCTCTCTCTCTCTTATCTCTCTCCTCTCTCTCTCTCTTATCTCTCTCTTCTCTCGCTCTCTTCTCTCTCTTCTCTCGCTCTCTTCTCTCTCTCTCTCTCTCTCTCTGACATTTGAATTCACATTGCTCCACACATACTTTTGGCATCATTTTGTTCTGCCTGCTGTGTTGTCCCTAGCTGCGCTCTGTTACGCGGAGTTGGGCACACTCATACCAAGATCTGGCGGCTCGTACACTTACCTGCGTCTGGCACTTGGCAACCCTCTGGCCTTCTTGGCTGCTTTGACGGTAAGACAAGAGAGACACACAGAGACAGACAGAGAGAGACAGAGAGACACACAGAGAGGCAGAGAGACATAGAGAGAGACAGAGAGACAGACAGAGAGACACACAGAGAGAGACAGAGAGACACACAGAGAGAGACAGAGAGAGACAGAGAGACACACAGAGACAGACAGAGAGAGACAGAGAGGCATAGAGAGAGAGGGGGGTATTCAAACCACAAAAAAATGACACATCATAATCGTCATTATGTTCTTGCTTGTACAAACATTACAAGTTCTTGCTTGTACAAACATTACAAGTCCTTGCTTGTACAAACATTACAAGTTCTTGCTTGTACAAACATTACAAGTTCTTGCTTGTACAAACATTACAAGTTCGTGTTTGTAGGAGCACCAGAAGACCCAAGTGCTGTACTCGTTTGTCCAAGGATTATAATGATGTTTTTTTTTAAATTATGACAGCAAACTCTTGTAACTGTCTGGTCATTTAAGATACAACATAACATCTCAGTCAACAAAAACAGGATTCCTGTCCATCCTAACATCATTGTCAGGCTGTTGTGACACATCTTACAGAGATGAAGGCGCAGTCCGAGCTACTGTGAGCGACCCATAACCGACATGCTTGGGTAAGAGAGTCGAGCCATAGCTGATCAAGACCCTGTCCCACACCTCCGTTAGTACCCCTAGACACATGCTCATGCTGGCTATCAGAATAGGGATCACTATAGTTCCCATGTCGGTGGAATCTGCTAGAAAAGCATTGCAATGTCTTTTTTGCATTTTGTTTAGCTCCACGTGTGTCTAACATTAGCCCACACCCCCCCTCCCGAATTTACCCACTTCCCGTCCGATACAGTGCTGAGCTTCAACACTTTCACCTGGTTGGCTGCAAAGATCACGCTCTCAATGTGGGAGAAACACCACAACAACGAAACATCTTACTGGGAGAACATACGTACGTACCAGGGAGATAGATAGAACAACAACATCAACAACACAATTTACAGAGAGAACATACGTACGTACCAGGGAGATAGATAGAACAACAACATCAACAACACATCTTACAGGGAGAAACATACGTACGTACCAGGGAGATAGATAGAACAACAACATCAACAACACATCTTATAGGGAGAACATAAGTGAGGAAAGTACCGGGGGAGATAGACAGAACAACAACATCACCAACACATCTTATAGGAGAACATAAGTAAGTTAGGGAGATTGATAGAACAAGAATATCACCAAAACATCTTATAAGGAGAGTATAAGTAAGTACCAGGGGGGTAGATAAAAGAACAACATCACCAACATATCTTTTAGGGAGAACATAAGTGAGGAAAGTACCAGGGAGACAGAACAACAATGCAAACAACACATCTTATAGTGAGAGCATAAGCGAAGTAAGTGCCAGGAGACAGAACAACATTACCAGCGCATCTTATAGGAAAAACGTAAATGAATTAAAATAGTCTTGTCCGACTTTTGTTTGTCACATCATGAGCAGCAGAATCAGTACAAATCACAACAAAGCTGAATTTCTGTGATTTAGTCCAAGCACTCTTATCCAGAGAAATGTCCCATTTATGAAGCACAAGGTACTTCTTTATGTATAAACTACGAAAAAAAAAGTAGGAACAGCTTTATTACTTAACGAACACAAAGCTGTGACGTTTCGGCGTTAGCCTTAATCATACAAACATAAACAGGACGAAGAAATAGAGAGAGGTGATAGAGTATAGAATCACATTATTTTATGTTACAGAAATAATAAATAACTGAAATTAATGAACACTTAGCTAATTCTTGGAAGAACACAAGTAAACGTTGCCAATAAAATATTTGTGTTCGTTAAATAATAAAGCTGTTCCTACTTTTTTTTCGTAGTTTATACATTTTGGTAAAACAGGTTTACTGCAGTGTTTCGTGTATAAGTGTATACGTATATACTTATTATTAAGCTATTTCTTTAGGTCCAACTACCCCACCTACACAGAATGTTCTCGCTATAAACAAACATGTGTATTGTTTAGCCTGTCTATATAATTTTGTGAAAGAAATGTAGTTATCGTTCTTATTTGTTGCCAGTTCAAATATTCCTATGTTCATTGATGTTAAACACACATCCTTGTGTTTATATCATACTTTCTTTCAACCAGTTTTGGTGGCAATAAAAAAAATGGTGAAACTTTCTCGATAGCTTGACAGTCAAGTTTCTTTATCCTTCAGTCAGACCAGGGTTTATTTATCTATTCTTCAGACAAGTCTCCTAATGTTCGTTTATTCTACAGTTAGACAAGTCTCATAAGGTTTATTTTTTCTACAGTTAGGCAAATCTCCTAAGGTTTATTTGTTCTTTAGTTAGACAAGTCTCCTAAGGCTTATTTATTCTAAAGTTTGACAAGTCTCCTAAGGTTTATTTGTTCTTCAGTTAGACAATTCTAATAAGATTTATTTATACTACAGTTAGACAAATCTCCTAAGGTTTATTTATCCTTTAGTTAGACAAGTCTCCTAAGATGTATGTGTCTTTCAATTAGACGAGTCTCCTAAGGTTTATTTATCCTTCAGTTAGATAAGTCTCATAAGGTTATTTATCTTTCAGTTAAACAAATCTCATACAGTTATTTATCTTTCAGTTAGACAAATCTCCAAGGGTTTATTCAGCACACAATGTACAAGCTTCATCTGTTACTCTCATGTTACTTTTAGTCGAATCAAAAAATTATAGGATGACTTGAACCCTAGTAGAATATACCATCTTAATTATCTAACCTAGAGAGACTATTCAAATACCTGTTTATATTATTTCATTCTCATGACAACTTTTCTTCTCGCCTTTTCATTTTCTATCTGCTATATGCCCCAGAGCTGTAATCACAATTTAGCTAATCATGGCCCAGCACAGATGGCCAAAGAGACCGGTAGACCAGTCAGACTCGATCTTGCAAGCTAACCTGGCCTGGTATCAAGCAGCCTCGGCAGGTAGGTCTAGCTTGAAATAAAAAAGACACCTGGAGGCCTTTGCTTAATATTCTGCTACCGAAGTTAGTTTTATGAGGGCCTGCCTTGCCCGTTCCAGGCAATGTCACATTTCACTTCCACAGAATATCTTCATCATAAATCCTGGGTCCCTGGTGATCGTAACCTTGACCTTCGCCAAGTATCTCATCACTCTCTTACCTACCTGCGGTTCGCCAGGTGCACTGGAGAAGTTCTTATCCGCGGCTTCCTTGTGTAAGTGGTTTATATACATTATTTGTCTGTCTGTCTGTCTGTCTGTCTGAATTGGTTCTTGTCATTGTTGGCTTGCTTTGTTCATATACGCTGAGCTGATGAGATATCAGTTTTATTTTTATGAACAGCTGAGTAAAGGATGTTATTTTTTTTTAAAGCCAGTGAAAAGTTGCTACATTTTCCTACACAAACACGTATTACTGACACCTGGACACTTAACATATGCCTGTGAGACCTGGACACTTAACATATGCCTGTGAGACCTGGACACTTAACATATGTCTGTGAGACCTGGACACTTAACATATGTCTGTGAGACCTGGACACTTAACATATGTCTGTGAGACCTGGACACTTAACAAAACAGCTGAGAAACACATAAATGCCTTTGAATGTAAATGCTAAAGAAGAGTTATTCAAATACCATGGACACAAAAAGAACAAATATAACCATACTACAAGAACTTAATATTGAAGAAGGCTGGCTAGTAAAGAGTATTAAACAGAGAAAACTTAAATATTTTGGATACATTAAACGTCATGATAATCTAGAGAAGACAGTCTTGGAAGGGTACATAATGGGTAAAAGAAAGAGAGGAAGACCAAGGCGAAGATGGCTGCAAGACATCGTTGATGATCTGCAAATGGATGCAGCAGGCCATCTTGCTCACAACCGAGAGGCCTACAAGAGAGCTGTTAGGGAGGCAAAGTTCCGCAAGGGACATGCAAATGAATGAATGAATGTGTATATATATATATATATATATATATATATATATATATATATATATATATATATACGTATATATATAATTTTATTTAAATCAGTCAATTCGAACTTCGATATGACTGCAGTCATTTAAAAAATATTCTCCTACTCTCTCTATCATAATTTTCCTCCCACTCTTTCTATGGTATATTTTCTTCTCACTCTGTACCTCATATTGTCTGATGACTGTTTTCAGTGACCCTGATGGTAGTCAACTCCTACAGTTCAAACCTGTCTGCTGTGGTTGCTATAGTAACTACAGTAGCTAAACTGTCAGCACTCTTTGTCATCATCATCGGCGGTATCATTGCTATGAGTCGAGGTCAGTGCCTTACATCTTGGATACTTTCATGTAAACTGATAGAACTGTATCGAGTCTGGAACCATTCGTTCATTCCTTCTTCTATGATTATGCAATCAACACAGAAGAAGGGATGAGTGAAAGGTTCTAGATTGAAACAGGCGTGATACAAGGATGTATATTATCTCCCTTGCTTTTTGGAATTGCCATAGACTTCATAATGAAAAAAAAAACCAGTTTCACAAATAAAACAGGTACTGATTGGGTACATGGGACCCAACTTGAGGATCTTGGTTTTGCAGATGACATAACACTTATCAGTGACAATGTGAATTCGATGCAAGAAAAAATAGATACCCTGTCTTCACTGGCTAGCAAAATAGGACTAAAATTAACAAGAAAAAAAAAGAAACTTTCTATTAATCAAGAAAACAAAATATACCTAGAAGGAACAGCTATTACAGAAGTAAACCAACTTGCATATCTTGGCAGCTACATAGACCAGGATGGTGACACCGGGAAGAAAAGTTAGAATTGCAAAAGCAGCATCGATCTTCAAGAATCTTGAGAAAATATGGCACTCAAAAGTTATAAGCACAAAAACCAAGTTAAGATTATTCAATTCAAATGTAATATCCACCTTCATTTATGCATAGAAATAGACAAGAAATTAGACTCTCTTGAAAACAAATTCCTAAGGAAAATACTCGGCATCAAGTGGAACGAATTCAAGAACAATGCAGAGATAAGACAGATGACTGAACAAGAACCTGTCTCATGGGTGATCAGAAAAAGAAGATGGATATATGTCGGTCATGTGATGAGAAGAAACAGTCAGAGCATCCCAAAACAAGCTATCAAGTGGAGCACAACAGGCCGAAGAAAAAGAGGTCTACCACGTGAAACTCTGAAGAGGACATTATTAAGAGTGGCCAGTTTAGTGGGTATAACATCCCTTGATGAGGTTGAAAAGCTCGCCGAAAACAGAAAAAACTTGGCCAACTACTGTGCGAGGAAGGATGTAAGGTGTACGATGGAATATGATCACTAGTATCTATATTCCGGCCAGTAACGGCGAAATTCTTATTAAAAATTTTTTAAAATGTTTCTAAAACTCACACTTGTATTTTTCGGGAGTTGGCCAAAAAAAAAAATGTAATCATGGATATTTTCTTTTGTGATATAAATTTAAAGATAAAAGAGATGTTTAAAACTGACATCTGGACCTAGATATTTGTGACAATTTAGTTTCAGTGGTATCACAAGTTTCGCTACATTACTATAAAGCTTAGATCCTAGTCAATGTTTGTTCCTGGTGGAGATCTGATCTTCCCTGCACTGCTCACATGGTCTGATCTTAGGCCCTCCTGGTGCTACAACAGCGTCGTGACCTTGAGGTGATTTGCCTTTTCCTAGAACAGAAAACAGGACAGGGAAGTCTTGACTCGTCAGTCGTGTGTCTCAAATCACGTTAAAAACTTATTCTTTCTCTGGTATCTTCCTTTTCTCACCACGTCTCTAATGTATCAACAGTGACGTAGTTTCCACGCCATTAAGGCATATTGGGGATACGGTTTAGGCCCGTATTTTCCCGACCTTCGGCACATGAAAGTGTGATATGGACAGTATCACGCCGGCCGCATTCACCTTCCCAGATTTCTCTGGTACCAATTTTAAGGAGCTTTTTGGCGTGTACCAGAAAAAATCCCACTGCTGGGACTGAACCCGGTACCACACGATTAGTAAACCGGTGGCCTAACCACTCAGCCAACCAGGCTGTAGGTTAAACTGGAGTTTGTTGAAATATTTCAGGTATGAAGGAATCAAGATTTGTATGTATTATTGAAGGTGCACGCCAGAGACTGAAAGTAAAATGTGTGGTCTTTTCTCTCATCCTCTTCTAGTATTTATTACTCCATACACTAAGTTGAATGTTTGAATGTTGAGTGGAAGTTGTATGATGAAGGGCAGAATGTTGGACAGGCCTGTGTGCCCAATTCTTAATCATTTGAAAATAAAGTTTGTTTGTTCTGCCTATCTGCCAGTATGCCTGTCTGTCTCTCTGTCTGTCACTCCGTCTGTCAATCTGTCTCTCTGTCACTCCGTCAGTCTCTCTGTCACTCTGTCACTCCGTCTGTCTCTCCGTCACTCCGTCTGTCTCTCTGTCACTCCGTCTGTCTCTCTGTCACTCCGTCTGTCTCTCTGTCACTCCGTCTGTCTCACTGTCACTCCGTCTGTCTCTCTGTCACTGTCTGTCTCTCTGTCACTCTGTCTGTCTCTCTGTCACTCCGTCTGTCTCTCTGTTCGTCTCCCTGCCACTTAATTTGTGTACATCAGTTCTTAATTACTGCATTATTCTTTTTACTCTCTGTGCTCATACATACATACATACATACATACAAACATACATGCATACATACATACACAAACATAAACAAATGTAAGAGAATAAGCTCAGATTAAATATAAAAACTTGATGTATCCCTGGAAAAAATAAGTCACGACTATATATATGAAAACTTGATCCAAGCCGGGAAGAAAATAAGTTCAGATTATGTATACAAACTTTATGGATGCCAGGAAGAAAATAAGTTCAGATTATATATACAAACTTTATGGATGCCAGGAAGAAAATAAGTTCAGATTATATATACAAACTTTATGGATGCCAGGAAGAAAATAAGTTCAGATTATATATACAAACTTTATGGATGCCAGGAAGAAAATAAGTTCAGATTATATATAAAAAATTTATGGATGCCAGGAAGAAAATAAGTTCAGATTATATATACAAACTTTATGGATGCCAGGAAGAAAATAAGTTCAGATTATATATACAAACTTTATGGATGCCAGGAAGAAAACAAGTTCAGATTATATATACAAACTTTATGGATGCCAGGAAGAAAATAAATTCAGATTATATATACAAACTTTATGGATGCCAGGAAGAAAATAAGTTCAGATTATATATACAAACTTTATGGATGCCAGGAAGAAAATAAGTTCAGATTATATATACAAACTTTATGGATGCCAGGAAGAAAATAAGTTCAGATTATATATACAAACTTTATGGATGCCAGGAAGAAAACAAATTCGGATTATATACAAAAACGTGACGCATGTCAGGAATAAAGTAAATCCATATTATATATATGACCTTTATGGATGCCAGGAAGAAAGTAAATTCAGATTATATATAGAACCTTGATGCATGCGAGGAAGAAAATAAGTTCAGATTATTGATGATAATGTCATATCTTACATTTTTAGAAACCATACACTTTTCACATATGCTCATTTACTGTCTCCACTGTTTGAATCATCCTGCTTTGTGACAGATTAAAAAATCCTTTATGTGACAATACGAATCACCCTTTTGTGACAAAATGAGTCACCCTGATCTGTGACAAAATCACTCTTGTTAATCACCCTGTTTTGCGACTTTTTAATCACCCTGTTATGTGACTTGTTAACCACCCTGTTTTGTGACGTTCAATCGCCCTGTTTTGTGATATTAAATCATTCTATTTTATGACTTGTTAATTACTTTATTTTGTGACTTATTAATCACCGTGTTTTGTGACTTGTTAATCACTTTATTTTGTGACTTATTAATCACCTTGTTTTGCGACTTGTTAATCACTTTATTTTGCGACTTGTTAATCACCCTGGTTTGTGACATTTTAATCACCCTGTTTTGTGATTTATCAATCACCTTGTTTATATCCAGGATTATTTCAGGTACCCTAAATGAACTAGACACAGGCTTCCAGGGAACCTCACAAGATCCTGCAGGTCTGGCCCTGGCAATGTACAGCGCTATCTTCCTTTTCTCACCACGTCTCTAATGTATCAACAGTGACGTAGTTTCCACGCCATTAAGGCATATTGGGGATACGGTTTAGGCCCGTATTTTCCCGACCTTCGGCACATGAAAGTGTGATATGGACAGTATCACGCCGGCCGCATTCACCTTCCCAGATTTCTCTGGTACCAATTTTAAGGAGCCTTTTTGGCGTGTACCAGAAAAAAATCCCACTGCTGGGACTGAACCCGGTACCACACGATTAGTAAACCGATGGCCTAACCACTCAGCCAACCAGGCTGTAGGTTAAATTGGAGTTTGTTGAAATATTTCAAGTATGAAGGAATCAAGATTTGTATGTATTATTGAAGGTGCACGCCAGAGACTGAAAGTAAAATGTGTGGTCTTTTCTCTCATCCTCTTCTAGTATTTATTACTCCATACACTAAGTTGAATGTTTGAATGTTGAATGGAAGTTGTATGATGAATGGCAGAATGTTGGACAGGCCTGTGTGCCCAATTCTTAATCATTTGAAAATAAAGTTTGTTTGTTCTGCCTATCTGCCAGTATGTCTGTCTGTCTCTCTGTCTGTCACTCCGTCTGTCAATTTGTCTCTCTGTCAATCTGTCTCTCTGTCACTCCGTCAGTCTCTCTGTCACTCTGTCACTCCGTCTGTCTCTCCGTCACTCCGTCTGTCTCTCTGTCACTCCGTCTGTCTCTCTGTCACTCCGTCTGTCTCTCTGTCACTCCGTCTGTCTCTCTGTCACTCTGTCTGTCTCTCTGTCACTCTGTCTGTCTCTCTGTCACTCCGTCTGTCTCTCTGTTCGTCTCCCTGCCACTTAATTTGTGTACATCAGTTCTTAATTACTGCATTATTCTTTTTACTCTCTGTGCTCATACATACATACATACATACATACATACAAACATACATGCATACATACATACACAAACATAAACAAATGTAAGAGAATAAGCTCAGATTAAATATAAAAACTTGATGTATCCCTGGAAAAAATAAGTCACGACTATATATATGAAAACTTGATCCAAGCCGGGAAGAAAATAAGTTCAGATTATGTATAAAAACTTTATGGATGCCAGGAAGAAAATAAGTTCAGATTATATATACAAACTTTATGGATGCCAGGAAGAAAATAAGTTCAGATTATATATACAAACTTTATGGATGCCAGGAAGAAAATAAGTTCAGATTATATATAAAAAATTTATGGATGCCAGGAAGAAAATAAGTTCAGATTATATATAAAAAATTTATGGATGCCAGGAAGAAAATAAGTTCAGATTATATATACAAACTTTATGGATGCCAGGAAGAAAACAAGTTCAGATTATATATACAAACTTTATGGATGCCAGGAAGAAAACAAGTTCAGATTATATATACAAACTTTATGGATGCCAGGAAGAAAACAAGTTCAGATTATATATACAAACTTTATGGATGCCAGGAAGAAAACAAGTTCAGATTATATATACAAACTTTATGGATGCCAGGAAGAAAATAAGTTCAGATTATATATACAAACTTTATGGATGCCAGGAAGAAAATAAGTTCAGATTATATATACAAACTTTATGGATGCCAGGAAGAAAATAAGTTCAGATTATATATACAAACTTTATGGATGCCAGGAAGAAAACAAATTCGGATTATATACAAAAACGTGACGCATGTCAGGAATAAAGTAAATCCATATTATATATATGACCTTTATGGATGCCAGGAAGAAAGTAAATTCAGATTATATATAGAAACTTGATGCATGCGAGGAAGAAAATAAGTTCAGATTATTGATGATAATGTCATATCTTACATTTTTAGAAACCATACACTTTTCACATATGCTCATTTACTGTCTCCACTGTTTGAATCATCCTGCTTTGTGACAGATTAAAAAATCCTTTATGTGACAATACGAATCACCCTTTTGTGACAAAATGAGTCACCCTGATCTGTGACAAAATCACTCTTGTTAATCACCCTGTTTTGCGACTTTTTAATCACCCTGTTATGTGACTTGTTAACCACCCTGTTTTGTGACGTTCAATCGCCCTGTTTTGTGATATTAAATTACTCTATTTTATGACTTGTTAATTACTTTATTTTGTGAATTATTAATCACCGTGTTTTGTGACTTGTTAATCACTTTATTTTGTGACTTATTAATCACCTTGTTTTGCGACTTGTTAATCACTTTATTTTGCGACTTGTTAATCACCCTGGTTTGTGACATTTTAATCACCCTGTTTTGTGATTTATCAATCACCTTGTTTATATCCAGGATTATTTCAGGTACCCTAAATGAACTAGACACAGGCTTCCAGGGAACCTCACAAGATCCTGCAGGTCTGGCCCTGGCAATGTACAGCGCTATGTGGGCTTACTCTGGCTCGTGGGTGCTCGTTTAAGTATACAGTACATGACAGTACTGATTTAAGTATACAATACTGGACAGTACTGATTTAAGTATACAATACTGGACAGTACTGATTTAAGTATATAATACAGGACAGTACTGATTTAAGTATACAATACTGGACAGTACTGATTTAAGTATATAATACAGGACAGTACTGATTTAAGTATACAATACTGGACAGTACTGATTTAAGTATATAATACAGGACAGTACTGATTTAAGTATACAATACTGGACAGTACTGATTTAAGTATACAATACATGACAGTACTGATTTAAGTATACAATACAGGACAGTACTGATTTAAGTATACAATACTGGACAGTACTGATTTAAGTATACAGTACATGACAGTACTGATTTAAGTATACAATACTGGACAGTACTGATTTAAGTATATAATACAGGACAGTACTGATTTAAGTATACAATACTGGACAGTACTGATTTAAGTATACAATACATGACAGTACTGATTTAAGTATACAATACATGACAGTACTGATTTAAGTATACAATACTGGACAGTACTGATTTAAGTATACAGTACATGACAGTACTGATTTAAGTATACAATACTGGACAGTACTGATTTAAGTATATAATACAGGACAGTACTGATTTAAGTATACAATACTGGACAGTACTGATTTAAGTATACAATACATGACAGTACTGATTTAAGTATACAATACAGGACAGTACTGATTTAAGTATACAATACTGGACAGTACTGATTTAAGTATACAATACTGGACAGTATTGATTGAAGTATACAATACAGGATAGTACTGATTTAAGTATACAATACAGGATAGTACTGATTTAAGTATACAGTATAGGACAGAAAAGTCTTATAAATTTACAATATAGAACAGAAAAGTCTATTAAGTCTACAATTCAAACTGGACAGAAAACCTGGAAATGTACAATACAAACAAAACGTAACACTTTTAAAATATAAGTATTAAAAGAATATAAAGCTTATAAGCATCAAATAAAATTGAGAAAATTGTAAAGTATACGAAGCATAAGAATATTTTTAAATATGCAGTGCAAATAAGACAGAAGGCTTTAAAGTGTACAGTAAAGAACAGAAAACTTTAGAGTGTACAGTAAAGAACAGAAAACTTTAGAGTGTACAGTAAAGAACAGAAAACTTTAGAGTGTACAGTAAAGAACAGAAAACTTTAAAGAGTGTGAACTACAAACAGGGCAGAAAGTTTTCTGGAATCGCAGGATCAATTTCTTTCTTCAGAATAAAGCGGAAAGTTTGTAGTTTTCTTGGGGTTGATTGCTGACTATAGTTTGAAAGAAAGATTAGGAGACATAGAAGGTAGAATATCCGGGTGGAGATAGATCATAATACAATCCCATATACGGATATACAGTATAGACATGGAGAAAGACAGGCGAACATCCAAGTAAACATACAGACAGACAGACAGACAGACGATTGCTGGGTGGGTTGAGAGACAAACAAACAAACAAACATGCAAACAGAAGTGAAGGCTAACTATCTCTTTGTTTTCAATTATTTTTTTAGGGAGAATCTCAACATTGTGGTAGAGGAAATTAAGAATCCATCAAAGTAGGTTTCTGTATCTTTAGTTAGGATGTTGTTAACGTAGAATTATGTTGCTGTTGGTAATGTGAAAATATGCTGTAAATAATGGCGGTTTCGATGTGGAAATATGTTGTAGATAATGATGCTATTGTTGTGGAATTATACTGTGGATAATGATGTTATTGATGTAGAATTATACTGTGGATAATGATGTTATTGATGTGGAACTATACTGTGGATAACGATGTTTATTGTTATGGAACTATACTGTGGATAATGATGTTACTGATGTATCAACTTATCCTCTAGATGCCTCCATGACATAACGGAGTTAGCTTTACCTTTTACTGTTGTCGAACTATCCTGCTAAGATGATACTGTTAGTATGGAGGTATACCACCAGACAAAATGTGTAAAAACAAAACCCACATAAAATTAACTTTATAAACGCATCCACCATGCTTCTACCATACAAACGACGCACAAAGAGTAGTCTAGGATTTGAATCTCAAAGAATCGAAACAAAACTCTAAAGGTGGGACTGTTTTATTTATAAAATTTTATTTATAGTGTTATGTCTGTGACTAATGGCAGAAAAGAGTTAAGGGCCGTGACTTCCGTTGGTCTGAAATCTTGTTTCAAGTACCAAAGTTTCCTTTCATTTTCTAGCATTTCTTTAACCCTCCGTGTTCTCACTAAGCTTTTAGCATAACAAGGTGGCTTCGTCTAATCTGTTATCATATTATTTATCTCATAATCTGTAGAAAATTTTCAGTTTCTCTTTCGCCATAATAGTCTGTCGACACGCTCTTCAAGCTCTGTGTTTTCATTTTAATTTTAAACATGCTTTAAACCTCCATGCTTTAAACCTCCATGCTTTAAACCTCCATGCTTTAAGCCTCCTTGTTTTTATCTAAATTATTAGAATATTTTAATCATTGATGCTTCCATTATAATTTTATAAACTCATGTTTCTGTATTTTAAGTCTCGATGTTTCTATTTAGACTATTTTAAGCCTCGATGTTTCTATTTAGATTATTTTAAGCCTCGATGTTTCTATTTAGATTATTTTAAGCCTCAATGTTTCTATTTAGATTATTTTAAGCATCGATGTTTCTGTTTAGAATATTTTAAGCATCGATGTTTCTGTTTAGAATATTTTAAGCCTCGATGTTTCTGTTTAGAATATTTTAAGCATCGATGTTTCTACAAACTTTTTAGAATATTTTAAGTTTCGATTTTCCTGTATATTTTATACACTATTTGAGGTCTCAATGTTTCTATTTTAATTTATAACATGTTTTCAGGTTCGGTGTTTCCTTTATAATTTATAAACTTTTAAGCTCAATGTTTTTATAATTTAAGTCTCAATGTTTTTATAATTTAAGTCTCAATGTTTTTATAATTTAAGTCTCAATGTTTTTATAATTTAAGTCTCAATGTTTTCTTCAATTAATATATATATATATAAGCCTCAACGTTTCTATTAACTTATAAAAAAGAATATTTTAAGCTTCAGTGTTTCTATATTTTAAGCCGCTGTGTTTCTATGTTTGAAGCCTCAATGTTTATGCTACAAACTGTTTCTAACATTCACCAGAAACATTCCTCGAGCCGCCATCCTCAGTGTACTTATTGTCATTGTAGTCTACACTCTCACAAATGCTTCGTACCTGGCCATCATGACGAAGGCTGAGCTGCTCCAGGCAAACGCCGTTGCTGTGGTGAGTCACTCTAGCATTAAGTACTGACAGGACAGAGTTGGCGATCATGTTTCCCCTTCTGGAGTCATCCTTGGTGTGGCTAATTAACTCTAATACTTTTCTTTTCCGTGCCACTTTGTCAGTCCGCTGAGATTTATTTCCCTTGGCTGTGACCACCTTCTGTTTGCCTTGAATTCATTACTAAGTTTCTACCTTACGTCTTCTCTTGATATGTCCAAGAAATTTTGATCGTCTTTTTTTGTGTCTTATATTTTTAATTAGTTTTTGTTGATCACGCTTCGAAAGACGAGCAGCCAAATTAGACATGTTGAATGGCGAAAGCAACATAAATAGACAAGAAAATAAAAGAAGTTCAGCTAGAAGGGATAAAAGAGAATACATAGACAATATGGCGAAAGAGGCAGAGAAAGCAGCAAAAACAGGAGACAGCAAAACTTTATATAACATACAAAAGAGACTAACAGGTACTATTACATCTAAAGAAAGACCAATCCTTAGCAAAACTGGAACCCTATTAACATCAAATAAAGACCAAAAGCAAAGATGGGCTGAACACTTCCAAGAAATACTTAATCGACCACACCCAAAAGAATTGTTAAACCTTGAAACTGTTTTACTAATCCCACAACTAAATGTCAAACTAGATAAAATTAAAATGCATGAAATTGAAACAGCAGTGAATTTAAAATGGCTAACAACAAAGCTGCAGGTGAAGATGAAATAACAGCCGAAATGTAAAAAGCTATCAATAGTGACAACATGAAACAACTACAGAGAATGTTTAATAAGATTTGGGAACCCAAAAGAATTGTTAAACCTTGAAACTGTTTTACTAATCCCACAACTAAATGTCAACCTAGATAAAATTAAAATGCATGAAATTGAAACAGCAGTGAATTTAAAATGGCTAACAACAAAGCTGCAGGTGAAGATGAAATAACACCCGAAATGTTAAAAGCTATCAATAGTGACAACATGAAACAACTACAGAGAATGTTTAATAAGATTTTGGAAAGAAGAAAAGGTCCCTTCTAAATGGAAAAAGGGATCATTGTTAAAATACCGAAAAAGGCAACCTCAGGGACTGTAACAATTGGAGAGGAGTAACTTTAATATCAGTTGTGTCAAAAGTATTTTGCAAGGTCATTTTGAATAGACTTAAAGATATAGTGGATACTGCAATGAAAGAAGAACAAGTAGGATTGCGAAAAGGGAGAAGCTGTCCCGACCAGATCTTTACTCTCAGAATAATACTTGAAGAACATATTGAAAAGCAGAAACCATTAATACTGAACTTCATAGATTTTAAGAAGGCATTTGATAGCATACACAGAGATTCATTATGGAGAATTTTAAGTCTGTATGGAATACCATCTAAAATTGTCAACATCATTAAGGACTTCTACAATGGATATGTTTGTGCAGTCAAGACAGAAGAAGGGATGAGTGAATGGTTCCAGATTGAAACAGGCGTGAAACAAGGATGCATACTGTCTCCTTTGCTTTTTGGAATTGCAGTAAATTTCATAATGAAAAAGAAAATGCTGCACAGGTAATACAGGTATTGGTTGGATATATGGGACCCAACTAGAAGATCTTGATTTTGCTGATGACATAACTTTTATCAGTAACTGTGAATTCCACGCAAGAAAAAAACAGATAGCCTGTCTTCACTGGCTAGCAAAATAGAACTTGAAATTAATAAGGACAAAACAAAAATAATGAAACTTCCTATTAATCAAAATGGAAAAATACACTTAGAAGGGACAGATGTTGAAGAAGTCAATCAATTTGCATACCTTTGCAGCTACACAGACCAGGATGGTGACACCAGAAAGGAAGTTAAAATTAGAATTGCAAAAGCAGCATCAGTCTTCAAGAATCTTTGCATTCAAAAATTATAAGCACAAAAACCAAGTTAAGACTATTCAATTCAAATGCAATATCCACCATCATTTATGCATGCGGAAGCTGGAAAACATCTAAAGAAAAAGACAAGAAATTAGATTCTTTAGAAAACAAATGCCTAAAGAAAATACTTGTTATCAAGTGGAACGAATTCAAGAACAATGCAGAGATAAGACAGATGACTGAAGAATAACCAGTCTCATGGGTGATCAGGAAAAGGAGATGGACATATGTTGGTCGTTTGATGAGAAGAAATGATCAGAGAATTCCAAAACAAGCTATCAAGTGGAACACAACAGGTCGAAGAAAAAGAGGTCGACCACATGAAACTCTAAAGAGGACATTGTCAAGAGAGGCCAAATTAATAGGCATAAATCCCTATGAGGTTGAAAAGCTCGCAGAAAACAGGAACATTTGGCGAACTACCTTGCGAGCCATATGTGACGTTTAACTGTACGGGAAGGATATAAGATCACACTTCGCGAACTATTGCAGGAGTTGGCAACCCTCCTGTTAAAAAAAAAAAAATTTGAAAGGGACATAACCAGTGATTCTTTTAGCCCGCAACTGTCTCCTTTGCTTTTTGGAATTGCAGTAAATTTCATAATGAAAAAGAAAATGCTGCACAGGTAATACAGGTATTGGTTGGATATATGGGACCCAACTAGAAGATCTTGATTTTGCTGATGACATAACTTTTATCAGTAACTGTGAATTCCACGCAAGAAAAAAACAGATAGCCTGTCTTCACTGGCTAGCAAAATAGAACTTGAAATTAATAAGGACAAAACAAAAATAATGAAACTTCCTATTAATCAAAATGGAAAAATACACTTAGAAGGGACAGATGTTGAAGAAGTCAATCAATTTGCATACCTTTGCAGCTACACAGACCAGGATGGTGACACCAGAAAGGAAGTTAAAATTAGAATTGCAAAAGCAGCATCAGTCTTCAAGAATCTTTGCATTCAAAAATTATAAGCACAAAAACTAAGTTAAGACTATTCAATTCAAATGCAATATCCACCATCATTTATGCATGCGGAAGCTGGAAAACATCTAAAGAAAAAGACAAGAAATTAGATTCTTTAGAAAACAAATGCCTAAAGAAAATACTTCTTATCAAGTGGAACGAATTCAAGAACAATGCAGAGATAAGACAGATGACTGAAGAATAACCAGTCTCATGGGTGATCAGGAAAAGGAGATGGACATATGTTGGTCGTTTGATGAGAAGAAATGATCAGAGAATTCCAAAACAAGCTATCAAGTGGAACACAACAGGTCGAAGAAAAAGAGGTCGACCACATGAAACTCTAAAGAGGACATTGTCAAGAGAGGCCAAATTAATAGGCATAAATCCCTATGAGGTTGAAAAGCTCGCAGAAAACAGGAACATTTGGCGAACTACCTTGCGAGCCATATGTGACGTTTAACTGTACGGGAAGGATATAAGATCACACTTCGCGAACTATTGCAGGAGTTGGCAACCCTCCTGTTAAAAAAAAAAAAATTTGAAAGGGACATAACCAGTGATTCTTTTAGCCCGCAACTTTCTACTTTTTAGGGCCCGGATGCCACCATGTGAGCGGACGGTTGGGCTGTATTTATGTCCGTTAACAAGCAAATGAAAGTAATAGTAATAGCATATTATAAAACTACGAATAACAGTTATTTCATTTATGTAATATTATGTAATAATGACAAAATAATTTAATGCAACACTGCCTGCAAGTTGTCGACTCCTGATGTAGCGCAGTGCTGGCTAATCTAGCTTTGTGAATTGATAGATCTACACTTTGGTAATATGAGCATTTTCCTGTACGTGTTTGTTTGTTTGTGTGAGTGAGTGAGTGAGTGAGTAAGTGAGTGTGCGCGTGTGACAGAGAGAGAGAGAGACAGAGAGAGAGAAAAAGAGAGAGAGAGAGAGATTGACTGACTTGTTGCCGTTTTTGATACCAGGTTTTTGGTGACCGAGTCTTGGGTAAAGCCGCCATAATCATTCCCTTAGCTGTGATTATCTCCACACTGGGTGCGGCGAACAATGGCGTCTACAGCAGCTCCAGGTCAGTTCCGACTGTAACGTTTGTACATAGTTATCTCGCCTGACTTGTGGCTACTTTATCTGTCTGTCATGGATGTAGTTTGATGGCTGTAGTGTCCAAATTAACCTGCTTGTAAATAAGAGGACTTGATTTCTGCCTGGCATGAATTTGGCCACATCCACCTCTAATGTGGCGAAACAAACCCTAATGTACTGCCAGAGAGACACCTGTGTCACACAATGATGTCAGTGCCAGAGAGACACTTGTGTCACATATAGTGATGTTACTGCCAGAGAGACACCTGTGTCACATATAGTGATGTTACTGCCAGAGAGACACCTGTGTCACACATAGTGATGTTACTGCCAGAGAGACACTTTAGTCACACACAGTGATGTTACTGCCAGAGAGACACTTTAGTCACACACAGTGATGTTACTGCCAGAGAGACACTTTAGTCACACATAGTGATGTTACTGCCAGAGAGATACCTGTGTCACACACAGTGATGTTACTGCCAGAGAGACACTTTAATCACACATAGTGATGTTACTGCCAGAGAGACACCTGTGTCACATAGTGATATTACTGTCAGAGAGACACCTGTGTCACATAGTGATGTTACTGCCAGAGAGACACTTTAATCACACATAGTGATGTTACTGCCAGAGAGACACCTGTGTCACATAGTGATGATACTGCCAGAGAGACACCTGTGTCACATAGTGATGTTACTGCCAAGATGTATTTGACAATCCAAAATCCTAGAACAGAGGTTCCCAAACTCTGTAGAACCAAAGGACCCTCTGCATCAGAAAAGTGACATAAACTTGACTAAAAATTTGAACATTCAATTAAAAAAAAAGTCTTTCACAATTTAATACTTGGATAAAGAAACATTCACTTGCATGTGCTAGAAGTTCCACAACTGAAATAAGTACAGAGCTGTTTTTTTTTTAGAATTCTTGATTGGAATTTGAAGCAAAAATGGGAATACTGTCTAATGGAGACTTTTACAGCGTGGAAAACATACAGAATATTTTTTATTTTTCTTGCGGAGTCTGGAATAGCAGTGGCTGATCAGGGATAGCAGTGGCTGTGTCTGGGATAGCAGTGTTGGAGTCTGAGATAGCAGTGGCTGTGTCTGGGATAGCAGTGGCTGAGTCTGGGATAGCAGTGGCTGTGTCTGGGATAGCAGTGGCTGAGTTTGAGATAGCAGTAGAGGAGTCTGAGATAGCAGTGGCTGAGACTGGGATAGCAGTAGCGGAGTCTGGTATAGCAGTGGCGGAGTCTGGGATAGCAGTGGCGGAGTCTGAGATAGCAGTGGCTGAGTTTGTGATAGCAGTGGCGGAGTCTGGGATAGCAGTGGCGGAGTCTGTGTTAGCAATAGCGGAGTTTGAGATAGCAGTGGCTGAGTCTGAGATAGCAGTGGCTGAGTTTGAGATAGCAGTGGCGGAGTCTGTGTTAACAATAGCGGAGTTTGAGATAGCAGTGGCGGAGTCTGAGATAGCAGTGGCTGAGTTTGAGATAGCAGTGGTGGAGTCTGAGAAAACAGTGGCTGAGACTGGGATAGCAGTGTCTGAGACTGGGATAGCAGTGTCTGAGACTGGGATAGCAGTGGTGGAGTTTGAGAAAGCAGTGGCGGAGTCAGAGATAGCAGTGGCTGAGACCGGGATAGCAGTGACGGAGTCTGCGATAGCAGTGGCGGAGTCTGAGATAGCAGTAGCTGAGTCTGAGATAGTAATGGCGGAGTGTGAGATAGCAGTGACTGAGACTGGGATAGCAGTGGCTGAGTTTGAGATAGCAGTGGCGGAGTCAGAGATAGTAGTGGCTAAGTCCAGGTGCTCCACGGAGCACAGTCTGAAAACCTCTGTACTAGAAGATGACGTGCCAGTGTCGAGCGTGGCTGCCTTCATGTCCCCAGCTTAGAGCCTGGTATGTAGAACTCTCTACAGAAGATCAAGAAATATGTGGGCACTAACATCATGTTCCTCGCACATGTCAGCAGCGGCATACACGCGGTTAACTTTGATCTTTTAATTTTTTTAATGCTAGACATCACACATTTGATGTTCAGCGTTCTGTACACATCACACATTTGATGTTCAGCATTCTGTACACATCACACATTTGATGTTCAGCGTTCTGTACAAATCGTACACTGAAATTAGACTATGACGAGAAGAACAAGAAAGACAGAGAGTGAACTACGAAAAATACACAGAAGACAGAGAGTGGACTATGATAAAAAACACTATGGACTATGATAAAAACATATTAACAGAAAGAAAAATATTTTAGTTATAGAACAAAGTTAGTTGTTGCCTGAATCACATATTGAACTCAAGGTTTGACCAAGCACATCTTCATCACAGTTTTCTTCCCCAGAATTGTTTACGCCGCCGCCAGAGACAACAATATCCCAGATGTTCTTTCTTACATCCAGATCAGGCAACTAACTCCCCTAGGCGCCATGTTCTTGACTGTAAGTGTCTCTTTCATGGGGTTATAAACCCGGCCCGGCAGGGCGGTCACACGGTCCGCGTTAACGTTGATGAGCCATAGCCGACCAAGACCCTCTCCCCCCCCCCTCCTGTAGGTGTCCCAAGTAACAGGCTCAGCCTAGCTAACAGGTCAAGGATCGCTTTAGTTCCTAGTGGGGGTGGAGTCTGACAAAGAAGCATTGATCTTGTCCTGCTACTTAGCTGTACCCCAGGTCTGACAAAAAAGCTGCCCTAACCCTCTCCCCTTAAGACATAATCTTGTGGCTGAACAGCCTCACGGCATCAGATGCAAGGAACACCAGCTTGCAGCTCAGCAACAAACACATATGCCGGTCACGGCTGAAATCTCTCTGAAGAAACATCGCCGCCATCTTGCTCTGCCCAAAGCTTCACTTCATGATTACAAGTGAAAATCATACATATTAAAAGGGATATTTCACTAACTGTGATATGAACATGGCAAAATCTTCACTTCTTCCAAAAGTTATTGAGCCCTCATAAACATCTCAGACAGAGCGGACAGAAAGCTGCAAGATCGTGTATTTCACGGGGTCTATGAACTATCGGGCCCACGAGACACTTGTGTATTAGTTGCTGGCCCACAGACCGTTCCTGTTTGTTGTTCGGTTACCTGATTCCTAGTCTGGGTTTTTCTAACCTTGTTATGCTGTAGATATGGTTTTTATTGTTGACTGTTTTTTCTTTACTCATCCTTGTTCTTGATGTTTGTATTTGCTGTATAAATATTTATTATCGCACTTTTTTTTAGATTCAATTATTGTTTCTGCGGTATCTGTTAGTTTCTGTTACTGGTTTTCATGTCTTCCCCTCCTATCTGCTGTTGCTGGTTTTCATGTCTTCCCCTCCTATTTGCTGTTCTTGGTTTTCATGTCTTCCCCTCCTATCTGCTGTTGCTGGTTTTCATGTCTTCCCCTCCTATTTGCTGTTCTTGGTTTTCATGTCTTCCCCTCCCATCTGCTGTTGATGGTTTCATGTCTTCCCCTCCTATCTGCTGTTCTTGGTTTTCATGTCTTCCCGTCCTATCTGCTGTTCTTGGTTTTCATGTCTTCCCGTCCTATCTGCTGTTCTTGGTTTTCATGTCTTCCCGTCCCATCTGCTGTTCTTGGTTTTCATGTCTTCCCGTCCCATCTGCTGTTGTTTTACAAAAAAATTTGGCGATTTAGAGAGTTCATCCTTGTAATGGTTTGCTTCCTGTGAAAGGCAGACTATCGTTCTCCGATTCTGAAACTGGCCAAGACCCTAGATTATTTGCTCTGTCTCTTGAAAACATACTATACCACAGCGCATGGCGAGCAAAGTAAGAATCAGTTTACTGAAGTTTCAGCTCGCATCGCTAGAACCATCGCCTATGTACCCTTTTTGGAACTGAAGAACGCCACTACATCACATCTTATTGCCGAAATATTGGATTGTTGTATGTTCCTCATTTACACATGTACTCAATTCGTTGTCTAATCATCTTAAAAACACAGAAGACAGAGAGTGGACTATGATAAAAAAACACAGAAGACAGAGAGTGGACTATGATAAAAACATTAACAGAAAGAAAAATATTTTAGTTATAGAACAAAGTTAGTTGTTGCCTGAATCACATATTGAACTCAAGGTTTGACCAAGCACATCTTCATCACAGTTTTCTTCCCCAGAATTGTTTACGCCGCCGCCAGAGACAACAATATCCCAGATGTTCTTTCTTACATCCAGATCAGGCAACTAACTCCCCTAGGCGCCATGTTCTTGACTGTAAGTGTCTCTTTCATGGGGGTATAAACCCGGCCCGGCGGGGCGGTCACACGGTCCGTGTTAACGTTGGTGAGCCACAGCCGACCAAGACCCTCTCCCCCCCCCCTCCTGTAGGTGTCCCAAGTAACAGGCTCAGCCTAGCTAACAGGTCAAGGATCGCTTTAGTTCCTAGTGGGGGTGGAGTCTGACAAAGAAGCATGGATCTTGTCCTGCTACTTAGCTGTACCCAGGTCTGACAAAAATGCTGCCCTAACCCTCTCCCCTTTAAGACATAATCTTGTGGCTGAACAGCCTCACGGCATCAGATGCAAGGAACACCAGCTTGCAGCTCACCAACAAACACATATGCCGGTCACGGCTGAAATCTCTCTGAAGAAACATCGCCGCCATCTTGCTCTGCCCAAAGCTTCACTTCATGATTACAAGTGAAAATCATACATATTAAAAGGGATATTTCACTAACTGTGATATGAACATGGCAAAATCTTCACTTCTTCCAAAAGTTATTGAGCCCTCATAAACATCTCAGACAGAGCGGACAGAAAGCTGCAAGATCGTGTATTTCACGGGGTCGATGAACTATCAGGCCCACGAGATACTTGTGTATTAGTTGCTGGCCCACAGACCGTTCCTGTTTGTTGTTCGGTTACCTGATTCCTAGTCTGGGTTTTTCTAACCTTGTTATGCTGTAGATATGGTTTTTATTGTTGACTGTTTTTTCTTTACTCATCCTTGTTCTTGATGTTTGTATTTGCTGTATAAATATTTATTATCGCACTTTTTTTTAGATTCAATTATTGTTTCTGCGGTATCTGTTAGTTTCTGTTACTGGTTTTCATGTCTTCCCCTCCTATCTGCTGTTGCTGGTTTTCATGTCTTCCCCTCCTATCTGCTGTTACTGGTTTTCATGTCTTCCCCTCCTATCTGCTGTTGCTGGTTTTCATGTCTTCCCCTCCTATCTGCTGTTATTGGTTTTCATGTCTTCCCCTCCTATCTGCTGTTGATGGTTTCATGTCTTCCCCTCCTATTTGCTGTTCTTGGTTTTCATGTCTTCCCGTCCTATCTGCTGTTCTTGGTTTTCATGTCTTCCCGTCCTATCTGCTGTTCTTGGTTTTCATGTCTTCCCGTCCCATCTGCTGTTCTTGGTTTTCATGTCTTCCCGTCCCATCTGCTGTTGTTTTACAAAAAAATTTGGCGATTTAGAGAGTTCATCCTTGTAATGGTTTGCTTCCTGTGAAAGGCAGACTATCGTTCTCCGATTCTGAAACTGGCCAAGACCCTAGATTATTTGCTCTGTCTCTTGAAAACATACTATACCACAGCGCATGGCGAGCAAAGTAAGAATCAGTTTACTGAAGTTTCAGCTCGCATCGCTAGAACCATCGCCTATGTACCCTTTTTGGAACTGAAGAACGCCACTACATCACATCTTATTGCCGAAATATTGGATTGTTGTATGTTCCTCATTTACACATGTACTCAATTCGTTGTCTAATCATCTTGTTTTTTTTCTGCACACATTTCTCGCTCTTTCTATCTTTTTTTGTAAAACTGAACCATAAACCTGTCTTTTATTAGAACCAATTTTATCGCAGTCGTCGTTTCTCTTATCTGTCACATCATTACTTACATCATCACAAAACAGAAGGCAAACATTCTGGATACCCAGGTGAGTACCGGCAGTAAGAAATAGAACAATAGTTACATATCAAGGTAAGTAACAGAACAATAGTTACATATCAAGGTAAGTAACAGAACAATAGTTACATATCAAGGTAAGTAACAGAACAATAGTTACATATCAAGGTAAGTAACAGAACAATAGTTACATATCAAGGTAAGTAACAGAACAATAGTTACATATCAAGGTAAGTAACTGAACAATAGTTACATATCAAGGTGAGTAACAGAACAATAGTTACATATCAAGGTGAGTAACAGAACAATAGTTACATATCAAGGTGAGTAACAGAACAATAGTTACATATCAAGGTGAGTAACAGAACAATAGTTACATATCAAGGTGAGTAATAGAACAATAGTTACATATCAAGGTAAGTAACAGAACAATAGTTACATATCAAGGTGAGTAACAGAACAATAGTTACATATCACGGTGAGTAACAGAACAATAGTTACATATCAAGGTGAGTACCGGCAGTAAGAAACAGAACAATAGTTACATACCAAGGTGAGTAACAGAACAATAGTTACATACCAAGGTGAGTAACAGAACAATAGTTCCATACCAAGGTGAGTAACAGAACAATATTTACATATCAAGGTGAGTAACAGAACAGTAATTACATACCAAGGTAACAGAACAATATTTACATATCAAGGTGAGTAACAGAACAATAGTTACATATCAAGGTGAGTAACAGAACAGTAGTTACATAACAAGGTGAGTAACAGAACAATAGTGACATCGAAATTGTGACAAATGAATCCGCCATCATCTTGTTTTCATGACTTCAGACATCAAGACTTAAGCATTCTTGCACGTTTCCAGGTCACAATGTCCATGATCTTGCTGGTTCCGGGCGACATAGACAGTCTCATCAACTATCTCAGCTTCTTTTCCTCATTCTTTAACGGCTGTGTCTACGTTGCGCTACTCATCTTCAGACTGAGGACCATGAAAGATGTGCCAAGGTCTTTCAAGGTAGACACCATTCATGGCATATATATTTGTACGAGTGTTATGCATATGAATGTATATTTTGCGTTAGTATATGTGTGTGTACTAAAGAAATAGACATGAAATTAGACTCTTTTGAAAACAAATGCCTAAGGAAAATACTCGGCATCCATCAAGTGGAACGAATTCAAGAACAATGCAGAGATAAGACAGATGACTGAACAACAGCCAGTCTCATGGGTGATCAGGAAAAGGAGATGGACATATTTTGGTCACGTGATGAGAAGAAATGATCAGAGAATCCCAAAACAAGCTATCAAGTGGAACACAACAGGCCGAAGAAAAAGAGGCAGACCGCGTGTAACTCTGAAGAGGACATTATTAAGAGAGGCCAAATTAACAGGCATAAAATCCTTTGATGAGGTTGAAAGACTCGCTGAAGACAGGAAAAATTGGCGAACTACCTTGCGAGCCCTATGTGACGTTTAACGGCACGGGAAGGATATAAGAAGATATGTGTGTGGGTGTGTGTGGGTGTGTGTGTGTGTGCGCGCGCGCGCGCGCGCACGAGGAAGGGGAAAAAAGTGACCTCAAACAAATAAATTGACGTAACTACTGAAAAAAATAAGAGAAGACTGACTGGTCATTCATTCTTTTCATATTTTGTTCAATGGTTACCTCCCTTTATTTGTGGTTACTTTTTGACTCGCCATAGTATGCACACGTGTGAAATAAATCTGGTGGGTGTCTCACTGCTATTAACAAGTAATAAAATATTCTTATTATTTGAAGGAAAAGAAGCCACAGCAAAGCCACTATCAAAACACGCTCAGTAAAATAATACATGAAACAGACTGGAAGCAACAGAGACGTTATTTAGGAGAAAGTTGCAACATATATCTCGAGTGTCTCAAACGGAGAATTTTTTTGTGTGAAAAGTTATAAATCACTGGCATGGGTACCCCAGCCGTCATCTCTTTCACGGGTAAAGAGAACCACATGGTACACACGGTCAAAATCCTTTGATGTGTAATGAAGAAATGGCAGTCAGATGTTCGTATCATTTTTAACATGTATGACCATCACTGGAAAACGCAGTAGAAAAAAGAGAAACAAAGTGACACAGATGAATGTATCTAGCAGATCTTTATTTTGTTTATGTTCTTCCCAGGTCCCTATTGTTATCCCTGTTCTCATGGTCCTGTTCAACGTGTACATGGTCATAGCTCCACTAGCCATAAGTCCACAGATGGAGTTTGTTTATGCCGCTGGTGGTGTAGTCGGCGTGGCGGTGCTCTTGTACATTCCATTTATTTATTACGGACTCAAACTTCCTGGATATGGTAAGTATATCAACTACTGTTTCTAAGAGTTAAACTTCCTTGGTATGGTAAGTACATCAACTACAGTTTCTAAGAGTTAAATTTCCTGGGTATGGTAAGTACATTAACTGTTCTTTCTAAGAGTTAAATTTCCTGGATATGGTAAGTACATCAATTGCTGTTTCTAAGAGTTAAATTTCCTGGGTATGGTAAGTACATCAACTACAGTTTCTAAGAGTTAAACTTCCTGGATATGGTAAGTACTTCAACTATTGTTTGTAAGATGGGAGTCAGATGTTCATATCACAGTTAATATTTAGTAAGATATCACTTTTAACATGTATAAATTAGGAGAAAAAAAGTAGGAACAGCTTTATTACATAACGAATAGAAACGTCACAACCGTGTACTCGTTAAGTAATAAAGCTGTTCCTATTTTTCCCCCCTAGTTTATAAATTTTGGTATCACAGCTTTACTGCAGTGGCTCCGTGTATAGTTATATAATCATCATCATCATCATCATCATCATGTGCCGTGCCGACTGGCGTTGGCTATTATGCTTCTCCAGAGTACACGGTCCCTCATGCAGGCCATCAGCTCAGTTGTTGATCTCTCACACCATCCCATCAGACTGTCCAGTATCATTTCTCTTGGTCTTCCTCTTGATCTTCTTCCTTCTATTTTTCCTGTTGTTATAGTATTTTCAATGCCCCCTCTTCTCATTGCATGTCCTATGAAAGTACATTGTCTCTCTCTTATCATTTTGACAAGGTTTTTTGTCTCTCCAGCTCTTCTCATACATTCTTGATTAGTTATTTTTGCTGTCCAGGGGATTCGCAACATTCTTCTAATAAACCACATTTCTGCTGCTTCCAATGATTTTTGTGCAGACTTGCCTATTGTCCATGATTCACTTCCATATAACAAGATAGGTTCAATATAGCATTTTAGGACTCGTTTTCTAACATTCATTGATAAAGATGTGTTGGTTAATATGTTTCTCATTCTCTGAAATGCAATCTTTGCTTGGCCTATTCTGTTCCTAATTTCTGTTCTGCATTTCCCATCTGAAGTTATTACTGCTCCAAGGTATTTGAATTTCTGCACCTGCTTTAGAATAGTTCCATTTAATTTAATACTGCATGCTGGTGGATTCTGTTTCTTAGATATAACCATAGTCTCTGTCTTTTTGATGTTCAAAGTAAGGCCTTTCTGTTCACTTTCTTTGGCCACTTTATCCATGAGATTATGCAGGTCTTGTTGGTTCTCAGCTATCAGTACTGTGTCGTCAGCATACCGAAGGTTGTTAATATTGTATCCTCCAATTTTTATGCCTGGTTCTGTGATGATCGTTCTTAGAATATTCTCGCTGTACAGAGAAAAAAGGTCTGGAGGTAGTATACATCCTTGTCGCACCCCTTGTTTTATAGGTTGATATTTTCCAGCTCTATTTTCAACTCGAATTGCTGCTTCTTGGTGCCAGTATAGATGTTTTACAATCCTCAGGTCTTTGCCGTCTATACTGATGTCTTCAAACATTTTAATAATTTCATTATGTTTCACTTTGTCGAATGCCTTGGTGTAATCAATGAAGCATAAGTAGAGATCTTTCTGTACCTCTAAAGCTCTTTCTGTTAGTGTTCGTAAAGCATAAATGGCATTGTGTGTTCCCTTTCCTTCAACAAATCCAAACTGTTCATCTGCTGTTTTCATTTTTATCTTTTTCCTTGTTCTTCTCATAATTATTCTCAGACGTAGCTTCGATATGCGGTATGAGAGGCTGATGGTCCGGTGGTCATCACATTCCTTTGCATCTGGTTTCTTTGGTAGTGCTATAAACGTGGATTTAATCAGGTCACTGGGCATATAACCACTGTTATAAATGTCATTCAGTAACTTGGTTATTATTTTTATTCCTGTCTCCTCTAGTGCCTCTATTTCTTCTATTGTTATATTATCAGACCCAGTCGTTTTTCCTTTCTTCATGTGTTTGATGGCATCTATGATTTCATCTTCAAATATTGGTGGTCCATCACAGTTTTCAGTATATGATGTTAATTCTGGTCTTTCTCCTCCATATAGGTCACTGATGTACTCTGTCCACCATGTCTTCTTTTCCCATTAACATTTTACCTTCTGTTGATTTCAGGCATCCTGTTGTATATTTTGTTTTCCTGCCTGTGAGTTCACTAATTCGTTTGTGCATGTTTTTGCTGTCTTTATTATGAGAGTCCTCTATCTGTCTGCACTGTTCATTTAACCACACTTCCTTTGGTTCTCTGCATTTGCGCCTTATTTCTTTATTTATCTTGCTATATTTTTCTTGGTTATTGTTACTCCTCCTCCTCTTATAGTTATATACTCATACACTAATTATTGTGTGTTTTTAACATGTATGACCATCATATTAAGTACAACTACAGTTTGTGAGTGTTAAACTTTCTGGATACATTAAGTACAACAATTGTGACCTAGCAATAATTTGCAACATCAAATCCTGAATAACTCATGGAAACTGTCGAAGAGAGACATATAAAATGGTTTGTGTGTGTGTGTGTTCCTATTTGAAGATTGAACACAAGATTTGCTGCATACTCGTGCAGCACGTACAATAACTGTTTATATCTTGTATCCTTGTGTTACCTACAGTTTGTATATCATGTATCCTTTTGTTACTTACAGTTTGTATATCATGTAATCTTGTGTTACCTATAATTTGTAAATCTCGTATTATCTATTTCCCGAGAGTATTGGCACCATCCTGCCGCTTCCGGTTTCAATGCTGAGAGCGTATTGTCAGGATTGTTTGTTTCATTAAAACAAGCGGTGTAACATTTAGATTGTACATATTTCGTCCGCGATTCCGGTGATACTTTCAAAATGGCGAATGCGTGCCTAGTTACGAGCGATGCCGAGCGAGAACAAGGACACGAAGCATGGTAAGTAGGGGTAAGAAGCGCGAATCTAGACCTAGCCGATGGTGAGCTGGCCACAATCAGTGTCTAAAAACATCACATTACTTCTTTTTTTCCTAAAAAACTCTGCATTTATGAAATTTTCATTCATTTAGCTACACTTTGACACATATTATGTATACGGAAGTAAATGGAAATACTGTTTACCATCCCATTTTACAACTAGACCCCCTTACAGACCAAGACCCGCGTTTTACTCCCGCACCCCACGACACGTCCGTGTTTCTTCCTCCAGCACGGAAAGAGTTAATATTCTTACATTTCTCAAGGTTATTCTGTACTGTCCTTGTAGTTGCCGGCATGATCATGAGTCTTATAAATCGTATCGGAAAGAGAGTGGTTCAGTGTGGCTTGCTTCAAGTCCTGGAATGAAGCTAAGACATGACAGATTCTCTGCAGATTCACGCGCTCTAGGAACTAGCTTGAGTACTGTGCTCCATTACTCAAGCCGAAGGGGCAACCTGTTGATGTCAGCACAACGAAGTGTTTGGAGAGGGTCTTGATCACATAATAAACAGATAACTTTGACTTCACATGCTAATCTATTTCTCTCCCCTGTTTACATTTACAGACACACTGGTCGCCTGGATACAGCTCACATTTGAAGTTGTTCCCCCTCCTAAACTTGATGACTAGTTACCGTTCTTGACCTGTGCGATGCATTGTGGGACAACTTATCTGTAGCTCATACAAGGAAGACAAAATTGTAGACGAAGCAATCGTAACCATAAGACATGCAACAGATATGGCTTTCATTTGTTTCAAGTACCCTGATCTGATGATGTTTTGCTGTGGATTTTTGTAAATTTTACACGAATGTGGTCACGGAACAAAAAAATAATAAAATAAGCATGTACAATGCAGTCAATTCCAGGAATTTAAGATCTCTGTGAGTCATCAATGACTTGGCTACTGCATCCACGATTTCGTTTCAACATCAGATCATTTAGTAATATATCTACAGTTACTTCAGGTGCCCGAATAGCACTGCAGCTCTGTTATCAAGAATACTTATAAGTTTTTCTAATTATTTTATTTCCAGACAAGCAATTATGTCCATGTAACGTAACAGCTGATGAGAATGTGAGAATAACATGGACATGACTTTACAAGAAAGCAAATGAAATCTTACTTCTAGTGAAAGATGAAATGTGTAATGAAGGGCTAGCTAGTTTGAAATAAGAATGAAAATAGCTGATTTGAACAGAAGTTATTTCTATTCGTGTCAGTATAAAGTTTTTGTTCTGAATGAATGCTGTAAGTTATTAACAAGAATAAATGATCACATAATTACGAGGGTCATGACGAAAGTCGTGAGCAAATATTTTTTTAAAATAAGAATTTATAGATAGAGAAAATATGAATGTATAATCTTAATCAGCATCCTTTTCTTCACTTTTCAACATAATCTCCATTTCTCTGCACATATTTTTTCCATCGCTCTGCAAGTTTGAAAATACCCTCCCAGAAGAATTCCGTTCCAGCTGACCGACAGCACAGGCGCACTGCTTTCTGGACGTTCTCTCCTGTGGGACCCAGAGGGCACAAACTTTTCTATAGTCTAGGGTTTCAATCATTTCCTGTAATGCAGTGTGTCCTATTCCAAAATTTTCAGAAACTTCAGAAACTGTGACACGTCTGTTTTGTTTAATGATGTCGTCAACCCTTTCCACGTTGCGTTCAGTGGAGGCAGTTCGAGGGCGACCGCTGCCAGGCATATCTTGGATGCTCGTGTTTCCATCTTTGTTTCACCCACCTCCTACCACTGCTAGCACCCATACACACATCTCTATAAGCAAGCTGAAGTCTTTGGTGAATTTCATCAGCGGGGATTTCCTCTTTAACGAGTAACTCAATAACAGAACGTTGATGAAACAAAACTTCAGCACCCTCCATTTTGTTTCTGCTCCGCGTGGTCACGTGACACAAGATGGTGACCTCATGTGACCTCTACATGAAGAGCAAAGACTGCAGATTACGGTGATACATTTATATTTTCTCTATCTATAAATTCTGATTTAAAAAAAAATTTTGCTCACGACTTTTGGTATGACCCCCGTATGTTGAATCCACATCCAGAGTAACGTATTCTGTGCTAGTATTGAATTTTCCCTAAGTTATAATATTCTATGAATGCATAAATTTGTCGTACATCCTCACAGTGGGACAGCTTTGAGGAGTGTGTGTTATGCATGCGTGTATGACGTTTCAGTTCACTGGCCGGCATTAAGCTAACACAGGCATAGTAGATAGAGAATAAAAAGACATGTCACTGTATTTTCTGTTGTAATATGTTATTTGGTCAGGCTGTTGACATTCTCGGGGTGACTGGTAAATATAACGATTCAAGAAAAAAAATATATCAAATTTTCACTTCGTAATGCATCTTTCTTTTATGAGTTACAGTTCGTATTCTTTTGTTAATCTTCATTCTACTTTCAATTATTATTATTGCCTCCCTTACTTCCAAGAGTTATGCATCCTTTCCTATGCTATTCCCCCCTGACATAACTTCACAAACAGTTTTCCAATCTCTATAAATAGTCCTCCATTCGTACCACAGGTATATACGTTTTATTACACTTGATTATCATCTCTTGTGCTAACAGTAGGTTTAGAAATACAAACAATGATGGCAATGACAAAGGTACAGATGACCGGAAGCCTCCAATAGATGGACATGACACTGTTTATCTCAGCGTGACGTAGAACAAGCCAGATGTTCCCTATGAAAATCTCCACTTTGGAGATGGAACAGGATGATGATGGCTCAAGAAATCTGCCAAAGCAAACAGTAGCATACAACCAGCCACAAGCAGGCAAGAATAATAACTCTTGCAAAGACAACAATCTTTTTATCTACACAATAACTCGTAGAAATCAATCATTTTATAAACATAAGAAGACAAGAAAATATGGTCCCATGTTATGAGAGGCAATATCAGACACTAGAAGACAAGTATTTATGGTCCCATGTTATCAGACACTACATGACAGGAATATATGGTCCCATGTTATCAGACACTGCATCAGACACTAGAAGACAAGTATTTATGGTTCCATATTATGAGACACTACATATGACACTAGATAAGAATATATGGTTCACTTACATTTCTTTTAAAATTTCATTCAAATAATAAACATCTTGTGCTAGTGAATTATATCATGTATTCAGTTGCCAGAAGTAATTGTTTTCATGTCCTGCTGGATGTAGCTGTTTTCAGTCCCGTAACCAGCTGCTGGATGTAGCTGTCTTCATGTCTTGTAACCAGCTGCCAGATGTAGCTGTTTTCATGTCTTGTAACCAGCTGCCAGATGTAGTTGTTTTCATGTCCAAAAGTAACTGCTTTCGCATTAATCAACCAGTTACCAGAAGTATTTAACAGTCATACATACAGTTTGATCCAGTGTGGGTCACCCTGCAGTCAGGTATTTTCCATCTCTAGAGGCAGTGTTTCTCAACACAAGAATGGTAGGTACCTAATCTAACACTTAGGTTGTCTGGAAGGAGGCAGTGGAGATACACAGCATTCTACTCTACCCTGAGAGTGTAATATACTACTGATTGTACTACAGAAGCTGTACAAATTTAGCTACTTTCTTTGGTCATACAAAGTTAGCTACTCTCTTTGCTCATACAAAGTTAGCTACTTTCTTTGCTTGTACAACATCTCATATATCATGAGAAGACAGAAGTTTTTTGAGAACTTGGATATATCATGAGAAGACAGACATTTTTTGAGAACCTGGATATATCATGAGAAGACAGAAGTTTTTCAGCTCTTACAAAGCCAGCTACTCTCTTTGCTTGTACTTAATATGTCCAACATCTTTTCAGATTACTCTCTTTCATTGGCTGGTGCCACAGAAATTCTTATCTTCAAGCAAAACCCCACCCACTACTCCTTCCTTCCAACCAAAGTAAGACAGATCTCTATATATACTATACATTCCTACATGTTCAGTACACATTGTCATACATCAGTTTCTACAACTAATAACTATTTAGCTAATTTAGCAACTGCTATGACACAACATCAACAGATCTGGGTAATTATAAAACAAGAAATGCATAGAATCTTCTGTACAAAACAAATACCAGAATTCTGGTAACTCACTGACAAAATTACAAGGGCGAGTCAAATGAAAACAAAATTGGAATAGAAATCCTAAGGACTGTCCTATCATCATGTAAGCTGACAGCGTCGCTACTAATGAATGTCCTGCAGGTGGCAGCATGGTGCTAATGAGCTACATGACATCATAGTAACAATGCAGAGATGGCTGCTCCTATAGAGACATCTACAAAAATGGAACAAGATTCTGTCATCCATTTTTTTTTTTGGATGAATGAAGCATCATTCTGGAGAATTATATGCTCCCATAAAGCACCATTACAAATGTAACATATTCAAATCTTCTCAAAAACTATTGCAGGGAACTATATGCTCCCACAGAGCACCATTACAAGTGTGACATATTCTGATCTTCTCAACAACTAAATTCTGATTCCAACCAAATCTAAACAACATGGATCTCTGAGTATGGGTATCTTGTTGCAACATAACAATGCATGACACATTCCTGTGCAACAGTTGCAACTGTTACTGACATGCAACTCTGAGCCTGTCACATCATCTCTATTTGCTAGGCTTTGCCCCAAGTGATGACCACATCTTGTGACCCCTCAAAGAGGTGATGGCCAGAAAGTCTTTCAGGTCAGAGGAAGATGTGCAACAAGCACATGAGTGGCTGCCCACTTGAACAAAAGATTTTTTAAAATACAGAAATCCATGTATTACGTGGGCACTGGAGGACTTGTATCAAACATAACGGAGACCATGATGCAGTTCTGTGACATTTTTGATTCAAAACATTATAAGAAAAAAAAAACATTCAAGGTTTTCATTTGTCTCACCCTCATAGATATACAAGTCTTCTCATCAAAAGATCTACAACAGTACAAGTCTTCCATCAAAAGATCTACAACAGTACAAGTCTTCCCATCAAAAGATCTACAACAGTTCAAGTCTTCTCATCAAAAGATCTACAACAGTACAAGTCTTCTCATCAAAAGATCTACAACAGTACAAGTCTTCCATCAAAAGATCTACAACAGTACAAGTCTTCCATCAAAAGATCTACAACAGTACAATAAAAAGCAAAAACTGTTTTGTTGTTATTGCATAAATATTACATTACAACATAACCTTGCCATTCATGAAGGACAGGTTACTTGGGTTGAAGGAGACTGTAGCAAGTTGCAAGTAACCAACACTGTAGCCAGTAGCAGAGATAACATACACCTATCATCCCATTATTATGTACATAATTTTACACAGATGTATATTTTATGTCCTGTTAAACATGCACAGCTTCTGCAAAAGAGCTGATTATGAACACACATAGGAGTGTTATGCTGGACTGGTCTTTGGATGGACAAAAAAGGAGTCACCAAAAAGATATTGTCTAAGAACAACTAGCAGACTGAACAGGAGTGGGAGAGCACCCATTTCAGAAGTTCAAAGATGCATAAAATATATGCAGATTTTGTACACAGATCAGACACTATTGGCTCTTGGATGACAGTGACATCTGTTAAATATGTCTACACATGTACCAACATACACACACATAACATTACGGTAGCTGTGTCTAGTCAGCCTAGCTTGCTACCATATGGTAAATATGTCTACACATGTACCAACATACACATACAGACATTACAGTAGCTGTGTCTAGTCAGCCTAGCTTGCTACCATATGGTAAATATGTCTACACATGTACCAACATACACATATAGACATTACAGTAGCTGTGTCTAGTCAGCCTAGCTTGCTACTATATGGCAGAAAGGGGTACTGTACTAGCAGCCCCTGTACCACCCATTGACTAGAAGATGGTTCAGGAGAGTTCAAGGCCATGGCAGTAAGTGGTACTGTACTAGCAGCCTCTGTACCACCCATTGACTAGAAGATGGTTCAGGAGAGTTCAAGGCCATGGCAGTAAGTGGTACTGTACTAGCAGCCCCTGTACCACCCACTGACTAGAAGATGGTTCAGGAGAGTTCAAGGCCATGACAATAAACCTCAGAAGAAAAACCCCTGGAGAGAAGGATCCTAAGACAGTGGGTAATGAGATTCCTCAGACAACTGATGTGCCCTGTCAACTCTGCTAGATTTTTTTGACTTATGACTTTATCCTTTCCCTGAAGGAGACTGGCAGAGACAGGAGGAAGAGTACAGCAGGGCCAAGCACCTGCTCTGGCAAAGCAAGATCTGCCTGCTCTGCCCTCTATGCTGAGAAATGTCATTACAATTGTACATAAACATAGCTGGAAGATGTTTCTGAAGATTCCTCCACCAAGCGGAAAATATAATCAGATGCAGCATCTCCCTGAAACAGTGAAACATATATATGAGGCAGACTGGAGAAGAACACAAGGTGGTTACATCTGGCAAAACATTCAGGAATGACCGGATTCGGTTAAAGAGAGTGCCAGCCACAATTAACAAATCCCTTCCTGATGGTTGCTACAACATGTTATCATCATCCTGTGCCACCAAGGACCTTGTCCCATCACAAAATTCAATATTTCATCAATCTCATCAGCTCTTACTTCTTGGAGAATAGTTCTGCCCCAAAGACCATCAGATAAATCCATGAATAGCAAGCTCTAACTGCTTTTATCTAGCAAATCGTACCAGAAAATCTTGGTTTCACAGTCAGATAAAAATAACTTGCTTGTAAATATTGCATCAGTACGGTAACAACATAGTTTTTTAAAAAAAACATCAAAGATTACAAGGTGAAAAACATGAGATAAAAAAACACAATGCTGAATCATTCTTAGACCCATGTCATTTTTGGGTGCAAATAATCTTCTGTTTTCTGTTGTTCTCTTGTGTCTTGTCTGGGGTGTGTACTACTTGACTTGTTCAGCTGTGATGACCTCTCTCTAGCTGCAGACTTGAGTTCTTTGATGTCAACACCTTTTATAAAGATATGACAAGTCAGGTCAAGTGTTGAGTCATGTGGCTTTCTTTAATTCTCAAATCAGACCCAAGCGTCCATTTTCTCACTTGGCTCTGACCATTCTGGTTTCTCACTTGGCTCTGACCATTCTGGTTTCTCACTTGGCTCTGACCATTCTGGTTTCTCACTTGGCTCTGACCATTCTGGTTTCTTACTTGGCTCTAACCATTCTGGTTTTGCACTTGGCTCTAACCACTCTGGTTTCCCAATAGGCTCTAACTATTCTGGTTTCCCAACAGGCTCTAACCATTCTGGTTTCCCAATAGGCTCTAACCATTCTGGTTTCCAAACAGGCTCTAACCACAGCCATGAAGATGTTCAGCCTGCAGCAATGGCCCTTGTAAGTCCAGGCTGAGTAAACCAGATAAAGGCACTGTACATCTGGCAAAGCTGTCTATGCTCCCAAGCATGTTTCAACTAGTAAATTTATAACATGTGAAAACCTGCAAGAATTTGCTCAACATGAATGACTTTTCTCCAGCCATAATTTTGCGCTAAATAACTGATGAATTTGTTGATAAAGGACATATTCATTTTTTAAAATTTCCTCTTCTGCTCATTATAGTTACTTTGTGCTAAAGTGACATTTAAAAAAAAATATGTTAGAGAATTTAGAGAATAAAAACTGTAAACGAGGGGAGATAAAAAATCAGAAAGCCTCAAGCATTTACGTCCCTTCTCCCCAATCTTCGGTGCCAGGCAAAACTTCGGCCATTTAGTGCTGGAAACGAAGTTTTTTAAACGAGGTAAGTTTCTCTTGCTCCAAGAACTACTCATTCATTCATCTGCATGTCCCTTTTGGAACTTTGCCTCCCTAACAGCTCTCCTGTAGGGCTCTCAGTTGTGAGCAAGATGGCCTGCTGCTGATGCATCCATTTGCAGATCATCAACGATGTCTTGCAGCCATCTTTGCCTTGGTCTTCCTCTCTTTCTTTTTCCCATTATGTACCCTTCCAAGACAGTCTTCTCTAGATTATCTTGACATTTAATGTGTCCAAAATATTGAAGTTTTCTCTCTTTAATCCTCTTTACTAGCCAGCCTTCTTCAATATTAAGTTCTTGTAGTATGAATATTTTTTTTTTTCGTGTCCATGATATTTGAAGAACTCTTCTGTAGCATTTACATTCAAAGGCATTTATGTGTTTCTCAGCTGTTTTGTTAAGTGTCCAGGTCTCACAGGCATATGTTGCAATGAGAAAGATGCACACCCTTAAAAATCTTTGTAGTTCTGTCTGTTCCTCTCCACAGATTCCTTACTACTTACAAAAAAATGTCTTTTTGTAACTGAAGGGAAATGTTGAAAGAAATAGTTTTCATTTTAAAAATGCGCTTCACCCTTTTTGATGATATGTAGTTATTTTCCACTCACCCACAAAAAATTATGGTCTGTACTGCTGCTGTGTAAGCAGTTTTTCCTTGCTGTGAAACCAGTGCTCCAGAGACACTAGCACTCCAATATAATATGGCCTTTGGGGACTCCAGAGACACTAGCACTCCAATATAATATGGCCTTTGGGGACTCCAGAGACACTAGCACACCAATATAATATGGCCTTTGGGGACTCCAGAGACACTAGCACTCCAATATAATATGGCCTTTGGGGACTCCAGAGACACTAGCACTCCAATATAATATGGCCTTTGGGGACTCCAGAGACACTAGCACTCCAATATAATATGGCCTTTGGGGACTCCAGAGACACTAGCACTCCAATATAATACGGCCTTTGGGGACTCCAGAGACACTAGCACTCCAATATAATATGGCCTTTTGGGACTCCAGAGACACTAGCACTCCAATATAATATGGCCTTTTGGGACTCCAGAGACACTAGCACTCCAATATAATATGGCCTTTTGGGACTCCAGAGACACTAGCACTCCATAATATGGCCTTTGGGGACTCCAGAGACACTAGCACTCCAATATAATATGGCCTTTGGGGACTCCAGAGACACTAGCACTCCAATATAATATGGCCTTTGGGGACTCCAGAGACACTGGTATTCCAATATAATATGGCCTTTGGGGACTGCAGAGACACTGGTATTCCAATATAATATGACCTTTGGGGACCAAAATGTTCTGCTAGGTTGTACATGAGGTTTTTTTTTCTTTTTTCACACGTACAAACAACCCGTGTCACACATACAAACAACCTGTGTCACACAGATTTATAAAATTTCTGTTCACATGACTACACATAAGCATGCATCTTGAGTAACTCGGAGAACATGTTCGAGAAAATTAAGGCTGGCTGAAATGAAGAAGCTGAGGGTGAAACTCTCCAGACAGATGGTCAGCCAGCAAGGGATGGGGATGACTGGTCAAGATCTCCAGACAGATGGTCAGCCAGCAAGGGATGGGGATGACTGGTCAAGATCTCCAGACAGATGGTCGGCCAGCAAGGGATGGGGATGACTGGTCAAGATCTCCAAACAGATGGTCGGCCAGCAAGGGATGGGAATGACTGGTCAAGATCTCCAGACAGATGGTCAGCCAGCAAGAGGTGGGGATGACTGGTCAAGATCTCCAAACAGATGGTTGGCCAGCAAGGGATGGGAATGACTGGTCAAGATCTCCAGACAGATGGTCGGCCAGCAAGGGATGGGGATGACTGGTCAAGATCTCCAGACAGACGGTCGGCCAGCAAGGGATGGGGATGACTGGTCAAGATCTCCAGACAGATGGTCAGCCAGCAAGGGATGGGGATGACTGGTCAAGATCTCCAGACAGATGGTCGGCCAGCAAGGGATGGGGATGACTGGTCAAGATCTCCAGACAGATGGTCGGCCAGCAAGGGATGGGTGTAATCAGTTGCCGTACGTTGAAGGAGACACACAAGAGATCAGAGCACACCCAAGAGCACAGTGAAGATGGTCCTTCCTAACTAACTGTTCACCCTACTGACACAGTGGCATGTACAAAGTACAGATTATAAGAATGGCTGCCAAAAACACATGATTCTGAACCATGATCTCAAATGGCAATTTAACACGGTGACATAAAATAAGATGAAATACAAGCAGCAAGTTCTGAAGATGTCCACAATCTACTTGTTACACTGAGTAAGCAGCGTACATTCAGTCAGATCCAGCAAACAGGGTGTGGAGCTGAGGCAGAATGTAGAGATCTGCCACATGAACTTCAGTAAGAAACCGTGAAGTGCATTTCATCCCGGTGACAGGGCTCCAGATGTTAGTATGATCCAAAACTTTGTTGGCAAGGCTCTAAATGTTAGTATGACCAAGAACTTCAGTGATGGGGCTCCAGATGTTAGTATGACAAAGAACTTCAGTGACAGGGCTCCAGATGTTAGTATGACCAAGAACTTCAGTGACAGGGCTCCAGATGTTAGTATGACCAAGAACTTCAGTGACAGGGCTCCAGATGTTAGTATGACCAAGAATTCAGTGACAGGGCTCCAGATATTAGTATGACCAAGAATTCAGTGACAGGGCTCCAGATGTTAGTATGACCAAGAACTTCAGTGATGGGGCTCCAGATGTTAGTATGACCAAGAACTTCAGTGACAGGGCTCCAGATGTTAGTATGACCAAGAACTTCAGTGACAGGGCTCCAGATATTAGTATGACCAAGAACTTCAGTGATGGGGCTCCAGATGTTAGTATGACCAAGAACTTCAGTGATAGGGCTCCAGATATTAGTATGACCAAGAATTCAGTGACGGGGCTCCAGATATTAGTATGACCAAGAATTTAGTGATGGGGCTCCAGATGTTAGTATGACCAAGAACTTCAGTGACAGGGCTCCAGATGTTAGTATGACCAAGAACTTCAGTGACAGGGCTCCAGATGTTAGTATGACCAAGAATTCAGTGACAGGGCTCCAGATATTAGTATGACCAAGAATTCAGTGACAGGGCTCATGATGTTAGTATGACCAAGAACTTCAGTGATGGGGCTCCAGATGTTAATATGACCAAGAACTTCAGTGACAGGGCTCCAGATGTTAGTATGACCAAGAACTTCAGTGATGGGGCTCCAGATGTTAGTATGACCAAGAACTTCAGTGATAGGGCTCCAGACATTAGTATGACCAAGAATTCAGTGACGGGGCTCCAGATATTAGTATGACCAAGAATTCAGTGATGGGGCTCCAGATGTCAGTATGACCAAGAACTTCAGTGACAGGGCTCCAGATGTTAGTATGACCAAGAATTCAGTGACAGGGCTCCAGATATTAGTATGACCAAGAATTCAGTGACAGGGGTCCAGATGTTAGTATGACCAAGAACTTCAGTGACAGGGCTCCAGATATTAGTATGACCAAGAACTTCAGTGACAGGGCTCCAGATATTAGTATGACCAAGAACTTCAGTGACGGGGCTCCAGATATTAGTATGACCAAGAACTTCAGTGATGGGGCTCCAGATATTAGTATGACCAAGAACTTCAGTGATGGGGCTCCAGATATTAGTATGACCAAGAACTTCAGTGACAGGGCTCCAGATGTTAGTATGACCAAGAATTCAGTGACAGGGCTCCAGATGTTAATATGACCCAGAACTTCAGTGATGGGGCTCCAGATGTTAGTATGACCAAGAATTCAGTGATGGGGCTCCAGATATTAGTATGACCAAGAATTCAGTGACAGGGCTCCAGATATTAGTATGACCAAGAATTCAGTGACAGGGCTCCAGATGTTAGTATGACCAAGAATTCAGTGACGGGGCTCCAGATATTAGTATGACCAAGAATTCAGTGACGGGGCTCCAGATATTAGTATGACCAAGAACTTCAGTGACAGGGCTCCAGATATTAGTATGACCAAGAATTCAGTGACAGGGCTCCAGATATTAGTATGACCAAGAATTCAGTGACAGGGCTCCAGATATTAGTATGACCAAGAACTTCAGTGACAGGGCTCCAGATATTAGTATGACCAAGAATTCAGTGACAGGGCTCCAGATATTAGTATGACCAAGAATTCAGTGACAGGGCTCCAGATATTAGTATGACCAAGAACTTCAGTGACAGGGCTCCAGATGTTAGTATGACTAAGAATTCAGTGACAGGGCTCCAGATATTAGTATGACCAAGAATTCAGTGACGGGGGTCCAGATGTTAGTATGAACGAGAACTTAAAAAGAAGATGAAAGAGAAAGCATGGATTCTCATCAAATATTGGTCCTCTCATCTACATAACAATAAGTTCTAGAATATACTTTATTTAAAAACAGAAAAAGTTACTTCTGAAAGATTACATACTTCACACATGCTGTAGAGCTACATAAGTTTGCTGCATTTATTCACAAAAAAAGTGACATTTGACCATACAATCACAACTATAGCTGCACATAAAGATGCCACAAGTGTCATTTGATCTGTAATGCTGAAAGTTCATCACTGAGCTCAGCAGGAACAGGAACAGTACTGGAGAAAACTTGGATACGTGGATATACAACATCCATACGGATAAAACCAGCTTCCATTCCTGATATGGGATTCATTAACCACTGAGGCGTTATTTTGAGCTGTTACTGAAACAAAAGTGCTGTCTAATAATATGACAAAGAGGCAGCAAACAGTCTGAGGTATGAAGTTTTAGAACCTGTCAAGCAGACCATCCAGTAAACTATCCTCAGCCTCGGAGAAGAGCTTGCATAAGCTAGCAGCACCTCCGCTTCTCAGAACCTGTGTTTGCCTCTCTTTCTGGGGTGTCACCTGGTCTAATCAGGTCCCTTCGTAAAGTCATTCGAGACATCGAGTCCTGGTGCAACACACGTGCCATGTCTTGAAACATGTCTTCAAGTCCTGTGCTGTCTTTACATGACACATGGTAGACACCTGACAACACATCCTCACACTGGGATATGAACTGCTCAAGGTCTGTGTCGGTGACGACGTTAGCCCCGCCTTCAGCAGTCACTTGATCTGTCATGTTGCCACATAGGAAGATCTTTGCCCCTTCTGCATTCATGACAATGTCCAGGATGTACTGTGATAAGATGGTGAAAGAGTCCTTATTGTTGACACTGTAACAGAGTAACGCTGCATGTGATCCCCTGTAGTAGCTGGACCCAATAAAGGACATCCTTTCCATGCCCCCGGTGTCCCAAAGAGTAAGCTGTAAAACACAGACAAAAAAAAAACAACCATGTTTGTTAAAACTGAATACTGTTAAAACTTAATATTGTTAAAACTGAATACTGTTAAAACTGAATACTGTTAAAACTTAATATTGTTAAAACTGAATACTGTTAAATCTGAATGCTGTTAAAACTTAATATTGTTAAAACTGAATACTGTTAAAACTGAACACTGTTAAAACTTAATATTGTTAAAACTGAATACTGTTAAAACTGAATACTGTTAAAAACTGAATACTGTTAAAACAGATGCTTTGGTAAAAGTGAAAACATGCCAATATACAGTATAAAATATATCTACATTCCCAGCTGGATACATGCATCCTCATGGAGACCAGTATGACAGTTATTTTGAGCTGTTACTGAAACAAAAGTGCTGTCTAATAATATGACAAAGAGGCAGCAAACAGTCTGAGGTATGAAGTTTTAGAACCTGTCAAGCAGACCATCCAGTAAACTATCCTCAGCCTCGGAGAAGAGCTTGCATAAGCTAGCAGCACCTCCGCTTCTCAGAACCTGTGTTTGCCTCTCTTTCTGGGGTGTCACCTGGTCTAATCAGGTCCCTTCGTAAAGTCATTCGAGACATCGAGTCCTGGTGCAACACACGTGCCATGTCTTGAAACATGTCTTCAAGTCCTGTGCTGTCTTTACATGACACATGGTAGACGCCTGACAACACATCCTCACACTGGGATATGAACTGCTCAAGGTCTGTGTCGGTGACGACGTTAGCCCCGCCTTCAGCAGTCACCTGATCTGTCATGTTGCCACATAGGAAGATCTTTGCCCCTTCTGCATTCATGACAATGTCCAGGATGTACTGTGATAAGATGGTGAAAGAGTCCTTATTGTTGACACTGTAACAGAGTAACGCTGCATGTGATCCCCTGTAGTAGCTGGACCCAATAAAGGACATCCTTTCCATGCCCCCGGTGTCCCAAAGAGTAAGCTGTAAAACACAGACAAAAAAAAACAACCATGTCTGTTAAAACTGAATACTGTTAAAACTTAATATTGTTAAAACTGAATACTGTTAAAACTGAATACTGTTAAAACTTAATATTGTTAAAACTGAATACTGTTAAAACTGAATGCTGTTAAAACTTAATATTGTTAAAACTGAATACTGTTAAAACTGAACACTGTTAAAACTTAATATTGTTAAAACTGAATACTGTTAAAACAGAATACTGTTAAAAACTGAATACTGTTAAAACAGATGCTTTGGTAAAAGTGAAAACATGCCAATATACAGTATAAAATATATCTACATTCCCAGCTGGATACATGCATCCTCATGGAGACCAGTATGACAGATAATTTCAGCACACAAACTGGTGTGGATTCTCTGCTTATAATAAAAGAGTTACCAACTACTGAAAGAGTTAGTGAGCAAAACAGTTCCAGCTATAATGCATGTCTCACAAGATGTTATGAAAGTGCTTAGAATGAGTGACATGAATGTCTCAGAAGATGTTATGGAAGGGCTTAGAATGAGTGACTCAACTAAGGAATGAACAAACCCAGCATGAATGTCAATGGACTGATGCAAATACTGTCACAACAAAGAAGTGATAAATCTTGTGTTAATCTACTGATCAGACGATTATAAATATAATTCATTTAATCTGTTTGATAATGTCAAAAATGTTAAGTCATTTAATCTGCTTGATTACATCAAAAATACTGTGTATTGTCCATGAGTTAGTGTTAACAATTACAGTTTAGGGTATCAATATTAACAGTTACAGTTTAGGGTATCAATATTAACAGTTACAATTTAGGGTATCAACATTAACAGTTACAGTTTAGGGTATCAATATTAACAGTTACAGTTTAGGGTATCAATATTAACAGTTACAGTTTAGGGTATCAATATTAACAGTTACAATTTAGGGTATCAATATTAACAGTTACAGTTTAGGGTATCAATATTAACAGTTACAGTTTAGGGTAACAATATTAACAGTTACAATTTAGGGTATCAACATTAACAGTTACAGTTTAGGGTATCAATATTAACAGTTACAGTTTAGGGTATCAATATTAACAGTTACAGTTTAGGGTATCAATATTAACAGTTACAATTTAGGGTATCAATATTAACAGTTACAGTTTAGGGTATCAATATTAACAGTTACAGTTTAGGGTATCAATATTAACAGTTACAGTTTAGGGTAACAATATTAACAGTTACAGTTTAGGGTATCAATATTAACAGTTACAGTTTAGGGTATCAATATTAACAGTTACAATTTAGGGTATCAATATTAACAGTTACAGTTTAGGGTATCAATATTAACAGTTACAGTTTAGGGTATCAATATTAACAGTTACAATTTAGGGTATCAATATTAACAGTTACAGTTTAGGGTAACAATATTAACAGTTACAGTTTAGGGTATCAATATTAACAGTTACAGTTTAGGGTATCAATATTAACAGTTACAGTTTAGGGTATCAATATTAACAGTTACAGTTTAGGGTCTCAACACTGACAGTTACAGTTTAGGGTATCAACACTGACAGTTACAGTTTAGGGTATCAACATTAACAGTTACAGTTTAGGGTATCAACATTAACAGTTACAGTTTAGGATATCAATATTAACAGTTACATTTTAGGGTATCAATATTAACAGTTACAGTTTAGGGTATCAATATTAACAGTTACAGTTTAGGGTATCAATATTAACAGTTACAATTTAGGGTATCAATGATGAAGGAATTCACAAAAGAAAAATGCTGCAGAGATCAAGAGGAAGAATGACTTATACAACTTTTCATTTTCAAATATTTTTACTACCCATGTCTTTCACTCCTTTTTTATGTCACTGGTTTGTTATGGTCATCATGTCACTGTCTTCATATGGTATTTCTGTCACTATTTTGTTATGTCACTGTCTTCATATGGTATTTCTGTCAGTATTTTGTTATATCTATGTCTTCATATGGTATTTCTGTCACTATTTTGTTATATCTATGTCTTCATATGGTATTTCTGTCACTACTTTGTTATGTCACTGTCTTCATATGGTATTTCTGTCACTATTTTGTTATGTCACTGTCTTCATATGGTATTTCTGTCACTATTTTGTTATATCTATGTCTTCATATGGTATTTCTGTCACTATTTTGTTATGCCACAGTCTCAATATAGTATTTATGTCACTACTTCATTATGTCACTGTCATATATGGTATTAACATCACTACTTCATTATGTCACTATCAAGATAAGGTATTAATGTCACTATGTCATTATATCACTGTCAATTTATGGTATTAATGTCACTACTTCATTATGTCACTGTCAAGATATGGTATTAATGTCACTACTTCATTATGTCACTGTCAAGATATGGTATTAATGTCACTACTTCATTATGTCACTGTCAAGATATGGTATTAATGTCACTACTTCATTATGTCACTGTCAAGATATGGTATTAATGTCACTACTTCATTATGTCACTGTCAATTTATGGTATTAATACCACTGCTTCATAATGTCACTGTCAATATTGGTATTAATGTCACTACTTCATTATGTCACTGTCAATTTATGGTATTAATACCACTGCTTCATTATGTCACTGTCAAGATATGGTATTAATGCCACTGCTTCATTATGTCACTGTCAATTTATGGTATTAATGTCACTACTTCATTATGTCACTGTCAAGATATGGTATTAATGTCTCTATTTCATTATGTCACTGTCAAGATATGGTATTAATGTCACTACTTCATTGTGTCACTGTCAAGATATGGTATTAACGTCACTACTTCATTATGTCACTGTCAAGATATGGTATTAATGCCACTACCCATTATGTCACTTTGATATAAACCCTGTGCTATTTACAGAGTGAGCAAAAACAGAATTTGTCTTGTCTTGTCTCCTTCCTCATATACCTCTCAGTGTTGACAGAACAGACATCTTAAGGGGGTTTGACAATCTGCTTCACATAATGGGATACTGAAGGTTCCTGTAAACTGCTTCCTCCACTTCTTGTGTCAGTGGCCTCTGTCCCAGCTTCCTACCGCTCTTAGTGTGAATGTCTTCTGTGGTCTGCTGCCTAGTGACAGCTGTGTAACATGGCTGAAACATTTGACTTTTTGTTTCTGGATGTAGTGTAGTGCTGGTGTTACTCCAACCCTTGCTCTGATGGCTTCATTTTTGTCTCTTCCTCTTACATTTCATATCCTCCTCAGACAGGGCAAGGCCCTTTTTAGTGCTTATAGGAAACACAAAAAGAACAGACAGACTAATACAGAGTCAGTGCAAGAACATATCTGTGAACATTTCAAACAGTGAGCGCCGGTCACGAACAGCGAACATTAAATTACATTAATATGAACTCACGAACAATCAAATATTAATAAGAACTCATGGACAATCAAATATTAACAACTCACAAACAATCAACTAATAAGAGCTCACAATAACAAACAATCAAATATTAAGAACTCACAATCACAAGCAATCAAATATTAATAAGAACTCACAATAACAAACAATCAACTAATAAGAACTCACAATCACAAGCAATCAAATATTAATAAGAACTCACAATCACAAGCAATCAAATATTAATAAGAACTCACAATCACAAGCAATCAAATATTAATAAGAACTCACAATCACAAGCAATCAAATATTAATAAGAACTCACAATAACAAACAATCAACTAATAAGAACTCACAATCACAAGCAATCAAATATTAATAAGAACTCACAATCACAAGCAATCAAATATTAATAAGAATTCACAATAACAAACAATCAAATATTAATAAGAACTCACAATAACAAACAATCAACTAATAAGAACTCACAATCACAAACAATCAAATAGTAATAAGAAATCACAATCACAAACAATCAAATATTAATAAGAACTCTTCTTCTTATCTGTCTGCTTATGCCACTAGGTTGTCAAGAGTTTCAGGCATCAGTCCACAGCAAGCTGAGATGTTATGTTATGTTATGTTACATCATGTTATGTTATGTTTCTTCACTGTGTCTTTTACCCCACCTATCCACTTATTTCTGGCCCTCCTTGTGCCCTGTTTCCAGATGTTTTTGAGCTGCATGCACGTGCAAGTAAGAAATCACAAACAACAAAAGAAGCTGCATTAATGATGTTTTACCATGACTGTATGGGTCATATCTACTAACAACAACAAACGGACTGTAAAGAAAGAAAATCTATGGGCAGGTAACATACTTTGACATCCTGTGATCCTATGTTGATGGTTCTTGTACACTGGTCTAGACCTATCGTGGACTGCTTGCCTGTGGCTGTTGTGAAGGAGTTGTTCATAAACCGCCGAAAGATGGAGCTCTTCCCTACACCGTACTCTCCATGTAGAATGACTTTGTAGCTGGGAGTGCCTGTGGCCATCTTGAGAGACCTAAAGCAGATAAAATAACTTAGTTTTACTTGATGTCAAAGTCAATGGCCATTTTCTGCCTTTGTGGAAGTGATGCCTATCATTTTACGTAAACTAATCTCGTTGTAACACATAAAACATGACGGGAGAAGAAATGAAAAAAGGGGGAAAAAATTACATCACACATTTCTGTATGTAGCGGTTGTCGGGTGCCAGGCTGCTTCTACCAACAGAGCGACACTGTTTGAAAGCTGTCACTAGAAAATCTTGTCTTAAAAGTCACACACAAACAAATGTTCCTGGGGCTCTGGTGTCCAGATACCTGAGAAAATTCTGCAAACCTGCCCAACCTACTCAAACCTCCAAGAACAGATCTGCTCTAAGGTAGAAGAACTGACAACCAGGGCGACGGGGCTGCAGATATAACATGATCAACCAACACTCACACGCGACGGGGCTGCAGATATAACATGATCAACCAACACTCACACGCGGAAAAAGAAGTAGAACATCAGAACTGCCTTTGTGGTTAGGGCCACTGAAATGATTAGAGACTGGCTTAGAAGCACACACACGTTAACCACATTTTAACTGTTATAAAAGAACTGTCATTTTCTGATCATTTCTCTCTGACCACAAAGCAGATAGTACAGATGTATACGAGAAGACAATTAGGTCATTACATAAACAGATTAGGACGCTGCTTGTTCTGGTAATTTTTTTCTTTCTCTTAGCTCTCCTGCATATTTTCTTGTAACCACTGACCCTCAGTTGTATGCCCCACACTACATGTCTCTGACGCACGCACAGTCAGCTCTTGTTGTGTCTAATTACATGGGACACTCCCAGGTTGTATTTTCTAGATTCTGATTCCACGGCTACACAGGCATTCTTCACAGGCATCCACACACACACACACACACACTGCTACACAGGCATTCTTCACAGGCATCCACACACACACACTGCTACACAGGCATTCTTCACAGGCATCCACACACACACACACTGCTACACAGGCATTCTTCACAGGCATCCACATACATACACACACACTGCTACACAGGCATTCTTCACAGGCATCCACACACACACACACTGCTACACAGGCATCCACACACACACTGCTACACAGGCATTCTTCACAGGCATCCACACATACTGCTACACAGGCATTCCTCACAGGCATCCACACACACACTGCTACAAGACATCTACACCACACACACACTGCTACACAGACATCTACACACATATACACACTGTTACATGGGCACTTCTCACGAGCACTTACACACAGATATGCTGCACAGACTGAGACATTAATTCAATCAAGCAAATATTATAATTAGATTACAAGATGTACAAACACAGTAATTTAATCTTACACGACGCACAGATATAATCAGTTTGTCCTAAGAGATGCACACAACTATAATTTCGTCAGAATTTCTTGACACAACATGAGCTAGTGCAGGATGAAAAATGTCAGAATTGTGAAGTCACAAACATTCTGGGCCAACCGGAGCCAGGTAATATTCTTATGAGGAAGTCAATGTCATATATACATTTATGAAGGAGTCAGTGTCAAGTATAAACTTATGACGAAGTCAATGTCATATCTACATTTATGAAGGAGTCAGTGTCAAGTATACACTTATGACGAAGTCAGTGTCATATATACATCTATGAAGGAGTCAGTGTCATGTATACAGTCATGAAGGAGTCAGTGTCAGGTATGCAATTATGAAGTAGTCTGGTCTGAGCTGAAATATGACAATAAATAAAATAAGAAGTTGAAGGCTTGGTGTAGCAACTCCACTGCCATGTGGCACAAGCCTATGTGTCCACTCTACGCCTCCAAGTGGAAGTGGTGCATGATGAAAGGAAAGACTGAAAGAGGTTGTAATTTGAGTCATTCATAAACAGGCATGAAGGAAAACTGACAACAGACGGACAGGCAGACAGACAGAGAGGCAGGCCGGCAAGCAGGCAGGCAGACAGCTATAATAATGAAAAAAAGCACCTGAAGAATTTAATTTTGTTAATACATTTCATGAATTACCCACGGCGTTGACAATGTAAACAAGATGGAAATATCCGTGGCGTTGACAGTGTAAACAAGATGGAAATATCCGCGGCGTTGACAGTGTAAACAAGATGGAAATATCCGCGGCGTTGACAATGTAAACAAGATGGAAATATCCGTGGCGTTGACAGTGTAAACAAGATGGAAATATCCGCGGCGTTGACAATGTAAACAAGATGGAAATATCCGCGGCGTTGACAGTGTAAACAAGATGGGAATATCCGCGGCGTTGACAGTGTAAACAAGATGGAAATATCCGCGGCGTTGACAGTGTAAACAAGATGGGAATATCCGCGACGTTGACAGTGTAAACAAGATGGGAATATGTACGGTGTGACAGTGTAAACAAGATGAAAATATGTACGGTGTGACAGTGTAAACAAGATGAAAATATGTACGGTGTGACAGTGTAAACAAGATGAAAATATGTACGGTGTGACAGTGTAAACAAGATGAAAATATGTACGGCGTGACAGTGTAAAGAAGGTGGAAATATCCACAGTGTGACAGTGTAAACAAGATGAAAATATGTACGGTGTGACAGTGTAAACAAGATGGGAATATGTACGGTGTGACAGTGTAAACAAGATGAAAATATGTACGGTGTGACAGTGTAAACAAGATGAAAATATGTACGGCGTGACAGTGTAAAGAAGGTGGAAATATCCACAGTGTGACAGTGTAAACAAGATGGAAATATCCACAGTGTGACAGTGTAAACAAAATGGAAATATCCACAGTGTGACAGTGTAAACAAGATGGAAATATCCACGGCGTGACAGTGTAAACAAAATGGAAATATCCACGGCGTGACAGTGTAAACGAGATAGAAAGGTCCAGTGCATTGTTGTTGTCAGCGTTGTTTGAATTAGACTAACCCACTAGGATGAGTGGTCGTGACAGCGTGCGCGTACGTCTAGAAGTGAGCAGGCCACTTTGACACGCACTTCACAAACTGTGCTATAAATAAAACGGCACTAGATCTTCTTTGTGTGTACCTGGGGGGGGGGGGGGGCGTGATGCTGCAGAGGGACAAGGCCGGCGTGCCTTCAGGCCGTTCTCAAGTATCAGGGGAGGGGGGGTTGTAGTCGTGTGAGTAAAACATGTGGCGGTCCTCTCCGTTAATCTGGGGAGAATACTGTCAGTAGTATAATCTGGGGAGAATTTTGTCAGTAGTATAATCTGGGGAGAATTTTGTCAGCAGTATAATCTGGGGAGAATTTTGTCAGCAGTATAATCTGGGGAGAATACTGTCAGTAGTATAATCTGGGGAGAATACTGTCAGTAGTATAATCTGGGGAGAATATTGTCAGTAGTATAATCTGGGGAGAATACTGTCAGTAGTATAATCTGAGGAGAATACTGTCAGTAGTATAATCTGGGGAGAATTTTGTCAGTAATATAATCTGGGGAGAATTTTGTCAGTGGTATAATCTGGGGAGAATACTGTCAGTAGTATAATCTGGGGAGAATTTTGTTAGTAGTATAATCTGGGGAGAATTTTGTCAGTAGTATAATCTGGGGATAATACTGTCAGCAGTATAATCTGGGGATAATTTTGTCAGCAGTATAATCTGGGGAGAATACTGTCAGTAGTATAATCTGGGGAGAATACTGTCAGTAGTATAATCTGGGGAGAATACTGTCAGTAGTATAATCTGGGGAGAATACTGTCAGTAGTATAATCTAGGGAGAATATTGTCAGTAGTATAATCTGGGGAGAATACTGTCAGTAGTATAATCTAGGGAGAATATTGTCAGTAGTATAATCTGGGGAGAATATTGTCAGTAGTATAATCTGGGGAGAATATTCTCAGTAGTATAATCTCGGGAGAATATTGTCAGTAGTATAATCTGTGAAGAATATTGTCAGTAGTATAATCTGGGAAGAATACTGTCAGTAGTATAATATTGAGGAGAATATTGTCAGTAGTATAATCTGCGGAGAATATTGTCAGTAGTATAATCTGGGGAGAATACTGTCAGTAGTATAATCTGGGCAGAATATTGTCAGTAGTATAATCTGGGAAGAATATTGTTAGTAGTATAATCTGAGGAGAATATTGTCAGTAGTATAATCTGGGGAGAATATTGTCAGTAGTATAATCTGTGGAGAATATTGTCAGTAGTATAATCTGGGGAGAATATTGTCAGTAGTATAATCTTAGGAGAATATTGTCAGTAGTATAATCTCGGGAGAATATTTTCAGTAGTATAATCTGGGGAGAATATTGTCAGTAGTATAATCTTGGGAGAATACTGTCAGTAGTATAATCTAGGGAGAATATTGTCAGTAGTATAATCTGGGGAGAATACTGTCAGTAGTATAATCTGGGGAGAATATTGTCAGTAGTATAATCTGGGGAGAATATTGTCAGTAGTATAATCTGGGGAGAATATTGTCAGTAGTATAATCTGGGGAGAATATTGTCAGTAGTATAATCTGGGGAGAATATTGTCAGTAGTATAATCTGGGGAGAATATTGTCAGTAGTATAATCTGGGGAGAATATTGTCAGTAGTATAATCTGGGGAGAATATTGTCAGTAGTATAATCTGGGGAGAATATTGTCAGTAGTATAATCTGGGGAGAATATTGTCAGTAGTATAATCTGGGGAGAATATTGTCAGTAGTATAATCTGGGGAGAATATGTCAGTAGTATAATCTGGGGAGAATATTGTCAGTAGTATAATCTGGGGAGAATATTGTCAGTAGTATAATCTGGAGAGAATATTGTCAGTAGTATAATCTGGGGAGAATATTGTCAGTAGTATAATCTGGGGAGAATATTGTCAGTAGTATAATCTGGGGAGAATATTGTCAGTAGTATAATCTGGGGAGAATATTGTCAGTAGTATAATCTGGGGAGAATATTGTCAGTAGTATAATCTGGGGAGAATATTGTCAGTAGTATAATCTGGGGAGAATATTGTCAGTAGTATAATCTGGGGAGAATATTGTCAGTAGTATAATCTGGGGAGAATATTGTCAGTAGTATAATCTGGGGAGAATATTGTCAGTAGTATAATCTGGGGAGAATATTGTCAGTAGTATAATCTGGGGAGAATATTGTCAGTAGTATAATCTGGGGAGAATATTGTCAGTAGTATAATCTGGGGAGAATATTGTCAGTAGTATAATCTGGGGAGAATATTGTCAGTAGTATAACCTTGGGAGAATACTGTCAGTAATACAATCTGGGAAGAATATTTGTAACATAGCGCAGTGTAAATTAGGATGGTATTATTATTAGTATTAATGTTGTTATTATGATTAGCATTTGTATTACAGTTAATATTATTACTGATACATAGAAAGTAGGTGAGAACGATGGAAACTGTGTGAACCGGTGGGAGAGGAACACTCCCATGGTATTAACAATATTAGGATAGAACTAAGCACATACTTAGAAATACTAGACATAATGAAGCCGGGGACAAGGCAGACTGAAGAGATACACCCACATTATAATAGTCCTGACACGACTAAACTGAATGGTTAAATCAACAATATGGAGACAGACAGACACTGTGTAAACAGATACTCACTACAGGTATCGCAAACACCTGATGCTAAATAAGAAGAGTTTAACCACGTGACGAAATTGAATAGACAGATTTGACGCAACAGACTTACTGACAAGTGAGGTATATATGGTAATAATAGGACGCAATTTGCACACACGAATAGTCCAGCGGACCAATAAGATGACCAAAGGGAGTGGACCGACTATCCCGAAGTCCAATCAGTATGTAGTCAACCACGCGACCAATACGAAAGATCGTAAAAAGATCTAGAGGTGTGTCTATTTGACAACCGAACTTATGATATATAAGCCAGGCATGCAGTTTTGAAAGAAGAAGACAGAGAGGACAAAGAGAAAAGAAGAATAAAAAGATAGACAGAGTGGATATCACATTTGAATTCAATAATCTTAACTTTGTTTTTGTGCTTATAACTTTTGAATGCCATATGTTCTCAAGATTCTTGAAGGTCAATGCTGCTTTTGCAATTCTAATTCTAACTTTCTTTCTGGTGTCACCATCCTTGTCTATGTAGCTGCCGAGATGTGCAAAATGGTTTACCTCTTCAACAGCTGTTCCTTCTACGTATATTTGTCCTTCGTTGTTAATGAGAACTTTCATTATTTTTTGTTTTATCCTTGTTAATTTCAAGTCCTATTTTACTTGCCATTGAAGACAGGGTATCTGTTTTTTCTTGCATCGATTTCACATTGTCACTGCTAAGAGTTACGTCATCTGCAAAATCAAGATCTTCCAGTTGGGTCCCATGTGCTCGATAAATGCCCGTTTTAGCTGTGCAGCATTTTTTCATTATGAAGTCTATGGCAATTCTAAAAAGCATGGGAGATAATGTATATCCTTGTTTCACGCCTGTTTCAATCAGGAACCATTCACTCACTCCTTCTTCTGTGTTGACTGCACAAACATATCCATGGCAGAGGTCTCTAATGATGTTGACAGTCTTAGGTGGTATTCCATATAGTCTTAAAATTCTTCACAATGATTCTTTGTGTATGCTACCAAATGCCTTTTTAAAGTCTACGAAGTTCAGGATTAATTGTCTTTGTTTTTCAGTAAGTTCTTCAAGTATTATTCTTAGAGTAAAGATCTGGTCCAGACAGCTTCTCCTTTTTTTTAACCATTATTAGACCGAATTAAATGGAATCTGTAACTTGTAAAAAAAAAAAAGAAGAAGAAGAAGATAGGAGAGTAAAGACAGACACAACAGGTGGACATGTAGAGCAATAAATACTCAGGAGATAGGGAAGAAGTTTAAAACCAGAAGTAGTTTAGGACAGGTAGAAGACAGCATTTCAAGATGAAAAGAGAATATTGTCAGTAGTATAATCTGGGGAGAATATGTCAGTAGTATAATCTGGGGAGAATATTGTCAGTAGTATAATCTGGGGAGAATATTGTCAGTAGTATAATCTGGGCAGAATATTGTCAGTAGTATAATCTGGGGAAATATTGTCAGTAGTATAATCTGGGGAGAATATTGTCAGTAGTATAATCTGGGGAGAATATTGTCAGTAGTATAATCTGGGGAGAATATTGTCAGTAGTATAATCTGGGGAGAATATTGTCAGTAGTATAATCTGGGGAGAATATTGTCAGTAGTATATAATCTGGGAAGAATACTGTCAGTAGTATAATCTGGGGAGAATACTGTCAGTAGTATAATCTGGGGAGAATATTGTCAGTAGTATAATTTGGGGAGAATATTGTCAGTAGTATAATCTGGGGAGAATATTGTCAGTAGTATAATCTGGGGAGAATATTGTCAGTAGTATAATCTGGGGAGAATATTGTCAGTATAATCTGGGGAGAATATTGTCAGTAGTATAATCTGGGGAGAATATTGTCAGTAGTATAATCTGGGGAGAATATTGTCAGTAGTATAATCTGGGGAGAATATTGTCAGTAGTATAATCTGGGGAGAATATTGTCAGTAGTATAATCTGGGGAGAATATTGTCAGTAGTATAATCTGGGGAGAATATGTCAGTAGTATAATCTGGGGAGAATATTGTCAGTAGTATAATCTGGGGAGAATATTGTCAGTAGTATAATCTGGAGAGAATATTGTCAGTAGTATAATCGGGGAGAATATTGTCAGTAGTATAATCTGGGGAGAATATTGTCAGTAGTATAATCTGGGGAGAATATTGTCAGTAGTATAATCTGGGGAGAATATTGTCAGTAGTATAATCTGGGGAGAATATTGTCAGTAGTATAATCTGGGGAGAATATTGTCAGTAGTATAATCTGGGGAGAATATTGTCAGTAGTATAATCTGGGGAGAATATTGTCAGTAGTATAATCTGGGGAGAATATTGTCAGTAGTATAATCTGGGGAGAATATTGTCAGTAGTATAATCTGGGGAGAATATTGTCAGTAGTATAATCTGGGGAGAATATTGTCAGTAGTATAATCTGGGGAGAATATTGTCAGTAGTATAATCGGGGAGAACATTGTCATTAATATAATCCGGGGAGAACACTGTCAGTAATATAACCTTGGGAGAATACTGTCAGTAATACAATCTGGGAAGAATATTTGTAACATAGCGCATTGTAAATTAGGATGGTATTATTATTAGTATTAATGTTGTTATTATGATTAGCATTTGTATTACAGTTAATATTATTACTGATACATAGAAAGTAGGTGAGAACGATGGAAACTGTGTGAACCGGTGGGAGAGGAACACTCCCATGGTATTAACAATATTAGGATAGAACTAAGCACATACTTAGAAATACTAGACATAATGAAGCCGGGGACAAGGCAGACTAAAGATATACACCCACATTATAATAGTCCTGACAAGACTAAACTGAATGGTTAAATCAACAATATGGAGACAGACAGACACTGTGTAAACAGATACTCACTACAGGTATCGCAAAAACAGATACTCACTACAGGTATCGCAAACACCTGATGCTAAATAAGAAGAGTTTAACCACGTGACGAAATTGAATAGACAGATTTGACGCAACAGACTTACTGACAAGTGAGGTATATATGGTAATAATAGGATGCAATTTGCACACACGAATAGTCCAGCGGACCAATAAGATGACCAAAGGGAGTGGACCGACTATCCCGAAGTCCAATCAGTATGTAGTCAACCACACGACCAATAAGAAAGATCGTAAAAAGATCTAGAGGTGTGTCTACTTGACAACCGAACTTACTATATATAAGCCAGGCATGCAGTTTTGAAAGAAGAAGACAGAGAGGACAAAGAGAAAAGAAGAATAAAAAGATAGACAGAGTGGATATCACATTTGAATTCAATAATCTTAACTTTGTTTTTGTGCTTATAACTTTTGAATGCCATATGTTCTCAAGATTCTTGAAGGTCAATGCTGCTTTTGCAATTCTAATTCTAACTTTCTTTCTGGTGTCACCATCCTTGTCTATGTAGCTGCCGAGATGTGCAAAATGGTTTACCTCTTCAACAGCTGTTCCTTCTACATATATTTGTCCTTCGTTGTTAATGAGAACCTTCATTATTTTTTGTTTTATCCTTGTTAATTTCAAGTCCTATTTTACTTGCCATTGAAGACAGGGTATCTGTTTTTTCTTGCATCGATTTCACATTGTCACTGCTAAGAGTTACGTCATCTGCAAAATCAAGATCTTCCAGTTGGGTCCCATGTGCCCGATAAATGCCCGTTTTACCTGTGCAGCATTTTTTCATTATGAAGTCTATGGCAATTCTAAAAAGCATGGGAGATAATATATATCCTTGTTTCACACCTGTTTCAATCAGGAACCATTCACTCACTCCTTCTTCTGTGTTGACTGCACAAACATATCCATGGCAGAGGTCTCTAATGATGTTGACAGTCTTAGGTGGTATTCTCTCTCTCTCTGAACCTTAAGTGCCCAGGGCACATGGGGCTTCTGCAAGGGTTTTCCACAAATGCCTGTCTTTCGCCTTTTTTTCTGCTCTTGCCCAGGTGAGCCCTCTATGGCTGGCTTTCATCCACAACCTTCATGGGCTCAGTTTCCTGATACGCATTTCTCCTTCCACCTGCATTTGCTTTTTCCCTTGCTTCTGTTTCTGTAGCAGTCTGATAGTTTTTTACCAGATAGGGTTGCTGGCCCTATGCTGAACCCTCCTTAGTCGCCTTTTACGATCATGCATGGTAGGGTACAGTGGTCCTATTCTTTGCAGATCCCGGGTACCACACGGGGGTAGGTGGTATTCTATATAGTCTTAAAATTCTTCACAATGATTCTTTGTGTATGCTGTCAAATGCCTTTTTAAAGTCTACGAAGTTCAGGATTAATTGTCTTTGTTTTTCAGTATGTTCTTCAAGTATTATTCTTAGAGTAAAGATCTGGTCGAGACAGCTTCTCCTTTTTTTTAAACCATTATTAGACCGAATTAAATGGAATCTGTAACTTGTAAAAAAAAAAGAAGATAGGAGAGTAAAGACAGACACAACAGGTGGACATGTAGAGCAATAAACACTCAGGAGATAGAGAAGAAGTTTAAAACCAGAAGTAGTTTAGGACAGGTAGAAGACAGCATTTCAAGATGAAAAGAGATTATTGGTACTGGGTGAGAAATGCAGAAGATTTGATATTTTTGGGACTTTGTGTAAATGCTTTCGGAGATGTCTCAGTGTGATTCTTGTGAATTTCGTTTGATGAGTATTAAAAATGAACTATAATTTGATTCAGCAACGAACCATTTGAATTTTCTAGTGACTATGTGTGTTAAAAATGCCTAAGGAAAATACTCGGCATCAAGTGGAACGAATTCAAGAACAATGCAGAGATAAGACAGATAACTGAACAGCAACCAGGCTCATGGGTGATTAGGAAAAGGAGATGGACATATGTTGGTCACTTGATGAGAAGAAATGATCAGAGAATCCCAAAACAAACTATCAAGTGGAACACAACAGGCCAAAGAAAAAGATGCAGACCGCGGGAAACTCTGAAGAGGTCATTGTTAAGAGAGGCCAAATTAACAGGCATAAAATCCCTTGATGAGGTTGAAAGACTCGCCGAAGACGGGAAAAATTGGCGAACTACTTTGCGAGCCAGATAAAAGATATGTATTAAGATTTCAGTTTTGTGGTGAATCATATGTGATCATGTTTAGTGACATTCTGAACTGTTGATGTGAACAAAAAGAAGTAACATGTACTCACAAATAAAAAGTGACAATGGAGACAGATAATACGGTGGCGGTGACAACGTGTTAACAAGGCTGTAAGAAAGTGCATTAGGTTGATAACATTTAAACAGCCAAAGTGTGCCTCTATAGTGACAGTCGCCATCATTCACAGTCCAGCAACATCATCAGTTCAAGTGGCAGAATTATAAGACAGTATAATCAGAGAACACTTCAATCAATAATATATAAATCAAAACATTACAATATTATTTACTGCCATTAGTATAATCCGGTGAGATTACTGTCAGTAAAATATCCGGGGAGAGTATGGCCAGGAATATAATCTGAGGAGAATATTGTCAGTAATATAATCCAGGGAGAGTATGGCCAGTAATATAATCTGAGGAGAATATGCCAGTAATATAATCCAGGGAGAGTATGGCCAGTAATATAATCTGAGGAGAATATTGCCAGTAATATAATCCAGAGATTATGGCCAGTAATATAATCTGAGGAGAATACTGTCAGTAATATAATCCGGGGAGATTATGGCCAGTAATATAATCTGACGAGAATATTGCCAGTAATATAATCCGGGGAGATTATGGCCAGTAATATAATCTGAGGAGAATATTGCCAGTAATATAATCCGGGGAGATTATGGCCAGTAATATAATCTGAGGAGAATATTGCCAGTAATATAATCCGGGGAGATTATGGCCAGTAATATAATCTGAGGACAATATTGCCAGTAATATAATCCGGGGAGGTTATGGCCAGTAATATAATCTGAGGAGATTATTGCCAGTAATATAATCCGGGGAGAATACTCCGAATGACACAATCAACGAGAACACTTGAGGGTGGGGTGAGATGTAAATGATATAACGGGAAGGAGACCAACAATGAGGGGAAGATAGTTTTTGAACGCTTATTTCTGTCTTTCCATGATATAAATGAAGATTATATGACGTATGCATGTGTGGGCTGAGGAAAGGTGGGGAGAGAAGAGAAAGTATAACGGAGAAAGTAGGAGAGAGAGAGAGATTCCCACATGCGTACACTATCCTAATCAACAATATGTCACATAAAGTTTCCCCTGTAAAGATAGTTCCCAACCAGTCGTGGCGGATATAAACGTGCGTGAAGCGATCTAGTACTCTAGACCACGCAAGAAACATGTACAAGTACATCACCAGAAGCAGTTTCTCTCCTCGTATCGGACAGCCCTCGATCCCTTGTACACCTGCCTACGCTCTGAGAATTTCAAACACGCGACCAAGCTTAGCAAACGTTTCATACCTGCACTGAATACACGCTTCACAGCCCACCTTATAGTAGCTGTATCGCTTTACCAAAGTAAAACATCTATCACACAAAAACGTTTGATTTATGTCAAGTGATTATTATTATTATTATTCCTGTATTTCGTGGAGAAATAAACAGCAGAATGTAGCCTTGTATATGAAATTTTAAAAAAAAAACACTGAGAAACAGCTTATTTTTCTTACATAAAAACAATCATGAGAAATGACTTTTCCACGAGCAAACTATGAGGGAAATGATTTTTCTACAAGAAAACAATGATGGAAATGACTTTTCTACAAGAAAACAATGAGGGAAGTGATTTTTCTAGGAGAAAACACAATGAGAGAAATGATTTTTCTATGAGAAAACAATGAGGGAAATGACTTTCTACCATAAAAAGATGATCAGAAACTGCTTTATAAAAATAAATAATGAGCTAACAATACTGAGAAATATCTTTGTACAAGGAACAATGAGGGAAATGTGTAGATACATGGAACAAGGAGGGAAATGTTTAGGTACATAGATAAATGAGGGAAATGTTTAGGTACATGGAACAATGATGGGAAATGTTTAAGTACATGGAACAATGAAGGAAATGTTTAGGAATATGGAACAATGAGGGAAGTGTTTAGGTACATAGAATAATGAGAGAAATGTTTAGGTATATAGAACAATGAAGGAAATGTTTAGCTACAGGAACAATGAAAGAAGTGTTTTGGTACATGGAACAATGAGGAAAATGTTTAGGCATATGGAACAATCAGAGACGTGTTTAAGCATACGGAACAATGAGAGAAGTGTTTAGGTACATGGGACAATGAGAGAAGTGTTTAGGCATACAGAACAATGAAAGAAGTGTTTAGGTACATGGAACAATGACAGAAATGTTTAGGTACATGAAACAATGATGACTGATTGATTGATCTTTATTTCCAAAGGGTTAAGAATTGGGCTTGCAGGCTTGTCTGATATTCTGCCCTTTATGAAATGAGACAGAACAATGGAACAATGATGAGAAATGTCTAGGTACATGAAACAATGATGGGAAATATTTAGGTTCATGGTACAATTACAAAGATGATTATATCAGACATAGATGAACAATCTATAACACATATGGGAAAAGTCAAACATATCAGCAGACAACCGACTAACGTGGGCAGCGAAATAACTGCATAACTTGTAGAATCGTTAGAGGAAACACTCATCTCATGTTTTCAAGTGTTTAACAAATACCACTGATAGTTTACTCTCACGGAGTCAGCAAGAACCAAATCTTCATTGCAAGTCACTGTTTAAAGATACAGTATAATACACTTATACAATCTTGCTCATTCAGTAGATGAAAAGTTATTGGAAATAAGAAGACATGCACTGAGATAACACACGCACGCGTGTGTTCTACTCTGTGGAACGACTTTCAGCAACTCACTCTTCACACTTACGCGCTGTTCTCCAGCTCAGACACATCCGCCATGACTGGCAGCTTGTCTGTTTGTATTCCTGGTAACTGCAGCTCCTAGTTTCCACTCCTTAGAACTACTCGCTGAAGACCTATATAATGTACCTCGTACTGTCAAAGCTGAAACGGCATTCCATAGAAATGTTACGGTAAGAAATATATCCGTACATGCCAGCTCCCAGAGTTTCGCTTCATGTAATACTCTTACAGAAATTTTCCTTCCTGTTTCTAGTTATAAGATTGGTTGTTTATGTTGGGAACCATTTACATCAGCTTCCATTACTATTATTATTACTAGTGTTACAACTATCAATAGGGATGCCATGGTTAGTACTACTATTGCTACTAATACTGTTGCTGCAACTACTACTATTACTACTGTTCCTACTACTACTGCAACTACTATTACTGTTACTAATAATACTCTAGCTAGTACTACTACTACTATTGTTAATAATAATACTATTGTTTTACTACTACTGCTGCCACTACTACTACTACTACTAATAATAATACCAATGTTACTAATAGTACTACTGTTACTAATAGTACTACTGCTGCTACTACAATTACTACTACTACTACTAAACACTACTACTACTATTGTTGCTAATATGCTAATACTACTATTGCTACTACTACTACTGTTACTAACATTACTATTGCTACTACTGCTACTACTACTACTACTACTACTACTGCTACTACTACTACTACTACTACTACTACTACTACTGTCACTATTACTGCTATTACTGCTACTACTATTTCTCTCTACTGCTATTGTATTACCACTACTACAAATATACCACTATTGGCATCGTGTTAGTAAATGTAATAATACAGTATTAGTGGTAAAATAAACCATATATGGTGAATAGTAACAGCAGTGATGCTAGCAACAAGAGCAACACTAGCAGAAACAATAATATTGCTGTACTGACATTAATAAAAGCAGAATTAGTGGAGAAATTGGCAGTTTGTGTGCGTGTGTGTTTTTGCTATTTCAGTAACAATGCTGTAGCCAGTGTTGTAAGAGATGTCAGTATTATAAAAGATGTAGTATTACAATACGTTGGTATGATAATTTATAATTGGGTTATAAAAGATATAAGATACTACTACTGTATTATAACAGATGTTAGTGTTGAAAAAACATGTACAGAATGATCAACAGCAGCAGTAGAAGTAGTAACTGCAGAACCTATATCAACAGCAGCAGTAGAAGTAGTAACTGCAGAACCTATATCAACAGCAGCAGTAGAAGTAGTAACTGCAGAACCTATATTAACAGCAGTAGAAGTAGTAACTGCAGAACCTATATTAACAGCAGCAGTAGAAGTAGTAACTGAAGAACCTATATTAACAGCAGTAGAAGTAGTAACAGCAGAACCTATATTAACAGCAGCAGTAGAAGTAGTAACAGCAGAACCTATATTAACAGCAGCAGTAGAAGTAGTAACAGCAGAACCTATATCAACAGCAGCAGTAGAAGTAGTAACTGAAGAACCTATATTAACAGCAGTAGAAGTAGTAACAGCAGAACCTATATCAACAGCAACAACAGAAGTAGTAACTGCAGATCCAATATCAACAGCAGTATAAGTAGTAACTGCAGAACCTATATCAATAGCAGCAGTAGAAGTAGTAACTGCAGAACCTGTATCAACAGCAGCAGTATAAATAGTTCTGCAGATACAATATCAACAGCAGCAGTAGACGTAGTAACAGCAGATGCAATATCAATAGCAGCAGTAGAAGTAGTAACTGCAGATCCAATATCAACAGCAGTATAAGAAGTACTATATCAATAGCAGCAGTAGAAGTAGTAACTGCAGATCCAATATCAACAGCAGCAGTAGAAGTAGTAACTGCAGAACCTATATCGATAGCAGCAATAGAAGTAGTAAGTGTAGAACCTATATCAACAGCTCATATCGACATTTTACCACTAAATCTATATTATCACTATAAAACTAAGACTACTCTACAATAACTATTTTCACGATCATTTCATGCCATTCATTTGTTACTCTTATACGACACAGTGGCAAACAAGATCAAAACACCAGAAAGTGGCCTTCACAAACATAAAACAAAAGTAACAGCTATAACCAAAGCTAATCTCCTAATGCCACAAGTATTAATCGTTAAACTAAAGACCAGTGTGTATCTTCTACAAACACTCAACACAGAGTACCACCAATGAGCAACTAACACCAAATAACCAACTATATTTACACGCTATAAATACGAGTTGGAATACAAACACAAATCTAGTGATGACGTTTTCACACTCGGCAAAACACACTTGTCCAAATTACGAATCAGTTGACAGACTTTTAAGTGCTATCCTCGACGAACAGATTTATGTCAGGTACAAGTGGAGGATCTTATGTCAAGATATCGTGCTTTTAAGATCGTGCGATGCGAGGACACAACGACCACAGTAACACTACATCCCCGACTGTGGGAACTTAGACTACACATACACGCTGTCCTTTGTGAACATCCCAGCGGGCCCAACCGCGCTGTGTCTATATGATTAAAACTTACAGGAACTTATTATCAATGCTCTCTCTATATATATATATATATATATATATATATATATATATGAAGAGAGAGAGTTATCTCTCTCTAATCTTCCTGTCTCTAGATATCTCTCCACTATCTCTAATTTATATATGTATATATACAGTATATCTCTCCAATCTCTCTATCTCAAATCTCTCTTTATCTCTCTCTAATCTCTCTCTATAATCCATCCATCCATCCATTCATCCATCTATAATCTCTCTCTCACTTATCTCTATCTCTAATCTCCTAATCGCTGTCTTTCGATATCTACCAATCTCTAATCTCCTAATCTCTGTCTTTCGATATCTACCTATCTCTCTCTCTCTTTGTTCAAGAAACACTTGGCAGACCAGCTGGCTACATCCTTGCTATGACTATTACAACCTAAGTAGTCCAAAAACTGCTCTTTTCTATATGTACACATTCATCACTATCATTTCCACAAACCAGGTAGTCCAAAAACTCCTCTTTTCATCAATGAACCAGTTCAAACTAGACGAAGAAACAATCAAAGATAAAAACATGCTGGCTATACCAAGAGGCATAATACAACATTAAAAACTAGACATCTGGAAAAGGCTGAAGGAAAAGGGAGCAAGAGGACGACAACGATCTTGATGGATGGACAGGAATCAGTTTGACTGTGGCAGCATGGGACTGAGAAAGTCGAAGGTCCAATGAAGCAAGGTTTCCCTGTGGAGACGGCACATGATGATGATGATGACCAAGCTTGCCATCTATTCCAGCACATATCCCTGCTATTTATCCATGCATGTTTCACATCCTTTCAGTTCACCCAGTGAGAAGTCTAATGAACTTCACATCTTCATGATAGAAGTTCTTAACTGAACATCCAATTTTTACCATCAGGTATTCGTCGGGTTCAAACTCAGATACTTTCGTCTGGGGAATCGGTCATTATCACACATACCACTCAAAAACTTCCACTTCTACAGTTTTATTTGTCTATGACCCTGGGAGCTAAACTTTGTCTATGACCCTGGGAGCTAAACTTTGTCTATGACCCTGGGAGCTAAACTTTGTCTATGACCCTGGGAGCTAAACTTTGTCTATGACCCTGGGAGCTAAACTTTGTCTATGACCCTGGGAGCTAAAATTTGTCTATGACCCTGGGAGCTAAAATGTGTCTATGACCCTAGGAGCTAAAATCTGTCTATGACCCTAGGGGTTAAAATCTGTCTATGACCCTAGGAGCTAAAATTTGTCTATGACCCTAGGAGCTAAAATCTGTCTATGACCCTAGGAGCTAAAGTTTGTCTATGACCCTAGGAGCTAAAATCTATGACCCTAGGAGCTAAAATTTGTCTATGACCCTAGGAGCTAAAATTTGTCTATGACCCTAAGGGCTAAAATTTGTCTATGACCCTAGGAGCTAAAATTTGTCTATGACCCTATGGGCTAAAATTTGTCTATGACCCTAATAACTAAAATATTGAGATCTGTCTATGACTCTCAGGGATAAAATAATGAGATCTGTCTATGACTATCAGGGATGAAATAATGGGATTTGTCTATGACTCTCAGGGATGAAATAATGGGATTTGTCTATGACTCTCAGGGATAAAATAATGAGATTTGTGTACGGCCAATAAATAAAACTAATGAGCTTGTTCAAATAAGCGGAAAAAGTAACATCAGTCCCACCACAATTATAAAAATTAATACCAGTGCCGCTGGCCATGACCTGAAAACATCTAACAATAAAAATATATTTGATCTCTCCCCTCCCACCCAAGTTATGTCTGGCATCAAACATTTTAAAACCAGCTCTTCGCTGGCTCTCCTCTCCTCCCCCACCACCATCCCACCCCCCCCCCCCAAATCCCCCTGCGAGATATCGCCAAATGGGACAGGATACGCCTGATCCACTCAACAAACATGGGAATCTGGGAATAATGCCATTTACCAGAGTCATATATCCCGGCGCCCACTGGTGTAACTTGTCGCTTGCGTGGCCACGAAAGAGAAACGTTAACTTGCGCACACACACGCACACTCCCTGGCATTCCTACAACGTATTATCACAACCACAATGACATTCCTTGTTAGCTGGTCACAGTCTATGCTTAGAGGATCGGACAAGACAACAGACAAAGAGGGGGGCATTTTATCAACTTGTGAACTTAAGGCGGAATGTAGACGCACTTTCTTTCTCCCACGGAAAGTTTCCATATCAATACCCGCTTGCATCAGTTGGTGGATTGTCTTGTTTAGTAGTAAAACAAGCAAACACACAAACACACACACAAACACACATTTTAAGACTTTTTGAATTCATTGAAGGCATCACCAATCACTTGAACGGAGGAGAGAGGGAGGGGGAGGGGGGAGCGGCCAGTTATGTTATCGGATTCTGAAACCCAAGGGTCAAGGACGCTATATCACCGGTTCTCAGCTTGAGGTCCTCTACAGAACATGTGGGAATTTATGTACTCAGCTTGACGTTCTCTACAGAACAGGTGGGAATGTATGTACTCAGCTTGACGTCCTCTACAGAACAGGTGGGAATTTATGTACTCAGCTTGACGTCTTCTACAGAACATGTGGGAATTTATGTACTCAGCTTGACGTCTTCTACAGAACAGGTGGGAATGTATGTACTCAGCTTGACGTCTTCTACAGAACAGGTGGGAATTTATGTACTCAGCTTGACGTCCTCTACAGAACAGGTGGGAATGTATGTACTCAGCTTGACGTCCTCTACAGAACAGGTGGGAATTTATGTACTCAGCTTGACGTCTTCTACAGAACATGTGGGAATTTATGTACTCAGCTTGACGTCTTCTACAGAACAGGTGGGAATGTATGTACTCAGCTTGACGTCTTCTACAGAACAGGTGGGAATTTATGTACTCAGCTTGACGTCCTCTACAGAACAGGTGGGAATGTATGTACTCAGCTTGACGTCCTCTACAGAACAGGTGAGAATTTATGTACTCAGCTTGATGTCCTCTACAGGACAGGTGGGACTTTATGTACTCAGCTTGACGTTTTCTACAGGACAGGTAGGAATTTATGTATTCAGCTTGACGTCCTCTACAGGACAGGTGGGAATTTATGTATTCAGTATGAGGTTCCCTACAGAACAAATTGGAATTTGTGTAGGAAATCCAAATGATTTTTAGTTTTACGCAACATAAAAAGGACTTTTTCTTTTTTTAAAAACAAATATCAGGTGGTTGGAAAGTGTACGTTATTAGAGTGATATATCTGGGGTTCGCGACCTCAAACATGTTGGGATGCACTGATTTACATGGTTTAAACAAGTGGTTGAACACAAGGGACTGGAACACGAGAGGCCCTGAAATGATTCTGGCTAAATATGGGGCAGTAAGGAGGATGGCGCCCTAGTGGGCCAGGTCAGACATGATTTATTTTTAGTTTTGGGGGAAATCAAGACGTCACGGCAAACTGCCATTGATACCATCATCATCACTAATAACATCGTTATTTAATCACAAACAGCAACACTGTCATCATAAACAGCATCACTGTCATCACAAACAGCATTACCATCATCATCATTACAAACAGCATCACCGTCATCACAAACAGCGCCGTCACCATCATCGTCGTTATCATCATCACCGTCATCATAAACACCACCAAGACCATCACAAGCATCTGTCACACAGCACGGGCTTAGAAGACTTGACACCGCCCACACTTCCCTAGCAACAAACCCTGGAGCAGATCTGGAGAGATCTGGTCACAGCCGATAAGGAAAGGCGATAAAAAGCTCTTTGTTGCTGGCGGATCCTGCGCCATTCTTTCTCCACTGATATAAACTGGAGAGCTAAAGACCAGAGCAGATGTCGCACAACCTGCTGTCCCTCGTGAGCAGCGTGTGGCGGTGAAGTGGGCGTGACATCTGCTAGGTAACAGACAGGAAAACTGAAGATTCTCATGCTGGACATTTTGGTTTTAATTATCTTCTGTACTGGATGTTCTAGACAATCTTTCTCAACCTTTTGTGCTCCGCGGAATCCTGGAGTTTGTTTTAATCCCCGCGAAACCCTGGTTTTTTTTTTTTTAATCCCCGCGAACCTCCTGTTTTTTTTTATCCCCGCGAAACCCGTTTTTTTTAAACCTAGCTAAACCTTGTTTTTTTATCCCAGCGAAACCCCTGTTTTTATCCCAGCGAAAAACCTGTTTTTTATCCAACCGAAACCTTTGTTTTTTATCCCAGCGAAACCCCTGTTTTTTATCCCAGCGAAACCCCTGCATTTAATTATTTACCGCCGCTCATTTTTCGCTTCATGTGTGACCCCTTCCCCCCCCCCCCCCCCACCCCCAAACCCTCCAGGCCACCATAACATATACCAACTGTGATAAAGTCACTCGTGCAAGGAGAAAGGCTTTTTTCTTGTAGTTTACCCAGCATAAGCCGCCGTCGCCGACAAGAAGAAGAATACATGTAGAGTATCAAGCACTGCTTGTGATACATGGCATATCGAAGAGTAGGGGGTTTTTTGTTCCTCATTGTGTAGAACTAAGAATGAGGTTCTGAGCAACTTGTCTTGGGCAAGAACACAAGTACGTAGCTAGGCCCTAGGCTTGCTAGAGGAGTGGTGTCTCAGCCACAAGCTCTGGCTGAAGCTTGCTGATCTGTCGCTGAACCAACGCAGGCAAACCATGCTATAGAGTGATAGCACAGGGGTAAGGTTAGCGAGATGTGGCTGGTCAAGACCATGGTACACATCTCCGCTGGTGCTCACAGGAAAAGGTCGTCTTGGGGGAGGGGCTGGCGTTTGTTGAGAAGTACTGCAACTTTTTTTGTGTCACATCGGGTTTGCAGACCGGTTGCCGAACACAGTCCTCACTGACATGATGGAGCACAGTCCTCACTGACATGATGGAGCACAGTCCTCACTGACATGATGGAGCACAGTCCTCACTGACATGATGGAGCACAGTCCTCACTGACATGATGGAGCACAGTCCTCACTGACATGATGGAGCACAGTCCTCACTGACATGATGGAGCACAGTCCTCACTGACATGATGGAGCACAGTCCTCACTGACATGATGGAGCACAGTCCTCACTGACATGATGCAGCACAGTCCTCACTGACATGATGGAGCACAGCCCTCACTGACATGATGTCTGTTCTCAGTCATCTTCACCACATCCTGCTTCCAGCTCCAGGGAGTTAGAAGAAGAACAATATTTACAACCGTTGACACGCTATTCTCAATCTTCCCTTCTATTATCAAAGTCGTACCTTCACTTCTCTGTGAATGAGTGTGTGTGCCAGAGATTGACTGATTGATCTTTATTTCACAAGGGTTAAGAATTGGGCACGCAGGCCCGTCTGACATTCTGCCCTTTATGATACAACTTTCACGCTGTTCCAGACATTCTACAAATATGCTGCTCATATAACAAACATAATTAACAATAAAGTAACTACGTACACATAAAATGACTAACTACATACACATATAAATGACTAACTACATACACATAAAATGACTATACACATATAAATGACTAACTAAACACACACACACACACACAAATGACTATCTTAATCCTTCCCATGCCGTTAATCGTCATTTAGGACTCGCACAGTTGTTTGTCAAGTTTTACTCTTCTCGGAGTCTTTCAGCTTCATCTAGGGATATTACGCTCACTAAACTGGCCTCTCTTAACAATGTCCTCTTTAGAGTTTCACGTGGTCGACCTCTTTTTCTTCGGCCTGTTGTGCTCCACTTGATAGCTTGTTTTGGGATTCCTGATTGTTTCTTCTCATCACGTGACCGACATGTGTCCATCTTATTTTTCTGATCACCCATAAGACAGGTTGCTGTTTGCTCATCTGTCTTATCTCTGCGTTGTTCTTGAATTCGTTCCACTTTATATCAAGTATTTTACTTATACATTTGTTTCCAAAAGAGTCTAATTTTTTTGTCTATTTCTTTAGTTGCTATCCAGCTTTCACATGCATAAATGAAGGTGGATATCACATTTGAATTGAATAATTTTAACTTGGTTTTTGTGCTTATAACTTTTGAATTCCATATGTTCTCAAGAATTTTGAAGTACATTGCTGCTTTTGCAATTCTAACTTCCTTCCTGGTGTCACCATCCTGGTCTATGTAGCTGCCAAGGTATGCTAATTGGTTTACTTCATTAACAGCTGTTCCTTCCACGTATATTTTTCCTTCTTGATTAATGAGAAGTTTCATTAGTTTTGTTTTGCCTCTGTTAATTTCAAGGTCTATTTTGCTACTAAACAAAAATTTCATTACTGTTCAGGATAAACAATTAACTGAATTCGATTAAGTCTAAAATAACTGTTTAAGTTTTATGATTCATGGAGGCACGTAGTCGACGTCAAACACATACTGGAAAAGTTTGTAGTTGCAGGAAGAAGTATAGTTTATATTTTTTTATACAGGATGGGAGGGTATTCCAAATATGATCAGCAGAATAAGTAAAGCTTTTCTTGTAAAGGTCAAGTCTAGGTTTTGGAAGGCGTATGTTATTTAAGCGTTGACTGCACTTTGGGCTAAGTTTAAACAGGTACCACAGATAAGGCGAAGCATGCCGTGAAATAATTTGATGTACCAACTTCAGAGAGAGAGAGAGAGAGAGAGAATGACTGGGTCGAAGAATTAATTGAAATCTGAAGAGAAAAGCGTGTACAAAGAATAATGACATTTTATTTTAAAAGCTGTGTGTTCTATAATGAAAGTTTAACAAATCTTCATAATCTTAATGTGAAACAGTTACTAACCCTCCATGTTACTATTCTCTGCCAGTAGCAGGTATATAACACGTATCTGTGTTTGCGCACAAACGGAGCGCAGAAATGAACACAAAGAATGAACAGCAAACAAGCGGGACGGAAACAAAGGCAGAGTGGATGAGGAAGAGAGAGAAGGCGAGATGCGGAAACACACAAACTTTTGTCCATGTTTATCTATCGTGTCTGGGATCTGTTTACGCTAGCGGGCTGGCCCGCCGCGATCACTGAGACCGCCAAGTTACCACGCTGAAACTCGCTGAGCGTGAAAACAAAAGTGTGAAACTATCACCAAACCCTTCTTTCTGTGATATGCTGCGCCAAGTTTCATTACATTTGCTCTTGTTTCATAGTTTCCTTACGTCAGATGGGTACATAGTGGGACATGCTGTCTTTCCTGCGCGAAGTTCATGCCCAAACTTCAGTACTGCATCTGAATATACAATCACAACGTGCATGTTGAGGCTGCTAACAAGTGACAACAGGGCCAGCGAAGTACAGCTGGCCAAGACCCTATTTCATCTCTCTGTTGGCGTTCCTAGTAACAGCTAACAAGTGACAACAGGGCCAGAGAAGTACAGTTGGTCAAGACCCTGTTTCATCTCTCTGTTGGCGTTCCTAGTAACAGCTAACAAGTGACAACAGGGCCAGAGAAGTACAGTTGGTCAAGACCCTGTTTCATCTCTCTGTTGATGTTTCCAGTAACAGGCTCTGCCTGGCAAACTTTCCCCATGGTGGTGGAGCGTGCAGTGAAGCAATGCACCTTTTTCCTGCTCTCAGCTTTACTCGCAGCCTGCAAGCAGCCGTAACTACTCCCTATTCCACGGGATGTTTGTACTCCAACGTCTTCACCACATCAGCTACAAAGAACATTCTGCTGATAGTGGCAGGGAGACAGATCAACAACAATATATAAGACATTTGGTTGGTGGAGATGCTGATCTGGGACGATTCTATCTCCTTAAATAAAGAGAGAGTTTATTTATTGTCCGTCTTGACCTAGTGAAGGTGCGAAATTGATAACTGTTTGTACTCTCCGGCAAGAGCCAGTGTATAAAGTGTTTCTATATAATAAATCAAGTTTTTTTTTGTGAACAAAGTTTATTTACATTCAACAAATAACAATTTCGAAGTTAATACACAAAGATGGCATGAAATAAAATAATAAAGAAATGTTAGACTCTTACAAAGCAGGAGATGTACAAGCCTGGATCTTGATAAGACAGCATAGAGGCCCTTGAAATGTGGATATACAGAAGAAAGGACGTATCACGTGGGCAGAAAAGAAAAGAAACAATATCCCAAGGACAGAAAAGAAAAGAAACAATATCCCGAGGAAAGAAAAGAAAACAAACAATATCCCGAGGGCAGAACGGAAAACAAACAATATCCCAAGTACAGAAAAGAAAAGAAACAATATCCCGAGGATAGAAAAGAAAACAAACAATATCCCGAGGACAGAAAAGAAAACAAACAATATCCCGAGGACAGAACGGAAACAAACAATATCCCGAGGACAGAAAAGAAAACAAACAATATCCCGAGGACAGAAAAGAAAACAAACAATATCCCGAGGACAGAAAAGAAAACAAACAATATCCCGAGGACAGAACGGAAACAAACAATATCCCGTGGACAGAAAAGAAAACAAACAAACAAGTTCTAAACCAGCTAGAAGTGAAAGGAGAAACATTGAAAATCATAAAAATAAGACAACTAAGTTACTCTGTGCACGTCAAGAGAAATAATAACAGTATATCGAAGACCCTTCTTGAGGGCAAGATGGAAGGGAAGAGAACGAGAGCGATATAGATGGACTGGAACAAGCTGGGTGTAGAAGACAAAAAACAGAGCAAAGTGGAGGTTCAAACCAGATAACCCCTTAGGGGGTACGACACGAGACGATGATGATGATGATCATGACGACAACGACGCTGATGCGATTATAACATGCACGGTAAATTTAAGAAATTTATAGACGAGAAAACATTTGTGAAACCAAACAGCGCCAGAAAAAACATGGCAGGGCAGGCTAATTCAAAACATTTCACATCCGGAAGATGAATTAAACAGTACAACAGAAAAAAATACACGTCTACATATACTCCTTCCTTCAAAGGGAAACCAAGGAGTGGAAGAAAAATAACGAACACATGGCCTTCCATTGTTGTCTCTACTCCCATGTAGGATAAACATACTTAAGGTGACGTATCTTAATCTCCTCGGGAAGAGAAGAGTTTTTCACGTCACAGCTTTTTTTCTCATATATGTATATGTATTTAATTTCTGTACCAGTCCATGGATAAGAGTTTAAATATTTTATTTCATTTTTCTCAGCTTTGCCAATACTGATTATGTTTGTTTTCTGCGTGGCATATTTGCAGAATGTCTGGAACAGAGAGAAAGCTGTGTGGTAAAGGACAGAATGTCAGACGGGCTTCCGTGCCCTTTGGAAATAAAGATCAATTCTTCTTCTTCTGCGTTCGAGGTTGTTGGTCACATCAGATCCTGATCCCCGTCGACATGGCAAAGCCCGCAGTCTTCTCCGGATCCAGATAGGAGCCCCAAAGCTTTTGCCCCAGGCTTGTTTCCCTCTGGCCATGTCTCACGCCACAGGTCTGCATGGTTTTGGCACTCTTGTAGGATATGTTCTGGAGTCTGGACTCCACTGCCACATGGACACTCGTCTGCGTGAGACATTTTGAGTCCATGTAGGTGGCTTAGTAGTCTGCAGTGGCCTGTCCTTAGGTGAAAGAGGATGGTTTGCTGATGTCTTTGTAGTTGGTGTATTGGATGTGGTTCATTGTTGTATTTCAGTTTCTCTTCCCATTCAGATCTGCACCGGTTACGATCAATGAAACAAAGTTAATCTTGTCTCATTGTCGCCGTCTGGTAAGAAGAAAGACAGGACAACCACGAGTAAACGTGCAAATATGTCCACACTACTTGACACTGAGGTGTACTGCACTGACCAGGAAAGCGTGGGAAGTTTACCAGCAGTTCTCTGCTCCCACATTCACACTCGTCATCAACAACAGCTACAAAATATTGTGGGGAAATATGCCAGTATTCGCTCTTATTCTCTCCTTCTTCATTTCTGACTTCTGTATGCATGTTATCTTTCTGCCACTTGGATAATACTTTACCAAATGCTGCCCCATAAATATATTAACTGCCCCATGAATCTCAGACACAATCGTGTTTAATTAGATAAATACAGCACAGACAAAAGAGGATTTGAACACACGAAGTGTGGGTAAGGGAGGTAAATTATTTTAGATAAAAAGGTTTAGAACGTACGAATGTGTTCTCAATTACCTCCCCTACATTAGATCTACATCCACGCGTGCCATCTTCGTCTTCCGGGACAAGTTGACCGCTGAATCGATCCCAAACATGGCCGTATGGTGAGCCGTGTGGGTAAAAACTCTGTTTTTGCTTGAGTTTTTTGGTTTCAGCATCTGGTTTCCGTACGCTTTTTCTCTGTACAACACCGTCTAGCTACCACCCTGCAGCACGAGTCGTTCCTGCGGTGGTCCATGTGTCAAAGACAGAATCAAAGTGAAGGACTGTACTGGCACTAAGACTAGTAAGAACACAACAACAATGTCAAATGTATAGCAGAATGAACCAGCAGCCATGCATGGTCCACAAACATGGAGTTCAACAAAGAAAGATGACAAACAAATGCAGTATGTTTTGTTTTTTTAAGAAAAGAATCTCAAATAGATCAGGAGAGAAGCCTTGTCTGGACAAATCAGTTCCGTGGGCAGCCGAAAGAAGCAATCTAAGACTTTCAGACAAGACGAAATAAGACGTTTCTATACCTAGCTCAACGGGCAGTGGAGACAAAAATCTAAAGTGTCTGAACTAGACATCGTGAGGACTAAACTAGAAAAGCTAGTTCCAAGCACTTCAGACTAGTGGCGATAAACTCTGTGACGTAGAGTATTCCATGACATTTACAATAGAGAAGACAAACTTTGTGAAGTAGAATAATCCAAGATTTCTAGACTAGAGGATACAGACTTTGTGACGTAGAATAATCCAAGATTTCTAGACTAGAGGACACAGAATTTGTGACGTAGAGTAATCCAATACCTTTACAATAGAGGAGAAAAAATTTGTGACGTAGAGTAATCCAAGACTTATAGACTAGAGAGACAAACTTTTTGGCGTAGAGTAACCCAAGACTTCTACACTAGAGGAGACAAATTTTGTGACGTAGAATAACCCAAGACTTATAGACTAAAGGAGACAGACTTTGTGGCGTAGAGTAATCCAAGACTTCTAGACAAGAGGAGACAAACTTTGTGACGTAGAATAACCCAAGACTTCTAGACTAAAAGGGACAACCTTTGTGAAGTAGAATAACCCAAGACATAGACTATGGGATACAGACTTTGTGACGTAGAATAATCCAAGACTTCTAGACTAGTGGAGACAGACTCTCCAAAGCATAACAGCCAACGCCAGTCGGCACGACAACTGATGATTATGATGATGAAGATGATGACACAGAGCAATCCAAGACTTCTAGACTAGACGAGATCGGGTTATGAATTACCAGAATCCATGGACAGACAACAGAAATGAAGATGCCCTGAACAGCCTGGACAATATGAGTAAAAATAACACAAATCTGTGATGACAAGAGCAGGGTAACCAGAACAGCATAGGCCTCAAGTAGATAAGGCAGATCTGCTGGGCCTATGGAACAGAGAAGTCCATGACTGACGAAGCATGGACGAGATAGTTTAGAAGATCAAACCTCTAGGACACACGCATATTCGTGACCACACAACAAACGACAGAGCAAAGCTATCCATGAACAACTCATGCGCTAAATAAAGGACAGACCAATTTATTTACTACTATGTTGTCTGTAGATTACAAAACCCCAAAGACCAGAAAATAAACTTTCAAAAGCAAGGTTCAAACTTCCAAAAGTGGCCCGCCTGCTTATCATAAAAGAGAGAGGTGCTCCTCGTCATGCGCAGACATTTTATCTCGTCCTTCAAGTTCTGCCAAGAAATGGTTCTGCCTAGAGAGATTCTGAACTGTTCTGGCTTTCCTAACCTTAATTTAGCCCACGTGACGGGAGCTGGTTATTGTAGTTCTTGGCTCCATCTCAGCACCCAATATTTCAGCAAAAAAAGTAGTCATCTCTTTATCTACACCCTCCCCTTCACATCCTTCACACTTAATCTTATCCTGTGATCAATACTCTCCATGCAGCCAGCCTAATATATGAATCTGTAATCATTTTAAAGATAAAAGCTGTTTGCTTCAACGGAATTGCTAACACATTACTGAGCCCCCTTGTGCTACAAATTTAGATATTTAGATCATCAAATCTGATTAAAACAGCGCCACATTGTGTTCTGGAAATACCCTTTGAAACACAAAATAGTGCTGCGTCTAAAATGATTTCAGAAATAACACCTGAAACGGTTCTAAGGACTGTTATTGCCGGAGGTGAGGTGGAGGATACGCTCTCCACTCCAATGGCGTGCGTCTAAAATAGCCTCTGACAGTCAAGTCCAGCTCCTGGCCTTCGCGAGGCAGAACTGTTTAAACTGACAGGAGAAGGGGCGAAGGCGAATATCTGGTGCCTGAAAACCAGACGCTTCGGGTAGATGAGAGTCATGTTTGGTAGCTCATCTACCGCTGCTGGCGAGATTCTTCAGCTGCCGTGCGTGGAGTGGGGCTCCTCCCGGCCAGTGAAGAAAGGGGCGATTGGGGTTACCGCGCGGCACCACTGTGGAAAAGGTGAAAGAAAGGACTAAGCGAAGTAAACAGTAGTCAAATCACGGCATCTCTAGTCTGGAGGTCGGTCACGTCCTAATTGCACTCATATCGGGCGAAATGCCTGAACCGGCTTAACCCAGAGGTTAAGACACTGCTTGCGACTCTTCGGATGCCGCGCTTGGAGTGAAACTCCTCCCAACAAAGGAAGAAAATGCGGAAAAGCAATTAGGGTTGCTGTGTGGCGCCGATGTGAAAAGGTGATGGAAAGGATAAAGTGAAGCTTAATCGGTATGTCCAGTAGTATCGAGGCAAGAGATAGTCATACCACGGCACCTCTGCTTTAGAGGCCGATCACATCCGATATATACCCATACTGGTGAAATATGCCTAAACCGGTTTACACCCGGGGGATGAAATTGATAGCTACGCACGTCACGGTACCTCCGCTATAGAGATCGGTCACGTCCTAAACACGCCCATACTGGGATAATATGCCTAAACTGGCTCAACCCAGGAGTGGGAGTCACTTGTGACGAGGATTCGTCCTCCTGGACAAAAGCTCAGTCCTGGTCACAACTAGGAAGGGTAGCGGCCACGACCACAAAATGCTGAAGTCGGAGACACTGGACCAGGGCAGTCTAGACAGGCAACCACCTCTCACCCGGCGGGGATGTATGCGTATCCTAATCACGCTGAGGTTTTCCGTTGAGAAAGTCCAACGCTGGACTGGATGGGCAACTACCTCACACACGGCGGTGATACACAGGTATCTCAAAATACGTCGAGGTTTTCCGGTGAGAAAGTCCAACTCTAATCTGGATGTGCTACCACCTCTCACCCAGCGGGATATACTGATATCAAAAACACGTCGAAGTTTTCCGGTGAGAAAGTCCAACTCTAATCTGGATGGGCTACCACCTCTCACCCAGCGGGGATATACTGATATCCAAAACACGTCGAGGTTTTTCGGCGAAAAAGTCCAACTCTAGATTAAACTGGTGCAACGAAAACCACGGTGTCACGCAATCCCGCTTCTGAGACCCACCAAGAATACAGGCTCAAGCCCTGCGATACTCTGAACCTCTTGTGGTCCTCTCGGGAATCTCCTGTGGTCCTTTCGGGGACCACAGGACCTATCGAGGACCACAGGCGTAAATTCAGTAGGATCACAGGGAGGTCTTGGTGGAAGAAGAAGAAGAAGCACAAAATAGTGCTACTTCTAAAATGATTTCAGAAATAACACTAGAAACACAAAATAGTGCTACGTCTAAAATGATTTCAGAAATAACACTAGAAACACAAAATAGTGCTACGTCTAAAATTATTTCAGAAATAACACCAGACACACAAAATGAAGCAACCAACAAAAGTGAGATCGCACACACACGGTCTGTTCCCGTCTGAATGCAGAGAAAGGATAAGCATCATCTTCAACGCCTACTGGGACAGAAACTAACGTTAGGTAGGTAGGTAGGTAGGCAGGCAGGCAGGCAGGCAGTTAGTTAGTCGATGGATCATCCTCACTGCACATCGAACGATTAGCCAATACAGCTCTCCGATCCCATCTCCAATATTTCCGCCAGTGTTCGGCGGCTGATGATACCAGTTCTGTGTGGATTACCCTGTCTTCTTTGCTTCTCACTGTAGCGCTGTTGTCTGGCCACTCCATGTTTGACTTTATGTTCCAGCAATCTGTTCATGGTTGCAGATTCAGAACTGTTGCTTGAATCGACCAGCTTCTCTGATTGCATTCAAGATACCAGCCCGTAAACGTTCATTTCTTGGGTCAGAATGATATATTATTAGCGTAATACTCTATGAAGAATGTAGAGCTAGTAAGAACACTGTTCAAGCTTATTTAAATCCTAACGAATTATAAACGTCTTGAAACTGAACAGACTACGCTGGCTGGGGCATGTAGAAAGAATGGAAGAGAATGATAAATGAAAATTAGGCATGCACAAGAGATGAGAGAAACAAGGCCAAAGGGAAGTCCAAGACAGAGATGGAAAGACAACATAGAAGAGGATATAAAATAAATTGGTGTCATCAACTAGACAGAGAGTAGATTATGAATAGTGAGGAATGGAGGCGAACCTTATCTGCAGCAATGAGCCTTAAAGGCTGGGAAAGCTGAAGAAGAAGAAGAATACTGTATGAATGGCATGTCTGAAAGGAAGAATGCACACTCTGTTTCTAAGCTAAGACCGCCTGTGTTTTCTTTAGGATATGATTACACGCAAGAATAACATAACAAAACAAAACTTTCAAAGCCCTGCTCTGCAAGTAAGCTAAACAAGCCAGGAACTGGGACACTTAAGAAACAAGAGCTAGTGCTGACTACATCTGAAACTCATTATCTTTCTAGATTCCACGGATCTAAATACCACCGGCTACTACCAGCGATGACCACGCTCAAGCAGCGATTTTCAAACCGGTGGGCAGAGTCCCAGTTCTGGCAAGTAGAGGCGTGTGAGTGATGTAGGAACATGTTTGAAACGTTTTAAACTTGCCGGTGAAAACTTCGCGCTCTATATCAATAAACTTGATGTGCTAATGTCATTATCGGGGTTCTGGGACTGACAGTGAAGAAATGTGACATTTATGAAGGAGTCGAAATCAATTTTGGGTGGAGTCAAAGTCAATTTTAGCCAGAGGCGGAGTGAGTTTTACGTGAAGTGGAAATTAATTTTAGCTGGAGGCGAAGTTAGTTTTGCGTGGAGTGGAAAATAATTTTAGCTGGAGGCGGAATTAGTTTTGTGTGGAATGGAAGTCAATTTTAGCTGGAGGCGGAATTAGCTTTGCGTGGAGTGGAAAATAATTTTAGCTGGAGGCGAAGTTAGTTTTGTGTGGAGTGGAAGTCAATTTTAGCTGGAGGCGAAGTTAGCTTTGCGTGGAGTGGAAGTCAATTTTAGCTGGAGGCGGAATTAGTTTTGCGTGGAGTAGAAGTCAATTTTGGCTGGAAGCGGAGTTAGTTTTGCGTGGAGTGGAAGTCAATTTTAGCTGGAGGCGGGGTTAATTTTAGGTTTAACCAGAATCGGTAAAAAAGATATTATTTATGAAATAGAGCTGGATGGAGAAACAAAAATACACACACACACACACACACATACACGCACGCTCGCACACATACACACATGAGTCAGAGAGATAGAACAAACAAACAAACAAAAATCCAGGAGAGGAGTCGTGGTAAAAGATTTGGCCACTGACTTCACAAAACTGGCCTGCGCATCAAACTCCTGCTTCTATGTTTCTGTTACAAGCATTATACGAGGCTAAGTCCAAAAAGTAAGCACAAATCAGGGGACGTAACCACTGAAAAATAAATGAGAAGACTCGGAGCCACATCAAAAATCTTGTTTCATGTATTTTCAACGGTTACGTCCCTTCATCTGAGATTACTTTTTGACTGGTCCTCGTACTTCAATCACCTTTTGACCGAGGTACTGCCCTCTAGTTATATGTACGTGTACTGTACACAGCCGACGAGCTCGTCTACAGGACAAGCTGGGGGGGATATATGCAGTTAAGAGATGTTGAATGATCCCTGTGAATGTCTATTATCTCAGAAAGAGGGCATAATATTAGCCTGCAAGTGGAGGCACACCAGGAGTGCACTGTTGAAAGAGCTACAGGACAAGAGGGGAAAAAGATGTTTACATAAATAATCCAATTTATACTAAAATATGCCAGACTTGACAGAAGCCAAAGAAACATACTACTACTACTACTACTACTACTACTACATTTACTCATGTTAGGATTAAATTCTGATTAAAATAATAATAATAATAATAAAGATCCATAAAATTCGAATGTAAGAGTCAAAGTAGCAATTCTTTTGTAACTGGTACCTCGCGGAGGAAATTTTGAAAATCAGCAGTACACGACATTCTGGTACCAGCGGTCAACAACTTGAAAAGCCTTGGCTGGCTTTTTTCAGCAAACAAGTGGCAAGAGACGTTCTTCCTTGTACATACAAAATGTCAGTCTACAGGACTCGGGAGTTGGTGAGCAAAAAAAAAAAAGGTACAATTTCCAACTCCCATCTTCCATAACACATGTAAATACTGCAGATCGATATCAAAGATCAAAGTTCAGAAAAGTGTTCTCCAGATATCCACACCATTTATGAGAATCTCTTCAGTGGATGTCTCTGTATATACGTAGCGAAACAGAATCTTTCGACTCTTGCAACAAAATGTTCGAATCGATTGATGTATACTCTCTCTTCTCCTGCGCCATCTCCATCCCTGTATCTGTTACTACATCAAAAACTGGATTTCAACGGGGAAAATCTCGCCTGCTCACTCGCTCACTCATTTACTCGCTCTCTCTCTCTCTCTCTCTCTAACACACACACACACACACACATACAAAAGATATTTATATCCATGGATGGCACAATATTCTCTTTATATCCACTGATGGCACAGTAACCTCTTTCTATTCATGGATGGCACAATATCCAGTACTTCTATCCATGAACGGCAAAGTATCCTCCGGTACTTCTATCCATGGATGGCACAATATCTTCCAGTACTTCTATCCATGAATGGCACAATATCTTCCAGTACTTCTATCCACGGATGGCACAATATCCTCCAGTACTTCTATCCACGGATGGCACAATATCCTCCAGTACTTCTATCCACGGATGGTACAATATCCTCCAGTATTTCTATCCACGGACGGCACAATATCCTCCAGTACTTCTATCCACGGATGGCAAAATATCCTCCAGGAGAGAGTCTCAGTGTTACACGATTCTGAAGCAGACATGCCACATGACACTAAACACAACTACTTCGATGATGCAAAGCTTCAGCAAACTTTGGAACTAACTCCAAAATGACGCAGTACTTCAATATTTTAGAGAAAAATATCATCAACTTTCTGCGTGAAGCGGGAAGATTTCCTACACTATCATAACAGAATACAAGTATGTTTCAGATGGGACTGTATGCGACTATTTTCTGTATGGTCACATCACAATAAAAGTAACAGAAGACAATGCTGTAAGATTAACAGACAAAGCACTTTTAGAGGTGAGAGAAAGAAAAACATCATAGACAGAGCACTTTTAGTGGTGAAAAAAAAAATCGTAGTCAAAGCACTTTTAGAGGTGAGAGAAAGAAAAAAATCGTAGACAAAGCACTTTTAGAGGTGAGAGAAAGAAAAAAAAACATAGATAAAGCAATTTTAGAGGTGAGAGAAAAAAATATACCACAGACAAAGCAATTTTAGAGGTGAGAGAAAGAAAAAAACCATAGATAAAGCAATTTTAGAGGTGAGAGAAAAAAATATACCACAGACAAAGCAATTTTAGAGGTGAGAGAAAGAAAAAAAAACATACACAAAGCACTTGTAGACGTGAGAGAAAGAAAAATCATAGACAAAGCACTTGTAGACGTGAGAGAAAGAAAAATCACAAGAGAACTCACATGTTCTATTACTTTACTGCCCGAAAGCCTCGTTATTTCCTACTTGTACAAAAAAAAATGTGTATCTAAACTTAACAGAGACTGTTCATGCCAAAGTTATTACGACATACAGACAGCTGCACCCACACTACACCTGGACCACTCAGTGGATTCCTAGCCACAGTCTATTTACCCTAGTTCATAATCTCTCCTGTACATCACACGAACATATACTGTAGCTCGATGATTTTGCTCGTCTTAAACCGTCCATGTCTCCTTACTTAATTACCATAGGTACTTAGGTAATATGTTCTGAATTAGCCGGGGGGAGGGGAAAAAGGGGGGGGGGGTGAATAAAGAAGCAAGAGGGTTTGGTGAAGACGAAGTATAACAGTTAGGTTGTGAATTATTTATTTCACCATTATAACACATTCGAACAGCAGAAACTGTGGGAAATAATGGAAAAAATGGGATTTCCAACACATCTGATACAACTAACATCACTGCTGTATCTAGACCAACAGGCAGTAGTAAGAATAAATGATGAAACAACAACTTGGTTTGACATAAAACAAGGAGTCCGTCAGGGGTGCGTACTGTCGCCGTACTTATTTAACTTGTATACTGAAAATATAATGAGGAATGTTACAGAAGATGTAGACAAAGAATATTACGATGCCATAACAATTGGAGGTTATGAAATATCAGAGATTAGATAGGCCGATGACACAGTATTACTGTCCACAACACAAAAAGGAATGGAAAAACTAATTATGTCAGTCTGTAAGAACAGCGAAGAGCAAAACCTCTAACTTAAAGCGGAAAAAACTAAATTTATGACAACTGACAAAACATATAAGGCAGCTGAAATGTGTATCAATGAGGAAAAATTGGAAGAAGTGGAGAGTTTTGAATATCTTGGATCACTACTAACTAATAATGAAGATAAAATGAGGGAAATTAAAAGGAGGACATATATCGCTCTTCAGAATGTAAGACAACTAAAGAAGCTGTGGAAAGGAACAGACAGAACTACACAAATAAGATTTTTAAGGGCATGCATCTTTCCCATCGCAACATATGCCTGTGAGACCTGGACACTTAACAAAACAGCTGAGAAATACATAAATGCCTTTGAATGTAAATGCTACAGAAGGGTTCTTCAAATATGGACACAAAAATGAACAAATATATCCAGACTACAAGAACTTAATACTGAAGAAGGCTGGCTAGTAAAGAGGATTAAAGAGAGAAAACGTAAATATTTTGGACACATTAAACGTCATGATAATCTAGAGAAGACCGTCTTGGAAGGGTACATAATGGGAAAAAGAAAGAGAGGAAGACCAAGGCGAAGATGGCTGCAAGACATCGTTGTTGATCTGCAAATGGATGCATCAGCAGCATACGAAAAATAATGTCCGTACAACACAGGACGGAACGAGGACACAAGAACGTTAATGTTGCACAACTAAATCTCCTCTTATCTTACAACATATTTCTACAGATGTCGTTCGCTCAGTTCCATGGTCAGGCCACGACAGTTGAGAACTGAGCTGAGAACTGCATACCTCTTGAAGCAGCTCTTTGTTGGGTCGAAGTTTGGAAGAATATCGACGTCACTTGTCGAGGAAGTTTTGTTAGGTGCTTCTACTAGCGTCTCTCATCATTATCGGTCACAGTAAAATCAAGCTATCTTTTACACACAGAAAAAAAAAATGCTCCAGTTTCTTTATAGTTCTGGCCTTTTCTTCAAACTGTAATTCTGGCCACCGCCTCCTCCTCCTCAGATAATATAGTACTCTTATAATGAGTCGCTGTCTTCATGTACAGGGAAATGTAGATCTATCGTGCCATGTAGACATCTACGGGATATGATGGTAGTGTCTATATTTTCCCTGGCATCTTGAGGGTGGCGTGGTCAGGATTATGCCTATCTGCCTTTCCTTCCTCAACTCAACCATTTTTACAGCAGGGTGGTTGTGGCGCCACTGGTTGTATTTGAACCAGCGACCATGAGAGACTAGTGCACTAACCACTTGGCTCTCTATAAGGCGTGATGTTTTTCCTGCTCTTCTAAGTCTTCATAGCCAACAGAAAAAAACCTATACAGACGCACTATAGCTACTTGATGTTTTCTATCTGGTCGTTTCGTCCCTCCACAGTTTCTCATATAATCTGTGCTTACGAACTGATTCATTACGTGTCATGCCAGGTAGCGCTGACGATCATTCTACATCATCTTGTGCACGCCTTCGTGTATCTGATTACTTCAAATCCTTTTCTTGTCCCATGCCACTTTGTCAGTCCACTGAGATATTTTTCTCTTAGCCTCCCTCTCGTTCATCTACTCGTCAGTTTTCCAGTTATTATCACAGTTTCTCGTGAGATGTCCAAGTTCTCTGTTTCTCATGGCATGTTCAAGTTCTCTAATTTCCGTTTTTCATGGTATATCCAGGTTCTATAATTTCTGCTTCTCATGACAGGTCCAAGTTCTCTGTTTCTCATGAGATATCTAAGTTCTCTAACCTCTATTTATCATGGTATGTCCAAGTTCTCTAACTTCTGTTTCTCACTGTATGTCCAATTTCTCTAACTTCTGTTTCTCATCGCACGTCCAAGTTCTTTAACTTATGTTTCTCATGGCATGTCCAAGTTCTCTAACTTCTGTTTCTCATCGCACGTCCAAGTTCTTTAACTTATGTTTCTCATGGCATGTCCAAGTTCTCTAACTTCTGTTTATCATCAGATATCCAAGTTCTCTAATTTCTATTTATCATGAGATGTCCAAGTTCTCTAACTTCTATTTCTCATGACAGGTCCAAGTTCTCTAACTTCTGGTTCTCATGGCATGTCCAAGTTCTCTGTTTCTCATGAGATGTTAAAGTTGTCTAACTTCTGTTTCTCATGGCATGTCCAAGTTCTCTGTTTCTCATGAGATGTTAAAGTTCTCTAACTTTTGTTTCTCATGGCATGTCCAAGTTCTCTGTTTCTCATGAGATGTTAAAGTTCTCTAACTTCTGTTTCTCATGACACGTCCAAGTTCTCTGACTTCTGTTTCTCATGGCAAGTCCAAGTTCTCCATCTTCTGTTTCTCATGACATGTCCAAGTTCTCTACCTTCTATTTCTTATGAGATGTTCAAGAAATTGTTATTTTCTTTTTGTATGAATGAGGTTATCACTTCTTACAACATGCCCAAGCCATCGAAATAACTAAATGAATGACTACATTTTCCTACAACTTATAATGAAAACCATGATGAAAACATAAAGAAACATTGGATCATTTTATGTCCCTCATTTAAACGTGCTCATTTTACTCTCTGCCATTCTCGTTCCTCCCCATCTTCCACACTCTCTTGAGTTTTTGTAAAACTGAACCATACATCTCAGTCTACCTTCACTGCTAGAACCAGTTTTATAGCAGTCGTCGTGTCTCAGCCAATGAAAACGCTTTGTTCATTTCAACAGAAATAGCAACAACAAATGAAAGACACTTTTAAAAAAGCAAACAGACGACAATGATACAGGAGAGGATGAGCAACCACGAGAAACGCCATTTTAATACCCGGTAACAAAGATGAACATACTAGAGAAGGAGCATTTTTACACTTAGGGATAAATATGAACATACTGAGATGGAGCGTTTTTACACTTAGGGATAAAGATGAACATACTAGAGAAGGAGTTTTTACACTTACGGATAAAGATAAACATACTAGGGAATGAGCGTTTTTATACTTAGGATA
>CM019716.1:8242695-8261256 GCA_009760885.1 Achatina immaculata
ATTGTTGTGTTTGCAGTATCTCTACTACTACTACTACTGCTGCTGCTGCTGCTGCTAATACTATACTACTACAACTATTACTGCTACTACCACTTATATCGTTGCAGTCATTAGAATTTCTGCTGCTAAAACACTAGTTACAGCCAGGAAATCTACTTCTGCTTGATGTTACAACAAAAGCCCCAGGAACAGAGATTGATACTCGATCTCAACATACAATCATACATCAATAATACATACAATCAATTTAGATAAGTCTATCGGGGAGAAATTAAATTTTAACAATGTATGATCTATGATGGATCAGACTTCACCAAGCAAGCACTGCAGTTCAGAGACCTCCTGTTTACTTAAATCCTGAGAGCGATAGTTCATTTGATTCTATCATTTGTTCCTTGTTGATTCCTTCTGCATCCGTCCACTGATTTAATCGTCCTTAACTGCCTTCGCAAAATAATGAAAATCGTGAAACAGAATAAACTCCGAGGCAACTGTGGCATGCAAAACTTCCATCCATGATAACAACAGCAGCAGATAACAACGGCAGCTTTTTTTCATTATTAAAGAAAATGTGGTGATTTTTCTTTATAGACAAATTAGTACCATATTTTCTTTGGTTGAATCCCTGTAGATTTAGCATCCACTGACAAAGTTTAGATTTCAAAAATGCTATTTCAGAGAATTAGAATGGTTTTCTATTATAGAAAAACTTTCTTCCATTTACAGAAAAAAAACTATATAGACAGGACTGACCGGCTCGATAGTAAGATTTCCGACTATACGCGAGGGACAAACTATGAGATCAGACATTGTCTCTTTCCCCGCCAGAGACAAGAACACGGACGTTCCAGCCAGCCAGAGTAAAAGCGCAGGTCTTGATATGTATAGGAGGTATAGTTGTAAAAGTGAATATAACAAAGTATTTCCACGTTAAAAGTATACTTAGTATGCATTAAAATAACTGTAAATGTATGAAGATTCCATAAATGCAGATTTTTTTAAGAAAAAAGAAGTGGTGTGAAAATAGGAGAACATTTTTAGCACCAATAGCAACAAAAAAAAAAGATGATTGTGTCCATCGACTAAGTCTAGATCTAGTTGTAGATCTATACGATCCCGTCTTGTGATGATATGTAGCATGCTCACAAAAATACCGTCTGAAAAAAAACTTCTAACTACTTCTCCAGTCTGTCTAATAGGTTTAGATCTACTTGGGGTACATTCAAGAACAGATGTCTGATCATAGGACATGTCCGTATGCCTACCTAAATCGCCAAAAATTGAAAATACTCGACCGAAACTTCGAATTTCACAGTGGTTGCTAGCCACGCTTCGAAGAGGACGAATAGGAGTCATTGGAAATGCGCAGATAAAACGTTTACAATAAAAATTGACATCAGTTTTTAAAGAAACGAAGCATGGATCATAATAGTGACCTCCGGCAGGGAATGCGCACATTGGAAGTATCACGATAGGGACCTCCGGCAGGGAAATATACAAATATGGCGGCTTCAGCTGACTCAAGGCAGGTGAAACTGGAAAATAATATGTGTATATGTATATATATTATATATATATATATATATATATATATATATATATATATATATGGTAAGAATACTTTGTAGAAGATTTGTTAAGTCTATATTTAAAAATATAGTAGGCCTATTTTTGTCCATTCTTCTTGTCGTCTAAAATTTTTGATCACATGATCAGATTGTTCACTGTGGACTACCTGAGTCGAATCTAACTTCTTCCACTTCCTCTAAATTACCTCCCCTGACATGATGAGGGTATTTTCCCGCTTTCTTTAATTATTTTTTTTCCACTCTCTGTTGTCAGTGATATCTCAGACTTCTTGGTATCTTGTTACAGGTACCTGAGAAAGGCGGAAGAAACCTATCCAAGTTTCCTTCAAACAAGTGACTTATTCCACAAAAAGCAGCTTAAATATGAATTTTATACACGAAAAACAAACCGCGTCAGAATATAGGATCCAACTTCCTGCAGGTTATTGATATTCATTCCACTAACTTGCAGGTTTTTTTTTTTTAAACCGTGAAACATTTTTGTCTGGTATCGAGGGAAGAAATAAAGTCAGATTATATATTTAAATGCAAATTTTATTTTCTATCAAAAGACAATGAACATTTTTTTTAAAGTTCAATGTAACATGAAATTGTAACACCCCCCCCCCCATGCTAAACAGTATTCTGAATATCTTTCTTCAACAGCTAAAAGTGAATATTCCCCCTGAGATTTGTGATCACATCGTGGACCGCTGTAGGTAATAGTAGCTTTCGCTACCACCAAAGAGAGAGACATTTCCCGCACATTAACTCTTTTGCTACCAACGGGACAGCATCTGCCAGTAATAGTGATAAATTGTTTATAAATTAAACAGTTTAACATTCCACTGGTGGTCTATGGTTTTGTAAGTGAAAAAAAACTGAATCGATTCTGGTGTAAGTTTTTTTTTCTGTGCTGGAAGATGGGATTAATGTGACCATTATAATCCATCTCGCAGGTTTGTGAGCAATGTATCTCATGTGTATATCATGTGATGGAGCAGCATTTTCTAAAAATTTTATTAAAGGACACGAATATTGTTTCAGTAAATATAAGAGTTAATTCAGTTTTATTCTACCAGTAAATATAAGAGTTAATTCAGTTTTGTTTTATCAGAAAATATAAAAGTTAACTCAGTTTTATTTTATCAGTAAATATAAGAGTTAACTCAGTTTTATTTTATCAGTAAATATAAGAGTTAATTCAGTTTTATACTACCAGTAAATATAAGAGTTAATTCAGTTTTATACTACCAGTAAATATAAGAGTTAATTCAGTTTTATACTACCAGTAAATATGAAGGTTAGTTCAATTCTATTCTACTAGTAAACATACACAACAGGCCAAAGAAAAAGAGGCAGACCGCGTGAATCTCTGAAGAGGACATTATTAAGAGAAGTCAAATTAACAGGCATAAAATCCTTTGATGAGGTTGAAAGACTCGCCGAAGACAGGGAAAATTGGCGAACTACTTTGCGGGCCCTATGTGACGTTTAACGGCACGGGAAGGATATAAGATATAAGATATATAAGAGTTAATTCAATTTTATTCTACTATAAACATGAAGACTAATTCAATTTTATTCTATACTATTGTTATCAATGTAAAGATATTTTTGGACTGAGTGGGATATATCAGGGAAGGACCTTATAGTCACTTTGTGTATGTATACAGAGTGTGATCATAAAGCAATTTCCTAATGATGAAAGTCTTATCTTAAAAACTCTGCTAGACTGAAGTATGAACGTTGTGACATTCTGTGTCCCTCTTTCTTACAGAAAGGATAGCAAAAGATCTAAGTGTTTAATTTTTCATTTCTTGTTTTTATCTGTTGTTGTTTTTTTTGTGTGTTGTTTTTTAGAACTAAAGAACTGAACAATCAAAGGGATAATTTTATCGGCGTCATGGTTATTGCGTCGGTCCAAGACCAAAGTTGTGGGCATTTGCTAACTCATCCTACGATTTCTCGGAAGTCAGGAGTTAAAATGGGTTTTACTGTTGCTCTTGCTTTAGTTCTCCCTAATATCACATTTTTAGCTGTCTTGGAATCATGACAAATTTTAGAGCTTAATTTGGTAGTTCAACCCATTGAAATGAATGACATATGATGTTTAATTGTGTGATAGCACACTGTCAATTCCACTGTTTGTACTGATTTCTCCTGTTCAGGAAATTTGGGTACAAAACAGCTGTTCAATCTTTTAGAAGTGCCTGCAGAATACATGTTTGATTTATGTTGTTCGCTTGCTACTTGGTCTTTTATATCCTCTTTTCCGTCATATGCAATGGTAATGTAACACTTGCATACTTTACGTTCTGTTTCATTGTCATTTCTTCCTTGTTTCGTAAAAGACCATTCCTGTGAATATTTTTCGTGGAAGGAACACTTTCTGTTAGGCATTTTGAAAATAGTTCATGCAGTTAATGCATATATGGGTTTCTCTCAACACAGATAGTAGTGAAAAAGTATTTTTCTTTCATTCACTAGTCACACATCTCAAAGAGACGACACATTATCGGTCTTCAGGGCTATGACGTGGATAATGATAAAACGGATATTCTTCTCACCAAAGCGTGTAAAATTGCAACTATTGTAGTTTCAAAAAGCAAATAAACTATTAGACAGTAGACAGAAAGATATCGCACATTAACTGTTTTGCAATACGGATCCTTGGTTTTTTTAAGGCAAAGAGGAAATATGAAGTCACCAGTAGAAATGTCTCTCGCCAAGACAAAAAGAATGAAAAACGAAATGACACGAAAGTCACGAATTTCACCAATTCCAACTCTGAGACAGGAATAACAAATTAAGTTTTCTCCGTTTTGTTGTTTTAAAGTGTTCTACCAACTTGAAATCGTAGGGAGAGAGAAGAACTCGAATGCAATTTGTTTTCATTTGAAAGGAAAAACAAAAAACAGGGACGAATAGATGTCCCGAAAGCTTTTTTCGGGACAGTGAATTTTTTTTTAAACCTGGACTGTCCCGGAAAACCATGAAGATTATGCCCCTGTAGTACTAAAATTTAAAAAGTCTACCACTAATATTTTATTAAAACAGTATTAAATGGAAAACACAGCTTCTGTCTTTTCTCGTAAACATAAAATATGAAACTGTTTATAAGAGACCCCGACAGCTAATATAAAAACTTCGAGTATTGGTTTCCTCTCTCTCTCTCTCTCTCTCTCTCTCTCTCTCTCTCTCTCTCTCTCTCTCTCTCTCTCTCTCTCAGACACAGTAAATTTAATGTTAAACATTTAAAGTCAAAGTGACTTTATATATACAGAACATGAGAACGAAAGTGTTCAAAGTCAAAATTTGATAAAAGGACAAAATATATTTTGTTCTCACTGGTCTCTCATGGCGAAGGTCGGGGGTTCGAATCCGGCCGGCGGCACCCCAGTCACCCAGCTGTAGAAATAGGTACCCGACTTCTTCTGGAGTTGGGGAAGGAAAAGGCAGCCAGGCGTGATACTGACCATATTACCCTCTAGTGTGCTGACAGGTCAAGGAAAATATGGGCACTAGCACCATATCCCTATGTGCCTCTAAGGCATGACAGGGTTACCTTTACTTACTTTTTTATATTTTGTTCTGTTTGTGATCCGCCTCTTTTCATCATGCCTTGCTACGGGTAGAATTCATGGACGTTCATATGATAATTTCTGACTTTTAAATTCCACGATTTGATTAAATGTCAGACAGATACAACTGTCAGAATCTTTATTTGTATAGGGTTTTTTCCCCTTGATGCCAGACCCCATTCCCCTGGGAGCGCCTAGGCTTGCTCAGCCTAATCCACCACCGTACCCAGTGACAGCAAACCTTCCCCAACTTTTAACCACAAGCTCACCTGTTAACTCTTTCACTCCAAAGCAACACTGGCGCTGTTGGTGGATCTTACACACCAACAGGAAGCGATGCTCACAGCCATGTTTTAGACAGTCTACATAAAATGAAAACTAGCACATTTCTAACCCAGGCCATATTTATAAGTTACAGAGTAACATCTTTCCAGTTTCTTTCTACCAACATTATACCAAGATTTATTCTGGCAGGGTATGGAAATTACTTGAAGCCTGAAAGAATTAAAAAACGAACGAGTATAGAAAGGAGATACGAGATGTAAAGCAGTATATAACGAATAAGGTCTTTGTTAGGAAGGATACGAACTGTCATAGAAAGAAAGAAAGAAAGAAAGAAAGAAAGAAAGAAAACTGCCTACACGAAACCTTGCAAGCGCGCACTCCATCGACCAGTCGCGGGTTCGCTGCTTACGTAATGGCTGCAGTACGCGTAACCGTAGCTCGATAATGTTCTAATCGATTGGTCGTAAATCGAGACTATCAATTATCTAAAAAGCCAGTCGCATTTACACTGCCCTGTCATCTAAATTATGTGTACATCGACTGAATATCATTATCATCACCATTATCATCATCATTAGGTGTCATGCTGGCCCAGGTAACGAAAAATTATGGTTTCTGTATGCGGCGTTAAGTTCGGTGCATTTTGTCCGATTAATTCGATCATCTATTTTCTTACTGAACTTGTAGATACGCCGTGACCTCATTATGACCTAAGATTTAAAAGAATCAGCTGGGGACGAAGCCACTCTTTCAAGCTGAATGAGACAGCGGTCACCCACTGCTTGCTTCAGGGTTGGTGAACCACAGCCGGCCAAGACCCTCCCAGTGATGCCCATGATAACATTCAGTAACAAATGAACAGGGAACGACAATTAGAAGGTGAGCGTGATCCAAAATTAATCGAAATGAAGTGGGACGGGTTGAGCCGAAGAGCGCGTAACTGCGACACAGAGCAACCAAGAAGAAGAAGAAGCAGCTCAGCGCCTGGTTTTCTTTCACGCCTTCAACAAACTGTTGTTTTTTGCAGAAAGGACAACAGCTGATCAGTGTGAACTTCTTGGTTGTGGAGTCTGTGAACTTCTTGGCTGTGGAATCTGTGAACTTCTTGACTGTGGAATCTGTGAACTTCTTGACTGTGGAATCTGTGAACTCCTTGACTGTGGAATCTGTGAACTCCTTTACTGTGGAATCTGTGAACTCCTTGACTGTGGAATCTGTGAACTCCTTGACTGTGGAATCTGTTGAAAATCACGCTTATTTTGGAATTCGTCCGTCCCTGACTCCATATATACATGCATCAATCCATCTGCTTTTCATCCTTCCATGTGTCACTCATCCATGTCCATCTTTCCATGTGTCACTCATCCATCTATCCATCCTTCGCCCATCAGTGTGTTCGCTAGTGTACAAGTATGAGCACATTTAATTGTAAAGTCACACCGTCCTGTCACAAAGTGACAAACTTTTCCACACTAAAGACTCCATTTTTAACGTAAGATGTTTCAAAGTTTCAGAACTGTCTCTGTAGAGTTTCTTGCTGTTGTTTTTAACCTATCCACCCGTTGTCTGTGAACAGTTTCTTGTGTTTTAACCTATCCACCCATTATCTGTATACAGTTTCTTCCATTTGTTTTTAAACCTTTTTAATCACTGTCTGTATACAGTTTCTTACTGTTACTTCTAACCTATCCACCCACTGTCTGTATACAGTTTCTTGTGTTTTAATCTATCCACCCACTGTTTGTGTTACAGTTTCTTGTGTTTTTTTTAATCTATCCACTCACTGGATCTCTGGGGAAGTTAGGCATTCTTGGCTGAGTTTCTTCACCTTTGTTGTGAAGAGCAACACGCACTTTTCTCCTGTCATATTTCTCGTGTCACATTTCTCCCGTCATATTTCTCCTATCATATTTCTCCTGTCACAGTTGGAGTTCTGTTTCCAGCATCAGTTCATCTGAAACTTCTTTCATCAGTTTTTTTGCCGGGGAAAAATTACCTGGGGAAGAAAAAAAAAAAAAGACCTGATCATGATTACAGCGAAGTGTTCCTACTTTTACGTGTGTGCGATGTTTTTTTCTTTCTCTTTTTTTTAGATTAATTTTCGCCATCTCTCTCTCTCTCTCTCTCTCTCTCTGAAAACCCACCCCCACCCTCTTTTGGAATCTGGTCACGTGTCTGAAATGTCAAATCTCTTCCAAATCTCCAGTCACGTCCTTCCTGAGTCTTATTTCGTGCACGCCTGCATCCAGACATAAAGAAACTTGATGGAGGTCGGCGCAGTCATTGGAATGACGGGTTCCGTCTCATAAAAGAACAATATTTCAACTACAACCACCACGGGACCCACCACGGGACCCACCACGGGACCCACCACGGGACTCTCAGGCTACTTTCTAAAAAAAAAAAAGAACTGAAAATGCTTGCCGTGTTTAGAAGCAGCCTGTGTTAGAGAGACATCGCTGAGGTCAAGGGAGGCAAGGCAAGCTGTGTTAGAGAGACGTCGCTGAGGTCAAGGGAGGCAAGGCAAGCCTGTGTTAGAGAGACGTCGCTGAGGTCAAGGGAGGCAAGGCAAGCCTGTGTTAGAGAGACATCGCTGAGGTCAAGGGAGGCAAGGCAAGCCTGTGTTAGAGAGACATCGCTGAGGTCAAGGGAGGCAAGGCAAGCCTGTGTTAGAGAGACATCGCTGAGGTCAAGGGAGGCAAGGCAAGCAGTGTTAGAGAGACATCGCTGAGGTCAAGGGAGGCAAGGCAAGCCTGTGTTAGAGAGACGTCGCTGAGGTCAAGGGAGGCAAGGCAAGCCTGTGTAGAGAGACGTCGCTGAGGTCAAGGGAGGCAAGGCAAGCCTGTGTTAGAGAGACGTCGCTGAGGTCAAGGGAGGCAAGGCAAGCCTGTGTTAGAGGACATCGCTGAGGTCAAGGGAGGCAAGGCAAGCCTGTGTTAGAGAGACATCGCTGAGGTCAAGGGAGGCAAGGCAAGCCTGTGTTAGAGAGACATCGCTGAGGTCAAGGGAGGCAAGGCAAGCATGTGTTAGAGAGACATCGCTGAGGTCAAGGGAGGCAAGGCAAGCCTGTGTTAGAGAGACATCGCTGAGGTCAAGGGAGGCAAGGCAAGCCTGTGTTAGAGAGACATCGCTGAGGTCAAGGGAGGCAAGGCAAGCCTGTGTTAGAGAGACATCGCTGAGGTCAAGGGAGGCAAGGCAAGCCTGTGTTAGAGGACATCGCTGAGGTCAAGGGAGGCAAGGCAAGCATGTGTTAGAGAGACATCGCTGAGGTCAAGGGAGGCAAGGCAAGCCTGTGTTAGAGAGACATCGCTGAGGTCAAGGGAGGCAAGGCAAGCCTATGTTAGAGAGACATCGCTGAGGTCAAGGGAGGCAAGGCAAGCATGTGTTAGAGAGACATCGCTGAGGTCAAGGGAGGCAAGGCAAGCCTGTGTTAGAGAGACATCGCTGAGGTCAAGGGAGGCAAGGCAAGCCTGTGTTAGAGAGACATCGCTGAGGTCAAGGAGGCAAGGCAAGCATGTGTTAGAGAGACATCGCTGAGGTCAAGGGAGGCAAGGCAAGCATGTGTTAGAGAGACATCGCTGAGGTCAAGGGAGGAAGGCAAGCATGTGTTAGAGAGACATCGCTGAGGTCAAGGGAGGCAAGCAAGCCTGTGTTAGAGAGACATCGCTGAGGTCAAGGGAGGCAAGGCAAGCCTGTGTTAGAGGACATCGCTGAGGTCAAGGGAGGAAAGGCAAGCATGTGTTAGAGAGACATCGCTGAGGTCAAGGGAGGCAGGCAAGCCTGTGTTAGAGAGACATCGCTGAGGTCAAGGGAGGCAAGGCAAGCCTGTGTTAGAGAGACATCGCTGAGGTCAAGGGAGGCAAGGCAAGCCTGTGTTAGAGAGACATCGCTGAGGTCAAGGGAGGCAAGGCAAGCCTGTGTTAGAGAGACTGCACTGAGAGAATCATAGGCTACTTTTGACTTTGGTTCATCATGTGAACGCTTTGTAAAGATTAAATCTCGCCTCAAACAAGGTTAGAAAAATATCACCGAACATTTAACCCCCGCTGATGTTTGTAGAGTGAGGTTAATTGTGAACAAAATAAGCTACGGAACCTTGTATTGACAAAACCAGTGTTTTGTATTGTATTTCATGCAAGGTGAAGGTCAGGTACAGTTCACCGGTTTCGAAAAAACCTAGCGCGATAGACTACTACTACTACTACTACTACTACTACTACTACTACTACCTCTACTACTACTACTACTACTACTACTACTACTACTACTATTACTACTAGGGGCGTTCAGAAAGTAATGCACCACATCGTTGCTGGACTCTTGTGCGGCCGAACTCTGCGAAAATGTTGATTGAGTTTTTTCAATGTCTTAATGTAAGCTTGTGAATTGATTGTCTCTCCTCTTGGCATAATGTCCACAAGAATCCCACCTTCAGTGTCCTAAAAGACAGTGATCATGACCTTTCCAGCTGAAGGAGTTGTCTTGAATTTCTTTCTTCGTGGTGACTGCAGATGATGCCACTCCATTGACTGTCTTTTTTTGTCTCAGATTCAAAATGATGTGCCCAGGTTTCGTCACCTGTTAAGATCTTAGCCAAAAAGTTCTCTCCCTCAGCATTGAAAAGCTCCAACAATTCAGAAGAAATTGCTTTCCTTTGCAATCGATGGTCATTTGTGAGACTTCGAGAAACCCTCTTGCGCAAACCTTAGAAAATCCGAGAGCTTTTATAACTGCATTTGCCCTACCATTGCTGTGTGACAGCTTTAAGGCCAATTGTTGATACGCCTAACAGTAAGAATAAAGCCCTCAGCGCACTTCAACATTTCTGCCTTGGTGGCTGTGGCAGGACGTCCACAGCGCGGCCGATCATGCAACTCCTTATCTCCACTTATTGATTTTTTGATTGTCTGAACCCAGCGACTGACTTTACTCCTGTCGACTGCAAAACTTCAATATACATCACATAGACGCCTGTGAATGTTCACAACATTTTCCCCCTCTGCAACGAGAAATTCTTTCACAATTCACTGCTTATACCGCAAGTTGCTAACACTCCATTTCAACGATAAGGGCAGCCATATTCTTTGGCCAGTTGCGGTGTAATTTGGTTCACACAATCGGCACATGCCATATTTAAAGTGTGCAAAATTTCATGGTTCTATCTTCATTTAATTGAAAAAAAAACCGATGTGGTGCATTACTTTCTGAACGCCCCTACTACTACTACTACTATTACTACTACTATTACTACTACTACTACTACCTCTACTACTATACTACTACTACTACTACTACTACTACTATTACTACTAGGGGCGTTCAGAAAGTAATGCACCACATCGTTGCTGGACTCTTGTGCGGCCGAACTCTGCGAAAATGTTGATTGAGTTTTTTCAATGTCTTAATGTAAGCTTGTGAATTGATTGTCCTCCTCTTGGCATAATGTCCACAAGAATCCCACCTTCAGTGTCCTAAAAGACAGTGATCATGACCTTTCCAGCTGAAGGAGTTGTCTTGAATTTCTTTCTTCGTGGTGACTGCAGATGATGCCACTCCATTGACTGTCTTTTTTTGTCTCAGATTCAAAATGATGTGCCCAGGTTTCGTCACCTGTTAAGATCTTAGCCAAAAAGTTCTCTCCCTCAGCATTGAAAAGCTCCAACAATTCAGAGAGAAATGCTTTCCTTTGCAATCGATGGTCATTTGTGAGACTTCGAGAACCCATCTTGCGCAAACCTTAGAAAATCCGAGAGCTTTTATAACTGCATTTGCCCTACCATGCTGTGTGACAGCTTTAAGGCCAATTGTTGATACGCCTAACAGTAAGAATAAAGCCCTCAGCGCACTTCAACATTTCTGCCTTGGTGGCTGTGGCAGGACGTCCACAGCGCGGCCGATCATGCAACTCCTTATCTCCACTTATTGATTTTTTGATTGTCTGAACCCAGCGACTGACTTTACTCCTGTCGACTGCAAAACTTCAATATACATCACATAGACGCCTGTGAATGTTCACAACATTTTCCCCCTCTGCAACGAGAAATTCTTTCACAATTCACTGCTTATACCGCAAGTTGCTAACACTCCATTTCAACGATAAGGGCAGCCATATTCTTTGGCCAGTTGCGGTGTAATTTGGTTCACACAATCGGCACATGCCATATTTAAAGTGTGCAAAATTTCATGGTTCTATCTTCATTATTAATTGAAAAAAAAACCGATGTGGTGCATTACTTTCTGAACGCCCCTACTACTACTACTACTATTACTACTACTATTACTACTACTACTACTACCACTACTACTATTACTACTACTACTTCTACTACTACCACCCCACCACCATCACTACTACTACTACCATCACTACTACTACTACTACTACTAATACCACTACAACTACTACTACTATTGCTAGTACTATTACTACTACTACTATTGCTACTACTACTACTACTATTGCTAGTACTATTACTACTACTATTACTATTGCTAATACTGTTACTAACTACTACTACTAGTTACTAACTACTACTATTACTATTGCTACTACTACTACTACTGTTGCTACTGATATTACTAATACTGCTGTTGCTACTACTTTACTACTATTACTACTGCTACTACTACCACTTCTACTATACTATTGATACTACTACTACTACTACTAACGCTAACACAAATATTACTATCTACTACTACTACTGCTATACTACTACTACTACTACTACTACTACTACTACATTACTACTAGGGGCGTTCAGAAAGTAATGCACCACATCGTTGCTGGACTCTTGTGCGGCCGAACTCTGCGAAAATGTTGATTGAGTTTTTTCAATGTCTTAATGTAAGCTTGTGAATTGATTGTCTCTCCTCTTGGCATAATGTCCACAAGAATCCCACCTTCAGTGTCCTAAAAGACAGTGATCATGACCTTTCCAGCTGAAGGAGTTGTCTTGAATTTCTTTCTTCGTGGTGACTGCAGATGATGCCACTCCATTGACTGTCTTTTTTTGTCTCAGATTCAAAATGATGTGCCCAGGTTTCGTCACCTGTTAAGATCTTAGCCAAAAAGTTCTCTCCCTCAGCATTGAAAAGCTCCAACAATTCAGAAGAAATTGCTTTCCTTTGCAATCGATGGTCATTTGTGAGACTTCGAGAAACCCATCTTGCGCAAACCTTAGAAAATCCGAGAGCTTTTATAACTGCATTTGCCCTACCATTGCTGTGTGACAGCTTTAAGGCCAATTGTTGATACGCCTAACAGTAAGAATAAAGCCCTCAGCGCACTTCAACATTTCTGCCTTGGTGGCTGTGGCAGGACGTCCACAGCGCGGCCGATCATGCAACTCCTTATCTCCACTTATTGATTTTTTGATTGTCTGAACCCAGCGACTGACTTTACTCCTGTCGACTGCAAAACTTCAATATACATCACATAGACGCCTGTGAATGTTCACAACATTTTCCCCCTCTGCAACGAGAAATTCTTTCACAATTCACTGCTTATACCGCAAGTTGCTAACACTCCATTTCAACGATAAGGGCAGCCATATTCTTTGGCCAGTTGCGGTGTAATTTGGTTCACACAATCGGCACATGCCATATTTAAAGTGTGCAAAATTTCATGGTTCTATCTTCATTATTATTGAAAAAAAAACCGATGTGGTGCATTACTTTCTGAACGCCCCTACGATACTAACTACTATTACTACTACTATTACTACTACTACTACCACTACTACTATTACTACTACTACTACTTCTACTACTACCACCCCACCACCATCACTACTACTACTACCATCACTACTACTACTACTACTACTACTAATACCACTACAACTACTACTACTATTGCTAGTACTACTACTACTACTACATTGCTACTACTACTACTACTATTGCTAGTACTATTACTACTACTATTACTATTGCTAATACTGTTACTAACTACTACTACTACTGTTACTAACTACTACTACTTACTGCTACTACTACTACTGTTGCTACTGATATTACTAATACTGCTGTTGCTACTACTTTACTACTATTACTACTGCTACTACTACCACTTCTACTACTACTATTGATACTACTACTACTACTACTAACGCTAACACAAATATTACTACATCTACTACTACTACTGCTATTACTACTACTACTACTACTACTAATACTAAGACAAATATTACTACATCTACTACTACTACTACTGCTGCTGCTGCTGCTGCTGCTACCACAAGCATGGAGTAACGCTTGCCTGAACAAAGATGAGTAGACTGCGCACTTCTTAAATGTTGTTAGTAGATATAGATCCAGATATGTCGGGTCCGTCTGCTTACAAATGTATAATCGAAACCGGCAACTCATATTTCACTACATTTTTGTATATGTTTCTAACAGTTTGGCAGGGTTTTTTTTTAAGTCAAAAACGAAACTAGTAGTTCTAACCAGAATAACAGAAACTGGAATAACGGTAAATCCTCTTGTAGAAATAAAAATAGCATATGCAGGTTTAGGCAACAGTCTTTTCGAGAAAAGAACAAAACAAGGAATCGTCGTTCATTTTCAGAGTTGTCAACTGAGTACACTAAGTTCACGTAATTCTGGACTGACGGCAATGGAAAAAAAACTGGCATAAATGAACAGGAAACGGAAGAGACAAAGAGCCAACCGTGGACAGGAAGTGAAAAGAAATGATTTTTTTTTTAAATTCCTAAAACAAAAGTGGCTTTCAGTTCTGAAGCGACAAATGGCCCACACAATCCATTCTGGCTTTTAAAAATAGATTTTTTGAGTTCTGAAGCGACAAATAGCCCACACGATCCGTTCTGGCTTTTAAAAATAGATTTTCTGCTTAAGAAAACAATAGATCTTCCCGCGTGTTAAAGAAAACAATAGATCTTCCCACGTGTTTAAGAAAACAATAGATCTTCCCACGTGTTTAAGAAAACAATAGATCTTCCCACGTGTTTAAGAAAACAATAGATCTTCCCACGTGTTTAAGAAAACAATAGATCTCCCCGCGTGTTTAAGAAAACAATAGATCTTCCCACGTGTTTAAGAAAACAATAGATCTTCCCACGTGTTTAAGAAAACAATAGATCTTCCCACGTGTTTAAGAAAACAATAGATCTTCCCGCGTGTTTAAGAAAACAATAGATCTCCCCGCGTGTTTAAGAAAACAATAGATCTCCCCGCGTGTTTAAGAAAACAATAGATCTTCCCACGTGTTTAAGAAACAATAGATCTCCCCGCGTGTTAAAGAAAACAATAGATCTCCCCGCGTGTTTAAGAAAACAATAGATCTTCCCACGTGTTTAAGAAACAATAGATCTCCCCGCGTGTTAAAGAAAACAATAGATCTCCCCGCGTGTTTAAGAAAACAATAGATCTTCCCACGTGTTTAAGAAAACAATAGATCTCCCCGCGTGTTTAAGAAAACAATAGATCTCCCCGCGTGTTTAAGAAAACAATAGATCTTCCCACGTGTTTAAGAAACAATAGATCTCCCCGCGTGTTAAAGAAAACAATAGATCTCCCCGCGTGTTTAAGAAACAATAGATCTTCCCACGTGTTTAAGAAACAATAGATCTTCCCGCGTGTTTAAGAAAACAATAGATCTCCCCGCGTGTTTAAGAAAACAATAGATCTTCCCACGTGTTTAAGAAAACAATAGATCTCCCCGCGTGTTTAAGAAACAATAGATCTCCCCGCGTGTTTAAGAAAACAATAGATCTTCCCACGTGTTTAAGAAAACAATAGATCTCCCCGCGTGTTTAAGAAAACAATAGATCTCCCCGCGTGTTTAAGAAACAATAGATCTCCCCGCGTGTTTAAGAAAACAATAGATCCCCGCGTGTTTAAGAAAACAATAGATCTCCCCGCGTGTTGAAGAAACATGATCTCCCCGCGTGTTTAAGAAACAATAGATCTTCCCACGTGTTTAAGAAAACCATAGATCTCCCCGCGTGTTTAGAAAACAATAGATCTCCCCGCGTGTTTAAGAAAACAATAGATCTCCCCGCGTGTTTAAGAAAACAATAGATCTCCCCGCGTGTTTAAGAAAACAATAGATCTCCCCGCGTGTTTAAGAAAACAATAGATCTCCCCGCGTCTGCTTTGGTGTAAAGTTTCAGCCCCGTGTTTTACAATTTCTGCAAAACGCGACAGGGAAACACTTTGTCAGGGCTGAGCGAATCTGCGAATCTTGCGCTTTAGAAAGTAGTTACTAACTCGTAACATTTCTTCTTACCACATGTAACTCACGAAGGAATACATTTACATTGTTGTCCGCTTAGTACTGGCTGTGTGACAGAACCTAAGCTCTCTTACTCGGGGCTTCTCTGCGAGAGGAGAAACTAGGACCTGGACTTCCTCACATTTCACCTTGCCAAACAGATTCTGTGTTAGAAAAAAAACATAGAATCGACACATAGTTTTTGATGACAACAGAAACAGGACTTTAATAACCCAGTTTTTGGTAACAACAGAAACCAGACTTTAATAACCCAGTTTTTGGTGATAACAGAAACCAGACTTTAGTAACATTTTTGGTGATAACAGAAACCAGACTTTAATAACCCAGTTTTTGGGGATAACAGAAACCAGACTTTAATAACACAGTTTTTTGATGACAACAGAAACCAGACTTTAATAACACAGTATTTGGTTACAACAGAAACCAGACTTTAGTAACCCAGTTTTTTGTTACAACAGAAACCAGACTTTAGTAACCCAGTTTTTGGTTACAACAGAAACCAGACTTTAGTAACCTAGTTTTTGGTTACAACAGAAACCAGACTTTAGTAACCCAGTTTTTGGTTACAACAGAACCAGACTTTAGTAACCTAGTTTTTGGTTACAACAGAAACCAGACTTTAGTAACCTAGTTTTGGTTACAACAGAAACCAGACTTTAGTAACCTAGTTTTTGGTTACAACAGAAACCAGACTTTAGTAACCTAGTTTTTGGTTACAACAGAAACCAGACTTTAGTAACCTAGTTTTTGGTTACAACAGAAACCAGACTTTAGTAACCTAGTTTTTGGTTACAACAGAAACCAACTTTGTAACCCATTTTTGGTGACAACAGAACCAGATTTTAGTAACCCAGTTTTTTGTTACAACGGAAACCATACTTTAGTAACCCAGACTTTAGTAACCCACAATTAAAATTTCAGCGCATCTTCCCACGTGTTTAAGAAAACAATAGATCTCCCCGCGTGTTTAAGAAACAATAGATCTCCCCGCGTGTTTAAGAAAACAATAGATCTTCCCACGTGTTTAAGAAACAATAGATCTCCCCGCGTGTTAAAGAAAACAATAGATCTCCCCGCGTGTTTAAGAAAACAATAGATCTTCCCACGTGTTTAAGAAAACAATAGATCTTCCCGCGTGTTTAAGAAAACAATAGATCTCCCCGCGTGTTTAAGAAAACAATAGATCTTCCCACGTGTTTAAGAAAACAATAGATCTCCCCGCGTGTTTAAGAAACAATAGATCTCCCCGCGTGTTTAAGAAAACAATAGATCTTCCCACGTGTTTAAGAAAACAATAGATCTCCCCGCGTGTTTAAGAAAACAATAGATCTCCCCGCGTGTTTAAGAAAACAATAGATCTCCCCGCGTGTTTAAGAAAACAATAGATCTCCCCGCGTGTTTAAGAAAACAATAGATCTCCCCGCGTGTTTAAGAAAACAATAGATCTCCCCGCGTGTTTAAGAAAACAATAGATCTTCCCACGTGTTTAAGGAAACAATAGATCTCCCCGCGTGTTTAAGAAAACAATAGATCTCCCCGCGTGTTTAAGAAAACAATAGATCTCCCCGCGTGTTTAAGAAAACAATAGATCTCCCCGCGTGTTTAAGAAAACAATAGATCTCCCCGCGTGTTTAAGAAAACAATAGATCTCCCCGCGTCTGCTTTGGTGTAAAGTTTCAGCCCGTGTTTTACAATTTCTGCAAAACGCGACAGGGAAACACTTTGTCAGGGCTGAGCGAATCTGCGAATCTTGCGCTTTAGAAAGTAGTTACTAACTCGTAACATTTCTTCTTACCACATGTAACTCACGAAGGAATACATTTACATTGTTGTCCGCTTAGTACTGGCTGTGTGACAGAACCTAAGCTCTCTTACTCGGGGCTTCTCTGCGAGAGGAGAAACTAGGACCTGGACTTCCTCACATTTCACCTTGCCAAACAGATTCTGTGTTAGAAAAAAAACATAGAATCGACACATAGTTTTTGATGACAACAGAAACAGGACTTTAATAACCCAGTTTTTGGTAACAACAGAAACCAGACTTTAATAACCCAGTTTTTGGTGATAACAGAAACCAGACTTTAGTAACAGTTTTTGGTGATAACAGAAACCAGACTTTAATAACCCAGTTTTTGGGGATAACAGAAACCAGACTTTAATAACACAGTTTTTTGATGACAACAGAAACCAGACTTTAATAACACAGTATTTGGTTACAACAGAAACCAGACTTTAGTAACCCAGTTTTTTGTTACAACAGAAACCAGACTTTAGTAACCCAGTTTTTGGTTACAACAGAAACCAGACTTTAGTAACCTAGTTTTTGGTTACAACAGAAACCAGACTTTAGTAACCCAGTTTTTGGTTACAACAGAAACCAGACTTTAGTAACCTAGTTTTTGGTTACAACAGAAACCAGACTTTAGTAACCTAGTTTTTGGTTACAACAGAAACCAGACTTTAGTAACCTAGTTTTTGGTTACAACAGAAACCAGACTTTAGTAACCTAGTTTTTGGTTACAACAGAAACCAGACTTTAGTAACCTAGTTTTTGGTTACAACAGAAACCAGACTTTAGTAACCTAGTTTTTGGTTACAACAGAAACCAGACTTTAGTAACCCAGTTTTTGGTGACAACAGAAACCAGATTTTAGTAACCCAGTTTTTGGTTACAACGGAAACCAGACTTTAGTAACCCAGACTTTAGTAACCCACAATTAAAATTTCAGCGCATCTTCTCAGTGAAATAAGATGGTCACGCAATCTCCAAACTTTTTTAAAAGTTTAATCTTGTTTACGTCAACCCAAGCCACAGTAGTTTAATATTCCTTACGTCAACCCAAGCCACAGTAGTTTA
>CM019716.1:8261356-8283610 GCA_009760885.1 Achatina immaculata
AGGCAGAACACACATATGTCCTCATACAAACGTCTAGTACATATGTCCTCATACAAACGTCTAGTACATATGTCCTCATACAAACGTCTAGTACATATTGGACAACGTTTCCTTTCCGAGTGTCAAGATTTTCGACCAGACAGGAATTGGTGTTTTCGATCTCAAGCATCTGTTTTTGACGGGTGTGAGATAGATATAAGCATCTGTTTTTTGACGGGTGTGATATAGATATAAGCATCTGTTTTTTGACGGGTGTGATATAGATATAAGCATCTGTTTTTTGACGGGTGTGATATAGATATAAGCATCTGTTTTTTGACGGGTGTGATATAGATATAAGCATCTGTTTTTTGGTGAGTGCGATATAGATATAAGCATCTGTTTTTTGACGGGTGTGATATAGATATAAGCATCTGTTTTTTGGTGAGTGCGATATAGATAAGCATCTGTTTTTTGGTGAGTGCGATATAGATAAGCATCTGTTTTTTGGTGAGTGCGATATAGATATAAGCATCTGTTTTTTGACGGGTGATATAGATATAGCATCTGTTTTTTGGTGAGTGCGATATAGATATAAGCATCTGTTTTTTGACGGGTGTGATATAGATATAAGCATCTGTTTTTTGGTGAGTGCGATATAGATATAGCATCTGTTTTTTGACGGGTGTGATATAGATATAAGCATCTATTTTTTGGTGAGTGCGATATAGATTAAGCATCTGTTTTTTGGTGAGTGCGATATAGATATAAGCATCTGTTTTTTGACGAGTGTGATATAGATATAAGCATCTGTTTTTTGGTGAGTGCGATATAGATATAAGCATCTGTTTTTTGACGGGTGTGATATAGATATAAGCATCTGTTTTTTGGTGAGTGCGATATAGATATAAGCATCTGTTTTTTGACGGGTGTGATATAGATATAAGCATCTGTTTTTTGACGGGTGTGATATAGATATAAGCATCTGTTTTTTGGTGAGTGCGATATAGATATAAGCATCTGTTTTTTGACGGGTGTGATATAGATATAGCATCTGTTTTTTGACGGGTGTGTATAGATATAAGCATCTGTTTTTTGACGGGTGTGATATAGATATAAGCATCTGTTTTTGACGGGTGTGATATAGATATAAGCATCTGTTTTTGACGGGTGCGATATAGATATAGCATCTGTTTTTTGACGGGTGTGATATAGATATAAGCTCTGTTTTTTGGTGAGTGCGATATATATAAGCATCTGTTTTTTGACGGGTGTGATATAGATATAAGCATCTGTTTTTTGGTGAGTGCGATATAGATATAAGCATCTGTTTTTTGACGGGTGTGATATAGATATAAGCATCTGTTTTTTGGTGAGTGCGATATAGATATAAGCATCTGTTTTTTGACGGGTGTGATATAGATATAAGCATCTGTTTTTTGACAGGTGTGATATAGATATAAGCATCTGTTTTTTGGTGAGTGCGATATAGATATAAGCATCTGTTTTTTGGTGAGTGCGATATAGATATAAGCATCTGTTTTTTGACGAGTGTGATATAGATATAAGCATCTGTTTTTTGGTGAGTGCGATATAGATATAAGCATCTATTTTTTGGTGAGTGCGATATAGATATAAGCATCTGTTTTTTGGTGAGTGCGATATAGATATAAGCATCTGTTTTTTGACGAGTGTGATATAGATATAAGCATCTGTTTTTTGGTGAGTGCGATATAGATATAAGCATCTGTTTTTTGGTGAGTGCGATATAGATATAAGCATCTGTTTTTTGGTGAGTGCGATATAGATATAAGCATCTGTTTTTTGACGGGTGTGATATAGATATAAGCATCTGTTTTTTGGTGAGTGCGATATAGATATAAGCATCTGTTTTTTGACGGGTGTGATATAGATATAAGCATCTGTTTTTTGGTGAGTGCGATATAGATATAAGCATCTGTTTTTTGACGGGTGTGATATAGATATAAGCATCTGTTTTTTGGTGAGTGCGATATAGATATAAGCATCTGTTTTTTGACGGGTGTGATATAGATATAAGCATCTGTTTTTTGACGGGTGTGATATAGATATAAGCATCTGTTTTTTGGTGAGTGCGATATAGATATAAGCATCTGTTTTTTGGTGAGTGCGATATAGATATAAGCATCTGTTTTTTGACGAGTGTGATATAGATATAAGCATCTGTTTTTTGGTGAGTGCGATATAGATATAAGCATCTATTTTTTGGTGAGTGCGATATAGATATAAGCATCTGTTTTTTGGTGAGTGCGATATAGATATAAGCATCTGTTTTTTGACGAGTGTGATATAGATATAAGCATCTGTTTTTTGGTGAGTGCGATATAGATATAAGCGTCTGTTTTTGACGGGTGCGAGATAGCTAAGTTTTTTAAATCCACTATTCTCTCACGGCTGGGTGGCTGCTCGTCTTACAGGAGTCCGTGGTTCTAGTCCCAGGCAATTCTGTCATGTGTTTCTTTCCCTCACGTCTAAAGGTGATTTGTCCACGATTGCCTTCGAGGTGTAACCACACACCACACACCACGCACCACACACCACACACCACGCACCACACACCACGCACCACACACCACACACCACACACCACACACCACGCAGCACACACCACACACCACACACCACACACCACGCACCACACACCATACACCACACACCATACACACCACACACCACACACCACGCAGCACTGTTTTCTATCACCTAACAACGGCAAGAGCTTGGAAGTGTCGATGCAGGCACATGAAGCCATGCAGATCTTGTTGGTCGCAAATGTGTGAGCACTCTTCACAAAAGTGAGGGACTCCTTGGTATTCTAAAGTCAGGAGGGAAGGAACAGGGATAAAGTCCCTAGTAATTAAGATATTATTATTATTATTATTATTATTATTAGGCAAAATTAAGATAATGGAATTGAGGTAACAAGATAAAAAGTTGAGAACCCATGGGAAAGGAACTCCCATGGTGTTAAGTGGCAATGCCTGGGCAGTGTACAAAGTGTGACTGGCTTTAAGTACCTGCTTTTCCCAATGACAGTGCGGGGGCATGCATGGACGAGTGGTGTTTTTTTTTGTTTTTGTTGCTTTTCTGTGGCAAAGTTAAGTACTCAAAACTGACCTGAAAATATCGAGGTATGTATTGTAAAAGTTGAGTTACCCTGGTAATGTGTGTAAGCTAAAGTAAGACTTGCTGTCGGCTGTAGTTTTTTTTTGTTTTTTTTTGTTTTCAGTTATTTTGTAATAAAGTCCCTAGTAATTAAGGTATTATTATTATTATTATTAGGTAAAATTAAGATAATGGAATTGAGGTAACAAGATAAAAAGTTGAGAACCCATGGGAAAGGAACTCCCATGGTGTTAGTACCTGATACTGTGACAGACAAAGACAAGATGATGACTCTGAGAAGAATAAGATCTAAGGAGATGTAGAAAGAATACAGTATCCTAGACACTAGCAACTAAATGGTTGGGAAAAGAAATGGCGGTCGGTAAAGGGCTGAAAAGACACCAAGTAAATAGACAACCGACTAACCTATGAGACCTACCACACGAATTGGATAGCAGATTCGATAATCCCCATTGGCAAATTGAATAGATCAGTTACCACCCCCGAGATTTGATGAGTGTTATAGATCTTATCAGGAACCCAGACGGACGCAGAAAAGCTAGCTGACCAATAGATAACCAAAGGGAGGGGCTTAGATGACCAACTGGATGACGGAAAGTCAGACTGCATGGATATACTGTATAAGTAAAGGAGGATTGGTTAGGAGGAGTAGACCAGAAGCAGACAGAGCTCAAAGAGGAGTCTGGGTAGAGCTCATCAGAGACTAGAGAGAAGATTCGTTAGAGAGACCTGGAAGAGAAGAGAGGTTAGTAAGTCAATGAGCAGCAACCACGAAGTGATATATATGAGTCTGAGCGAGAATGGTAGAATACAGCCGAGGAAAGATCCAGAATGGTAGACTACAGATGAGGAACGATCCAGAATGGTAGGCTACAGGCGAAGAAAGATACAGAATGGCAGGCTACAGCTGAGGAAAGATCCAGAATTGTAGGCTACACATGAGGAAAGATCCAGAATAGTAGGCTACAGATGAGGAAAGATCCAGAATGGTAGGTTACAGCCGAGGAAAGATCTAGAATAGTAGGGTACAGATGAGGAAAGATCCAGAATAGTAGGCTACAGCTGAGGAAAGTTCCAGAATGGTAGGGTACAGATGAGGAAATATCCAGAATAGTAGGCTACAGCTGAGGAAAGTTCCAGAATAGTAGGCTACAGATGAGGAAAGATCTAGAGTGGTAGACTACAGCTGAGGAAAGATCCAGAATAGTAGGCTACAGCTGAGGAAAGATCCAGAATAGTAGGCTACAGATGAGGAAAGATCCAGAATAGTAGGCTACAGCTGAGGAAAGTTCCAGAATAGTAGGCTACAGCAGAGGATAGAAATGGGTGGGAACCACATTTGAAACCTGAGAATATGAACGCGAGTATACTGGGCTCAGTAGTAGCTGTGTTAGTCAGATCACCAGAAGTACCGGTACAGCGTGTGACACCACGCACCACACACCACGCACCACACACCACACACCACACACCACACACCACGCAGCACACACCACACACCACACACCACACACCACGCACCACACACCATACACCACACACCATACACACCACACACCACACACCACGCAGCACTGTTTTCTATCACCTAACAACGGCAAGAGCTTGGAAGTGTCGATGCAGGCACATGAAGCCATGCAGATCTTGTTGGTCGCAAATGTGTGAGCACTCTTCACAAAAGTGAGGGACTCCTTGGTATTCTAAAGTCAGGAGGGAAGGAACAGGGATAAAGTCCCTAGTAATTAAGATATTATTATTATTATTATTTTATTATTAGGCAAAATTAAGATAATGGAATTGAGGTAACAAGATAAAAAGTTGAGAACCCATGGGAAAGGAACTCCCATGGTGTTAAGTGGCAATGCCTGGGCAGTGTACAAAGTGTGACTGGCTTTAAGTACCTGCTTTTCCCAATGACAGTGCGGGGGCATGCATGGACGAGTGGTGTTTTTTTTTGTTTTTGTTGCTTTTCTGTGGCAAAGTTAAGTACTCAAAACTGACCTGAAAATATCGAGGTATGTATTGTAAAAGTTGAGTTACCCTGGTAATGTGTGTAAGCTAAAGTAAGACTTGCTGTCGGCTGTAGTTTTTTTTTGTTTTTTTTTGTTTTCAGTTATTTTGTAATAAAGTCCCTAGTAATTAAGGTATTATTATTATATTATTAGGTAAAATTAAGATAATGGAATTGAGGTAACAAGATAAAAAGTTGAGAACCCATGGGAAAGGAACTCCCATGGTGTTAGTACCTGATACTGTGACAGACAAAGACAAGATGATGACTCTGAGAAGAATAAGATCTAAGGAGATGTAGAAAGAATACAGTATCCTAGACACTAGCAACTAAATGGTTGGGAAAAGAAATGGCGGTCGGTAAAGGGCTGAAAAGACACCAAGTAAATAGACAACCGACTAACCTATGAGACCTACCACACGAATTGGATAGCAGATTCGATAATCCCCATTGGCAAATTGAATAGATCAGTTACCACCCCCGAGATTTGATGAGTGTTATAGATCTTATCAGGAACCCAGACGGACGCAGAAAAGCTAGCTGACCAATAGATAACCAAAGGGAGGGGCTTAGATGACCAACTGGATGACGGAAAGTCAGACTGCATGGATATACTGTATAAGTAAAGGAGGATTGGTTAGGAGGAGTAGACCAGAAGCAGACAGAGCTCAAAGAGGAGTCTGGGTAGAGCTCATCAGAGACTAGAGAGAAGATTCGTTAGAGAGACCTGGAAGAGAAGAGAGGTTAGTAAGTCAATGAGCAGCAACCACGAAGTGATATATATGAGTCTGAGCGAGAATGGTAGAATACAGCCGAGGAAAGATCCAGAATGGTAGACTACAGATGAGGAACGATCCAGAATGGTAGGCTACAGGCGAAGAAAGATACAGAATGGCAGGCTACAGCTGAGGAAAGATCCAGAATTGTAGGCTACACATGAGGAAAGATCCAGAATAGTAGGCTACAGATGAGGAAAGATCCAGAATGGTAGGTTACAGCCGAGGAAAGATCTAGAATAGTAGGGTACAGATGAGGAAAGATCCAGAATAGTAGGCTACAGCTGAGGAAAGTTCCAGAATGGTAGGGTACAGATGAGGAAATATCCAGAATAGTAGGCTACAGCTGAAGAAAGTTCCAGAATAGTAGGCTACAGATGAGGAAAGATCTAGAGTGGTAGACTACAGCTGAGGAAAGATCCAGAATAGTAGGCTACAGCTGAGGAAAGATCCAGAATAGTAGGCTACAGATGAGGAAAGATCCAGAATAGTAGGCTACAGCTGAGGAAAGTTCCAGAATAGTAGGCTACAGCAGAGGATAGAAATGGGTGGGAACCACATTTGAAACCTGAGAATATGAACGCGAGTATACTGGGCTCAGTAGTAGCTGTGTTAGTCAGATCACCAGAAGTACCGGTACAGCGTGTGATTTCATTATCATCATCACCATCACCATCACCATCATCATCATCATCATCATCATCATCATCATCATCATCATCATCATCATCATCATCATCATCATTCCTTTGGGAGCAACGAATACACGTGTTTTAATGGCTTCTGATCTAGATGCGCGTAATAGAAGTGGATTAGTCTTCTACTCCATCTTGTGAGAGAGTCTTCAATCACTGGCCAGGCTACGTGCGAATAAGAAAAGGTAAAAGGTAAAGGTAAAGGTAATCCTCTCATGCCTTAGAGGCAGGATATGGTGTTAGTGCCCATATTTTCCTACTCTTTTATAATTTGAGAAGCTGATCATAATGGGCTTATTTTTCAAGTTATGTACGTGAGAACAAGTCATTTTCAGGACCTGCCTCACTGACATGATGTCAATTGTCTCCAAGTGTTTCAGTCTGACTTGTAGCGTTGAAATACTGACAGTGACAGTCAGTGACAGTGCCAATCAGTGACAATGACAAACAGTGTGTGACAATCAGTGACAGTGATAATCAGTGACGGTAAGAATCAGTGACAATGACGAACAGTGTGTGACAATCAGTGACAGTGACAATCAGTGACGGTAAGAATCAGTGACAGTGACGAACAGTGTGTGACAATCAGTGACAGTGACATGTCACGTGGCAGCAGTCAAACAGTACCAGAGTTTACTAGAACGGTATTATACAATCACAACCACATCTTCCTTAAAATTTGACATGAACTGTAGCGCTTTCTCTTTGGCCTGACAAGTCAGAGGGTGAAGTAGTGTTTTGTTGATGCTACGAATAAACTCTCGCACAATGACCCTGGTATCTTCTTCACTACTCTTACACTGTTTTCTTGGGCAAATACCTCCAACATTCCTGACTGTCTTCTTTTGCCACGGAGAGATTTCCAGCCCCAAAGCCTGACTTCGCGGACGATGTTATCGAACACATGCATTAATTAACGAGAAACAGAGGTTAACCGGTGGTGGCAGAGGAGATGAAGAAGTCAGAGCTTGATTTTAATGTACGTGTAGCCAAAAGTAAGACAGTTAATTTTAAACATGAACTTCAATTTTTAATTTATATTAAAGAAATTACTCGTAAATTATGGATTAAACAATAGTACCAGTAATAACGATAATAATAATAATAATAATAATAACAACAACAACAACAACAACAACAACAAAAACAATAATAATAATAATAATAATAATAAAACAACAACGATAATAATAATAATAACAATAATAACAATAACGATAATAATAATAATAATAATAACTGTGTTAAAGTATATAGCAGTATACACCAGTGTCATATATTTTCATTTATACATCCAGGTTGCAAAATATTACTACCTTCTACTTGTATTTATTTCCTTGTTGCCAGTGATTGTCTACCTGGCAAATCTGAAAGCACAAGTAGCCAAGTGTTTGTTTTAAGGAAGGCAACAACGAAAATTATAATTAAAAAAAAATATCTTTGGCCTCTCTTAGCCAGTCTGGCACATTTGGATGCAGAAACATCTAGTGTTGGTTTGAGCAAAGACGATCTCTCAGTGTAAGAAGGATTTATAGGGTTAAATTGTCTTTGGATTGCACAAGCTAGTGGCTTAGGGGTTAATAATTTAAGCTGCGGTTTTGTTATGAGTTAAAGATGAGATCCTTGCTTGCCCCGCCTTAGTCATACTTTTGCATTCTCATCGTGAGTAGTTGTGGTAACAGTGCGGGGCACGTGCTCCCTGAGGATGAGTAGTTCAGACGTGGAGGTGATCAAACTCCTCCGCCTCTCACACAGAGGCTTGATGTAAATATTGAAAAACTTCTCCCTGAACTGTTGACTCATGATGCAGTATAGGAGAAAGTTGACAGCGTTGTTTAGGAGAGACACAAAGTCCGTCAAGTCACCCAGAGGGTAATGGACGCCATCGTAAAATCCAGGGAGCGTAGCACTCAGGAGGATGAGGACCCCTTGTGGAAGCTCCGTGAAGATGAAGAGAACGAGTACCACGAGAAGCATGCGGGTCGTCTTCAGCCTCTGGCGAGCAGCTGCCAGTCTCTGGCGTCTCCTGGCCGTCTTGATGCCCATGTGATACAGAAGAGAGCCGCTGAAGATAAGGATAAGAACACTGGGTAAGATTTTGGCTAAGATGGCGTAGGTGAGCACGTTGGTGAAGACAACGAGTTCTGCTTGCGGAGTTCCAAGTTTGAGTTCCTTGATACCAAAAGTTGATGCGTTGATGTTTGGTAAGGAGTTTCGCTCAATCTCATTGGTCACGTAATTTGGGATAAGAACGATGACGGACGTGACGTATATGATAACCGCTGCCACCTTCACCTGTCGTATACGTCGTTCTTTGGCTAGGGGTCCCCGGGGGCACGGGCATCGTATTTGATTAAACCTGAAAGCAGCCAAGGCCACAGCTAACCATATGGATATCATATGCGTTGTTGCTAGGAGATGTATCATAATAACCATATAAAGTATCCACCCGTATGAGTATTTCCAAGGTGACTCCACCGGGCTGGTGGCCGGACAGTAAAAATTGATAGCATACGGGATGTATGACATCATTGTCAGGATATCCGATACGGCTAAGTGTGTGAGAAGATGGTTGGTCGCTGTGCGCATGTCTTTGGCTACGAGAACCGTGATGTTGAAGATGTTGGTGCAGATCCCGAACACGCAGACAACGATGCTGGCGTAGCCGTGCATCTCTAGAAACCATTCGTGGAAAATCTGCAGGTACCCGACATGATGAACCGCGGAGTCTCGGAACTGCTTCATGCCTGAACTGTTCCCGTAAACTGGTTCCACTTCACTGACTACGGGAAGTGTTATAAAATCGTCGCTGACCATGTCAGAGTATTCGATCATAACCTTGCTGTAGTTAAACATGTCCTCAACCAGAAGGAAGTTGTGTTCACATTTAGGAGAGTAATTTTGTAAGGGAGTTAATTCAGTTTGGAAGGATTTTCTTTACCAGAGTTATCTCTCGTCGCAGACTGGTATAAAGAAAGTGGTAACCTCCATAAAAGTGATGAGAGGAAAACTGGCAAATATATTTATTTCTGTTCTCGAAAATCTTTAAGACCCTCCAAAGCGAAGACTTTTCTCGAGGTGCAGAAAAAGATGGGCATCATGGACTATTGCCTACAGAAATGATTTCCTGAGGAAAAAGAAAATAATATTATCAGAAGGCTAACAAAAACGAAGTATTAGAGGAATTTTATAAAATACTGTCAACATGTTTTTGCTAATGGTAATGTTCTTAATATTCAAATCAGTGACCTTGAATAACGTGAAATTTCTAAGGAAAAAAAAACACACATAGGCAGACTCTAAATTAATGAGAGCTCCAAGCCACCCCCCCCCCCCTCCTATTTGCTGCCCAGGTGAATTCCATCATTTGGAAATTTATGTGTGCTCGCTTCGTGGCTTTGAGAGAAATTCTGAAACGCTTGTCAAGACGTCCAGAGTGACATGAAAAAATTACCGTGGCGTGAAAACGCAGACTTTGGTTCTGTTCATCTGGTCCCAGCAATCAGTAGTAAAGATGACAGCGCTTGAGTGATGATGATGTTATAAAGGCCCTCGGCATGTTCTGACGAACGATATATTCCGTTATCAGGCTACTCTTGGAATAAAACAGTCTTTCTCGTTGCTTCGGCTCAGCTAAACGCGTCAGATCGATGTTTTTCCAAAGCTGGTGGAGCGCATAAAGAAGCTTTATTATGGACTACTCTCCTATCATCATCATCATCTTCATCATCATCATCATCATCATCATCATCATCATCATCATCATCATCATCATCATCATTCCCTTGAGAGCATAGGCCACGGATAAAGGCTCTCCAGTCATCCCTGTTCTTGGAATTATTCTCTGCTTCCTTCCATGTGCATCCCTTGTCTCTGAGCACTGTCATAATTTCTCTTCTCCAAGTAAGTCTAGGTCTTCCTCGTTTTCTATTTCCTTGAGGATTTCATGTCAGTGCCTGCCTTGCTATGCTGGTGTTGGGTTTCTTCAGAGTGTGGCCAATCCACTTCCATTTCCTAGACATGATTTTTAGGTTCATAGGCTCTTGTCCTGTCATTTCCCAGACCTTCCCCTTCATGATCTTGTCCTGTCATTTAATGTTTATAGTCCTACTCAAACAGTAGTTCATGAAAAAAGCACTGATTTTCAGCATCCTGTCATCGCACAGAAATCAAGTTTGCAGTCATAGGAAACCGACCGACGACCGACCGACCAACTGACCGTCCGACCGACCGACCGACTAGCTAGGCAACGAGACAGCCAAACAACCAACCAGTTAATCTACCAGGCAGTCACTCAACTAAACAGTTAACCAACAAATAAGACAAGGAAGCAACCAGTCTACCAATAAACGAAGCAACAACAAACAAAAAAAACTAAGCAACAAACGGCCAAGAAATTAACAAACGATTGAACGAACCAACAAATGAAGCAAGCACCAAATTAGCTAACGAACCAGACAACAAATTCAATAAATTACCCAGCTACATAAACCAGCTAATGAAATTACCAACAAAAATATTCATCAATCTCCTAGAAAAACAACCAACAAACCAACCAACCTTGCAAGCAATCATTTATCCAACAAGTTTATTAAATAGGCACAACAACTCTACCAGCTAAGTAGTCAACAAGCTAGCAATCAATCAACAAATCTAATAAAAAGTAACTAATCGACAAATCTACCTAAAAGTAACTAATCGACAAATCTGAGGAAGACATACTACATATCACATATACAAACACAGTTAGACTACTGCTCCACAATCTGGGATGGATTCTCCGTCTCACACACAAAAAAGGCTGCATTCACTTCACAAACGAGCATTAAATCTGATTTGCTGCAAACACCCAGTACAGACTGCAGATCAGCACAATGAACTAAAAATTCTACCCCCCAAATATAGAATTATTTTTAACAAACTCAGATTTGTTCATAGAATTTTGTCGCACAATGCTCCGCCTTACGTGTAGCCATTGTTTATGTCTCCGTCTTACTTGTGGGCATTGTTTACGTCTCCGCCTTACTTGAGGCCATTGTTTACGTCTCCGCCTTACTTGTGGCCATTGTTTACGTCCAGCATTAAACATAGCCAACGTTTAAGAAAGTGTCTTCTTCCTAAACCCAGGCTAGATCTGCACAAGAAAAGCCTTGCATATTCTGCAGTACAGCTCTGGAACTCCCTCCCCTACCATCTAAAATCAATTAGTATTTTTTCATCCTTTAAGTCAAGCCTTTTTCAGTATTTACTGGCTTGTAACTATATTCCTCCATATAATATCTAATAGCCTCTCAGACCACGACTCGCCGGCCACCGAAGAACATAGTTCTAAATATAATTTGTTTGATCTTGTATGTTGTTAGAAACTATCTTAGTAAATATACGAGAATGGAATGTCAGAAGAAGTCCATTGAAAATGCATTTGTGTGTGTATGTATGTACATGAGTGTGTGCAGTATCTTGTTGGATCAGTTACTTCTTATGTAGTTCATTATCCTATATTTGTGAATGTAATATTTTCATGTTGCACTCTTAGGTTGTGTTTTTCTTTCATGTAATCTGTATGCTTATATTTCACATAGTTTCATCTTGCATCCTTATATATATATATATATATATATATATATATATATATATATATATATATATAATATTCATGTAATTTTGTATACTTTACTAAATCAAGAGTGTGAGAAGCATGAAATATGGAGTGATAAAGGGCAGAATTAGACAGTATGTCTCCTCCGATAGTTGGTAGTCAGGTAAGAAACTTGAGACAGAGCTGGGAATCTCAAGAGAATAAATATCAGGGAAAGAAATATCACAAGGAAATAACCGAGGATCGAAATCTCACCCGCCAGATAAATTTATCGTAGTAGATTAATTAATGATTTGTCATATCGTGGCTCGAAGAGCTGTAGTTCATTCATTCCTTTGCATGTCCCTTGCGGAACTTTGCCTCCCAAACAGCACTCCTGTAGGCCTCTCGGTTGTGAGCAAGATGGCCTGCTGCTGCTGCATCCATTTCCAGATCATCAACGACGTCTTGCAGCCATCTTCGTTTCGGTCTTCCTCTTTTTCTTTTTCCCATTATGTATCCTTCCAATACGGTCTTCTCTAAATTATCATGACGTTTAATGTGGCCAAAATATTTAAGTTTTCTCTCTTTAATCCTCTTTACTAGCCAGCCTTCTTCAATATTAAGCTCTTGTAGTATAGATATATTTGTTCTTTTTTGTGTCCACGATATTTGGAGAACTCTTCTATAGCATTTACATTCAAAGGCATTTATGTGCTTCTCAGCTGTTTTGTTAAGTGTCCAGGTCTCACAGGCATATGTTGCGATAGGAAAGATGCATGTCCTTAAAAATCTTATTTTTGTGGTTCTGTCTGCTCCTCTTCACAGATTCTTTATTTGTTTTACTTTCTGAAGAGCAATAGATGTCCTCCTTTTAATTTCCCTCATTGTATCTCCATTATTAGTTAGTAGTGATCCAAGATATTCAAAACTCTCCACTTCTTCCAGTTTTTCCTCATTGATACATATTTCAGTTGCCTTGTTTGTTTTGTCAGTTGTCATCACTTTAGTTTTCTTTGCATTAAGATAGAGGTTCTGCTCTTCGCTGTTCTTGCGGACTGACATAATGAGTTTTTCCATTCCTTCTTGTGTTGTGGACAGCAATACTGTGTCATCAGCATATCTAATCTCTGGTATTTCATAACCTCCAACTGTTATGGCATCGTAATATTCTTTGTCTACATCTTCTCTAACATTCCTCATTATATTTTCAGTATACAGTTAAATAAGTAGGGTGACAATATGCACCCCTGACGGACCCCTTGTTTTATGTCAAACCAACTTGTTGTTTCACCATTTATTCTTACTGCTGCTTGTTGGTCTAAATACAGCAGTGATGTTAATTGTATCAAATGTGTTGGAAATCCCATTTTTTCCATTATTTCCCAAAGTTTCTGGTGTTGTACACAATCAAATGCCTTTGAGTAGTCTATAAAGGATAAATATAGATTCACATTAAACTCCCTGCATTTCTCTATTATTAATCTTAGATTGAATATATGATCTCTTGATCCTCTACCTTGCCTGAAGCCAGCTTGGACCATATTGACTTCTTCTTCTATTTTCTTTCGAAGTCTACCCATTATGATTTTTAACAGAATTTTACTGGCATGACTAATCAGGGCTACAGTTCTGTAGTTGGTGCATAATTTCAGGTTACCCTTTTTTGGCAGTGGTATGAATACAGTTCTTTTCCATTCTTTTGGCCAAATACCTGAATGCCATATCTTTTCACATAGTGCATGATAGATTGTTGCACACTCCTTTCCTCCTGCTTTAATAAATTCAGCGGTTATCTCATCACATCCTGGTGATTTACCATTTTTCAGACTCTTTATTGCCCATAAAACTTCTTCCATTGTCGGCTCGGGTTCTTCTCATCCAATAATAATTCACACTGTTGATTTCTGCTTCCACAGTCGGTTGTTTCATACATTCTTTTGCAATATTCCTTCCATCTTTCCAGAATTTCCTCTGTCTCTGTCAGGGTATTCCCCATCTCATCACAAATTACATTTAGCTTAGGTGTGACATTTCTCGTCAATGTCTTCATTTCTTTAAACATTTCACTATCTCTTCCACATCTCTGATGTTCTTCTATTCTTTCACAACAATCTTGTATGTATTGTTTTTTGTCTTTTCTTATGTTTCTTCGTACTTCTTTTGTTAAAGTTTTATATTTATCTTTGTTGTTGTTTGTCACTCTGCATTGCGTCTTCATTTCTCTACATTGTTTTATCAGTTCTAGTGTACCTGCTGTGATCCATCTATTCCTTTGTGTTTTCTTTACTGGAACCATGTCTTTAGCCGTTGTTACTAAGATATCTTTGGCCTGCGTAGCCAATTCATCTGGTGTCATCTCTTCCTGTACAGCCATCAGGATTTCGAAACGGTTCTTCACTTCTATACCGTATTGTTCTGGTATATTTGTAAGGTCAAAGCGGAGTGGTCTTGATCCCATAACTATCTTTTTTATCTTTATCTTCATGTCTGCTATTAATAACTCATGGTCCGTGTCACAATAAGCACCTGGTAAAGTTTTTGCTGATGTTATGCTTGACCTCCACCTTCTCTGCACTAAAATGTAATCTATTTGATTCCTGGTTTTCCCATCAGGTGATGTCCATGTGTAAAGTCTTCTTGGATGTTGTTTAAAAAGTGTGTTAGCGATCATTAGCTCATTTTCCATACAAAACGCCATTATATTGTCACCTGCCTCATTTCTGTGTCCTATGCTAAATTTCCCTACAACAGTCCTTCGTCTTCTGCTCTTTCTGTACCAATTTTTGCATTAAAATCACCCATTATAAATACAATATCATTTTTCCGTACCTGGTCCATTGTCGTCTGCAGTGTGTTATAAAAATGTTCTACTTCATCTTCTTCTGCTGCTGATGTAGGTGCATATACCTGGATGACTGTTACATTTCTAGGAATGCCCTTAAGTCTGATTGTTAGGATTCTATCACTTACTGGATTGTAGCCTAGTAATGCTTTTGATGTTGATTTGTCCAAATAAAAAGCCACTCCATTCTTTCCTCCTACTTCTCCGCCAGAATATATAAATATATTATCATTCTCGCTCTTAAAGTGTCCTGATCCTTTCCATCGATGTTCGCAGATTCCCAAAATGTGTATCCGCGTTCTTTTCATCTCGGCACTTATTACTTGATATTTTCCCTCATACATACTTCTTACATTCCATGTTCCTACTCTTATTTTTCTTTTTAGTTTGATACAGGGGTTTTCCTTGGTAACACCGTCAGGATTTTGTCCGTCATCACAATTACTAGTACCGACCTCTGCCTCACACTCTTCCCCAGTGTTAAAATTAGATCTATCTGGCCTGGGGGACTCACCACCAGATCTTTGCCTATTTGACTTTCCATGAATGCTGCTTGGGTTTCTTGGTATGTTTCCAGAAGGTAGTTTACCATTGCTTTCCTTCCGGGCAGTGACTGTACTAGTCAGTGATCGTAGCCATTGTCCCTACATTGAGATCATCTGCCTACCATCATAGAATGGTGACCATAACCAACATTATCTGTCAGCTGCTCTCCCATTCCATCCACCACATGCTCCCATGGCTTCACGTCACCCTGATCGGGGGGCTATACGGGTACTCCACCTTGCCCAAGGGTGTCCCGTAGACTCGCATGACATCATAGCGAAATGTGGCTACAAGGTCGCCGACACGGAAGAATATAAGTTCCCGCTACCAGCATCGTCCTCATAAAAAATCGCAGCGAAAGTACTACATAAAATGACACAAGAAGGCAGAAACCGGGTCTAATCCATGTCAAAAATTCTGCTGTCTTGAAAATACAGTACGTTGTTGTCATGGATCCGCCATCATGTAATTTTGTATACCTTACTAAATCAAGAGTGTGAGAAGCATGAAATATGGAGTGATAAAGGGCAGAATGCAAGACGGGCCTATGCCCTCAGTTCTTCACCTTTTAAAAACTTTCATTCATTCATCTACCTAAAAAAGTAATCATCTGACAAATCTAATAAAAAGTAACTAATCAATGAATCTACCTAAAAGTAACCAATCAACAAATCGATCTAAAATTAACCAATCAATAAATTTAATAAAAAGTAACCAATAAATAAATCTTTAAAAAGATTTAAATAGACTTTAAAAAGGTATTTTATAGCATACACAGAGAATCATTATGGAGGATATTAAGAATATATGGAATACCATCTAAGACTTAACATCATCAGTGACCTCTACAATGGATATGTTTATGCAGTCACTACAGACGAAGGAATGAGTGAATGGTTCCAGATTGAAACATGCGTGAAACAAGGATGTATATTATCTTACTTGCTTTTTGGAATTGCCATAGACTTCATAATGAAAAAATGTTGCAAGGTAAAATGGGAATTGATTGGATACGTGAGACCCAACTGGAAGATCTTGATTTTGCAGATGACATAACTCTTATCAGCGACAATATGAAATCAACGCAAATAAAAACATATACCCTGTCTTCAACGGCTAGTAAAATAGGACTTGAAATTAACAAGGATAAAACAAAAATAATGAAGGTTCTCATTAACAACGAAGGACAAATATACGTAGAAGGAACAGCTGTTGAAGAAGTAAACCATTTTGCATATCTCGGCAGCTATGCTATATATCAACCACAATGGTGGCACTAGAAAAGAAGTTAGAATTAGATTTGCAAAAGCAGCATTGACCTTCAAGAATCTTGAGAACATATGGCATACAAAAATTATAAGCACAAAAACCAAGTTAAGATTATTCAGTTCAAATGTAATATCCACCCTCATTTATGCATGTGAAAGCTAGAAAACAACTAAAGAAATAGACAAGAAATTAGACTCATCGAAAACAAATGCCTAAGGAAAATACTTGGTATAAAGTGGAATGAATTCAAGAACAACGCAGAGATCAGACAGATGAGCAAACAACAACCTGTCTAATGGTTGATCAGAAAAAAGAAGATGGACATATGTCGGTCATGTGATGAGAAGAAACAATCAGAGAATCCTTAAACAAGCTATCAAATGGAACACAACAAAGAAGAAAAAGAGCTCGTCCACGTGGAACTCTAAAGAGGACATTGTTAAGAGAAACCAATTCAGTGAGCATAACATCCCTTGATGAGATTGAAAAACTCGCCGAAGACAGGACATTTTGGCGAACTACCATGCGAGCCCTATGTGATGTTTCACGGCACGGGAAGGATGTAAGATGTAAGAATAAATAAATCTAATAAAAAGTAACCAATCAACAGGTCTACCTAAAAGTAACCAATCAACAGGTCTACCTAAAAGTAACCAATCAACAGGTCTACCTAAAAGTAACCAATCAACAGGTCTACCTAAAAGTAACCAATCAACAGGTCTACCTAAAAGTAACCAATCAATAAATCTACCAAAGTAACAAATCAACAAATAAATAAAAAAGTAATCAATCACCGAATCTAACGAAAAGTAAACAAACAACAAATCTACCAAAAAACGTAACAAATCAACAAATCCACCAAGTAACCAATCAACAAATCTAATAAAAAGTAACGAATCAGCAAATCTACGAAAAATGAACCAGTTAACAAATCTAATAAAAAGTAACCAATCAACGAATGTACCAAAAAAGTAACCGATAAACAAATCTACCAAAAAAAAATAGGTTCCAATCGACAAAACTATAAAAACAGAAAATTATTTTGTAAAACGCAACAGAATATCTCGTTAGAAATAGAAAGAAAAAAAACGAGTCAACTTTCAAATGCTGTGCGTGAGTATTAACAACTCCCCTTTCCTGTTTACCCAATAGCTTGTAAGAAGATCACCAGAGATAAGAAATGTGATACGTCAAGATGAAACAGGATTACTTTTCCTAGAAAATATTATGGTTTGTTGTTTAAGAAAGATCGTGAATTTATAGAGATGCTGAAGAGAAAAATAAGAGAAAATATGCATTTGTTTCTAAAACTAACGTTTTGTTTTACATACGATACGATACCATACCATACCATACCATACCATACCATACCATACCATACCATACCATACCATACCATACCATACCATACCATACCATATCATACCATACCATACCATACCATACCATACCATACCATACCATACCGTAACATAACATACATACATACACACATACACACATACATACATTTATTAGTGTACCTACTTGCCTGCCTACATAGTACCTAACTATCTCCCAGCTTGCTTACTTTCCTTTTTCTTTACCTACATACCTACCTACCTACCTACCTACCTACCTACCTACCTACCTACCTACCTGCCTGCCTGCCTGCCGACGTACCTACCTACCTAAACTGCCTGACAGCTAAAGTAGTATACTGCTAGACCAGTGTGCCACACAACAACACTAAGCAATAACTGCTAAAGAAGTACTTCAATTGTGAGAACCGCTGACCCAGGTAGCAACTGGATTAATATGTTTTCTCCATCTCAACTGATTAAATCTCAGAAAATGTAATGTGTAAATAAGAACCGACACATTTCAACATTTTGAGAACCACTGGACAGCCAATTTGGTAACAGTAAAAACACTTTTTGTTATGGAGAGAATGGCCGGTGATAAGTGAGGATAAGAAAAAAAAACATAACAAATTGAACAGACAGCTCCACTCCCCGAGCAAGAGCTACGTTTGCTGCATAGGGAGGGAGTGTATCACTCTCATTCACAACAGATCAGAAAAACACTACAAAGAGCTAGGAAAGTACATCACTACATCTATTCTTTTATCTATCAAAAACACAAAGAGCTAGGAAAGTACATCACTACATCTATTCTTTTATCTATCAAAAACACAAAGAGCTAGGAAAGTACATCACTACATCTATTCTTTTATCTATCAAAAACACAAAGAGCTAGGAAATTATATATCTTCCTCTCATTATCTTCTTCATCTGTATTCCAGGTGTTGTGAGAGATACTCTCATTTCATACTCCGTTTCTTAAAATACCGGTTTTAACTAGATTTTTTAAAGTCATGTAAATAAAAGATATTTCCATTTCTTAATGTGAAGTCTCAAGTCTCATAAGAAACACCTCCATTTTTGATTGTGAAGTCTTACGTCTTATAAGAGACTCTTCCATTGCTTACTGTGAAGTCTCAAGTGTCATAGGAGACACTTCCATTTCTTATTGTGAAGTTTTATATGAGACATTTCCATTTCTTACTGCGAAGTATGAGTCTTAAAAGAGATTCTTCCACTGACACCACCATAATGCCATATTCAGCATCTCCCAATTCTTCCACACCTCCACATTATTCCTATCCACAACTAGGCTATTCTTCGTTCAAGTGTCTTGCGGCGTGGCGTAGGCGATCATTTCTCTCCACAATTCCCTGTCTTTAGACTTGATTATGAGATCCGCCGGTGACTTTCTTCCTAGCTACACTGACAGCCCATCCAGTAACTTCTTTCTCTGTCTTCCTCTGTCTCTTCTTCCCTCAATTTTTCCGGTTGCCACAATGTGTTCCAATTTTCTTCTTCTCAGAAAATGTCCTATAAATCTCGCTTGTCTGCCTCTGATCTTTGCTATAATTTGCCTTTCAACGCCAGCCTCTCTTAAGACTTCCTTGTTGGTTTTCTTAGCTATCCATGGTAACTTCAACATCCTTATGAACCACATTTCCATGGCCTCCATTTCTCGCTGTACTTTATTATTCATGGGCCATGTTTCACATCCATGAAACAAAACTTTACAAAATTTAAGGGCTCGGAATCTTGTTTCCATTCATATCTATCTGTTACACAAGATGTTTCTCATTTTCTGGAAAAAACGGAAAACATTAAATACTTCAGCAAATAAGGATCACACAGGAAATACTAACCATAAAGATCACACAAAGAAAAAGGATCTTATTCTAAGTAATGGGTGGTTTCCAGGAAATTAAAAACCCCAAACTATTCCACGAAACAAAGATAGAACACTTTGACCTAGTGAAGAATTTGTAAAGGATTTCAAATCTGACAAAATTGTGAGGGGGTGAACGAAGGAAAATGATAATAAAGTAAGATCAATAATAGTAATAAAGATGAAAGGGGCGAAGAATGAGGTTTCCCACAAATGTAATCTGCGGATGTGGATAAGTTTATGCGGTGAATTCAGAGTAAAGATAAAGAGATAATAGCTAAAAGAAATTCTGCGTGGGTAACATCTGGAATGTCAGAAAGTTTGCGAAAAAAAAAACTGGGCTTTTAAAGATTAAACTCCCTCTCTCTTTTTCTGTCTCTCTATCTGCCTCTCTCTGTCTCTCTCTCACTGTCTCTCTTTGTCTCTCTCACTGTCTCTCTCTGTCTCTGTCTCTCTGTGTCTCTTGTCTCTCTCACTGTCTTTCTCTGTCTCTCTCTTTATGTCTCTCTCACTGTCTCTTTCTGTTTCTGTCTCTGTCTGTCTCTGTCTCTCTCAACTATTTCTGTCTGTGTGTGTCTCTCTGTGTGTCTATCTGTCTGTCTGTTTCTCTCTATATATATGTGTGTTTGTTTGTTTTTGCTTTCCTCGAGGGCGAGTGAATGGACTCGACGCCTGGGAGCAGCTGTGTGATAGTGAAGAGACCAGAGATCCCAGGACAGTCTTCTAGTAGTTCCCATAGAAAAGTTCGTGTCTTCAACTCAGATAGTCTAGGAGTACACATCAACGTACGAGGGGTGATTGATAAGTTCTCGGCATAAGGTACAAATACTTGATACACACAGTTGATATTATGTGCATTTGTAGTTCAGATTAATATAAGATTAAACACCAAGTTTCAAGAAATTAACTGCTACACATTTTTTGTACAGGCTACTGAAGTGGTAAGGGTTGGCAGAACTTTAGAAAATGGATAAAATTTCTCATCGAGCAGACATTCGCTACTTCTGCATCAAGGGCTTATCACTGAAGGAGATCCATGAGGATATGGTGGAAACTCTAGGGGAGAGTGCCCCTTCTTACAGCACAGTGAAGAAATGGGCAGCTCAATTCAAACATGGAAGGGAGAGTCTGGAAGATGATCCCCGTCCAGGAAGACCAAGAATAGTAACCACAGATGAAACCACCGGCAGAATCCTTGACATGATAATGGAGGACCGACGACTAACTGAGCGGTACATTGCTACTGAGTTGGGCATCTCCCAGAAACGTGTACATGCCATTATTCACAATGATCTTCAAATGACATTGGGGCCCGAAACTTCTTGGAGCTGATCACAAATGACAGCATCTCAACATGTCAAGAGACAATCTTGGCCATTTTTTTGCAGATCCTGAAAAGTTTCTTCAGCGATTTGTGATTATGGATGAGACCTGGGTTGATCATTTTCAGTCAGAAACCAAAGAACAGTCAAAGCAGTGGAAACATGGATCACCACCTCCAAAAGAAAGCAAGGGTGGTTCTGTCTGCAGGCAAAGTGATGGCTTTCATTTTTTGGGATTCAGAAGGTGTGCTATTGTAGACTATCTTTAAAAGGGCAGAACGATCACCGGGGCCTATTACGCTAATCTTGTGAAGCAACTGCGGGTCAAATTGAAGAAGAGCGTTGAGGGAGATTGACGAGAGGTGTCGTCTTTCAGCAAGACAATGCTCCAGTTCACAAGTTGGTGGTGACAATGGCTGCCATTCATGAATGCGGCATCCATCTTCTTGAACATCCTCCTTATTCCCCAGATTTGGCCCCTTCGGACTATTACCTGTTTACCAAACTAAAAAAAGGAGCTCAGTGGTCGAAAATTTGCTTCAGATGATGACGTCATTCATGCTGTAGACCACTTTCTACTGGCATAAGATGCTGACTTTTACAAAGAAGGGATCCGTGTGCTCAAGGATCGCTGGACTAAGTGCATAAACTTGCAAGGGGACAATGTTGAGAATTAACCAAAAAAGTTGTCCACAAATAATCCGTTGTACCTTATGCCGAGAACTTATCAATCACCTCTCTTATTCATACCATATCCCTGTTGCTTCTAGTGATCTTTGCATGAATCTGTTGAATGTTCACTACTCACTTTCATAGAGCAGGATAGGCCCAAAGTTTTTC
>CM019716.1:8283710-8305768 GCA_009760885.1 Achatina immaculata
CCTGGATACAACTCTCATATCCTTAAACCATTCCCCCCCCCTCTTTCTCCCCTCTCCGAGACCAGCCAGGTAGGGATATATTCTGGGTGGAGCAAAGAAACCAACAAGTAGTGCGCCCTAATTCGTTTTCTTAGAATTTTTTTTAAAAACTTCTTCGTCTCCTTTTTGTCCTCGGTCCTTTACCGTGAAACATAACATGATAATGATTCTGAGTTTCTTCTCGAGAGCCAAGCAGTCTATGGCCGTGGTTCTTTGTGCTTTTCTGTCAGCTTGAAAAGCTATTTGAAGATCCTTGCTGTTTATTTCTTGATAACATGGCTTGTTACGAACCCCTGTATATACGTGTAACTTGAATCTTCTTGTATAATAGGCTTTTTGAGGAGGGGGAGGGGGGAGGCGCAACTTCTTGCAAGTCTCATAGCTAGTTGTTCTCTTATTTTTATACTATTTTTTTATCGTTATTGTTATTATCATTCACGTGAATTTATATTTTCTTTTCACTCCTTTTCCTTCTTTGCCCTGTATCACAGTTGTATGGTAGTTAATTAACGAAGCTGTTCCCGTTTTGTTTTAAATAGTTTGAACATTTTGTTATCACAGCTTTACTGCAGTGGCTTTGTGTGTATATCTATATTTAGTTTTATATATATATATACTCAAAAAACTATTCTTGTGTGTAACTAGTGCTTGTACGTAAGTCGGGCTGTCGTAACTTGGAAACTGCCTGTACACACAATACTCGGCGTAGCTTTAATCAGTGATATATTCGTATTGTCCAATCCTCTGTTTCATTCCTGTATGTGAAATTTTTTTTTCGTAAGTTGACATTAGCTTTACCTAGTTCCTGTATTTCGTAATTCAAACTGAAAGAGTGTGACTCACTGTTGTATATCGAGATACAAGGGGCAGTAACGCACAGTAACAAGAACTGAGAGCGTTAAAGATGAACAAAACAGAAGAAATTATCAGAATTTGAGGATACATAGATTTTGTTGAATGAAAATAACAGTGCATGATTTTTAGCTCATCATCATCATCATCATGTAGTGCCGTCTCCACACAGAAGATTGGCCGCAGCGAGTCTGCAGTCTGCTCTGTTTCGTTTCTTGCCTTGCGTAGCGCACTCGGCCAAGCTGGTGCCTGTCCATCTTTTGAATTTGTCCACTCAACTACATCGTTGTCGTCCTCTTATTATCTGCCCTTCGACCTTTATCTCAAGTAGGGTCTTCAGTATAGTATTACATCCTTGTCGTCCTCTTATTATCTAACCTTCGACCTTTATCTCAAGTAGGGTCTTCAGTATAGTATTACATCGTTGTCGTCCTCTTGTTCTCTTCCCTTCGAACTTTCATAAGGAGAATTGTATCTGTTTATAAATGTTTGTCTTCTCGTGTCTCTCTCCTTGTATCCCATTGAGTGTTACGAGAACAGACTCCTTGCATAGCTTCGCGTATTTGTTTATATTTCTCTTGTCCCGTCAGTAACACGGACACGTAAGGGGATAAAACATGGTGCGTTTGGTGTCCTGGGTTCTGGTATCAGTATGTTGTCTTTGGTTGTCAGTATGTTGTCATTGGTTCTGTTGTCAGTATGTTGTCGTTGGTTCTGTTGTCAGTATGTTGTCTTTGGTTCTGATGTCAGTATGTTGTCATTGGTTCTGTTGTCAGTATGTTGTCGTTGGTTCTGTTGTCAGTATGTTGTCGTTGGTTCTGTTGTCAGTTTGTTGTCGTTGGTTCTGTTGTCAGCATGTTGTCGTTGGTTCTGTTGTCAGTATGTTGTTGGTTCTGTTGTCAGTATGTTGTCATTGGTTCTGTTGTCAGTATGTTGTCGTTGGTTCTGTTGTCAATATATTGCTGTTGGTTCTGTTGTCAGGTCAGTATGTTGTCATTGGTTCTGTTGTCAGTATGTTGTCGTTGGTTCTGTTGTCAATATATTGCTGTTGGTTCTGTTGTCAGGTCAGTATGTTGTCATTGGTTCTGTTGTCAGTATGTTGTCGTTGGTTCTGTTGTCAATATATTGTTGTTGGTTCTGTTGTCGCTGGTTCTGTTGTCAGTATGTTGCTTTCTTGTGGCACGCTGTGTTTGGTGTTTTGAGTTCTGCTGTCAGCATGTTGACTTCTGTGGCAAGCTGTGTTTGGTGTTCTGAATTCTGGTGTCAGCATGTTGACTTCTGTGGCAAGCTGTGTTTGGTGTTTTGAGTTCTGGTGTCAGCATGTTGACTTCTTTCTGGTGTCAGCATGTTGACTTCTGTGGCAAGCTGTGTTTGGTGTTTTGAGTTCTGTTGTCAGCATGTTGACTTCTGTGGCAAGCTGTGTTTGGTGTTCTGAATTCTGGTGTCAGCATGTTGACTTCTGTGGCAAGCTTTCATCAGCATTCCGCAAGGATCTTATCTAAGCCCCTCTCACCCACATTTTGGAATTTTTCTTTTTGTGGCTTTTTTTAAAGGGGGGTGTGAGGTCTCTGGTGCCATGCACCGAGCTCCTTAGTCGACTCTTAAGACATGCTTGGAAAGTAACAAGGGCTGATTTTTTTTTTACCACTGGATTTACTCCAGGCTCCGTAGCTTCACTGGCGTTATTCATATACTGAGGCATCTAAGTTTTATAAATTATCTATAAATGTTAAGATATACTATTTCTTGTGCCGTTTAAAAATCACTATTAAAACAAAACAGCCTGCGAAACGAATAAAGTAATGGTGGCCCAATGAGAGGAGTGAGAGATAGAGAGAAGTGAGAGATAGAGAGAGAACAAACTTTATGTTCAAAGAGTGAAGAAAGGCCAGTCATGTCTGTTTAACACTCCACCCATCATCACTCAACTTTCCCGTTAACCCGGTCATCCAATTTCAGTTTTATATTGGTACCATGCACATTATAAAAATAATAATAAACAGTCTTCAGTTTCGATAGTAATATTTCATTGTCATTGGCAAGAGAGAGAGTGTGTGTGCGTGAGAGAGAGAGAGTGAGAGTGTGAGAGAGAGTGAGAGAGTAAGAGAGAGTGAGAGAGAGGGAGAGAGCTAAAGAGAGAGAGAGAGAGAGGTTCTGGTCGTACCTTAAGGCATTTCTTATCTTCACTTAACAGAGGACTATATAAGCTAATAAGTTAATTATACATTCAGGCAGAAATGACAATAAATTCCGAGACGGAGTGGGCATTATTATGTCAAATGTAGCTGCAAAGAGCCTTGTAGAATGGGAACCAGTGAACAGTCGTATAATAAGAGCACGATACAACCTACGACACGGAAGAATGACAATAATACAGTGTTATGCACCCACGAATGATGCAGATGATGATGTGAAAGACGACTTCTATCACCAACTACAACAAATCATCAACAAAGTCCCTAAACACGACATCCTAATTGCTATGGGGGACTTCAATGCTAAGGTAGGGAAGGATAATACCGACGTTGAAAAAGTGATGGGGAAAGAAGGAATTGACATGGTTAATCAGAATGGAGAAAGATTAATTGAAATATGTCTAACAGAGGGCATGGTCATTGGAGGCACAATATTCCCACACAAAGAGATACATAAAACAACATGGATATCTCCAGATGATAGAACTAGAAACCAGATAGACCATTTTTGTATTAGAAAGCAATACAGAACATCTCTCATGGATGTAAGGGCTTATAGGGGTGCAGATGTCAACAGTGATCACAACCTGTGCATAGGGAAAATAAAACTAAAATTGAAAAGTCAACACAAGAAATCAGTACACAGAAAGATAAACATCCACAGCCTACAAGAAGAAAATACTAACATTAATTTCAATCAGGAACTTGCCAATCATTCCAAAACACCCAGTGAAGTTGAGGAGATAGGTATAGATGAGTTATGGAATTCTTACAGCACAGCCATAATCACAGCAGCAAAAGTAAGCGCTGGATTGGAAAAACCAAATAGAAAAGCATGGATATCAGATAAAACATGGAAGTTATACATGAAAGACGAGCAGCCAAATTAACATGTTGAATGCAAAAGCAGATCATGAAAGAGATTCGTCAAAAGCAAATACAAAGACATAGACAAGAAAGTAAAAAGTTCAGCTAGAAGGGATAAAAGAGAATACATAGACAATATGGCGAAAGAGGCAGAAAAAGCAGCAAAAACAGGAGACAGCAAAACTTTATATAACATACAAAAGAGGCTAACAGGTACTATTACATCTAAAGAAAGACCAATCCTTAGCAAAACTGGAACACTATTAACATCAAGTAAAGACCAAAAGCAAAGATGGGCTGAACACTTCCAAGAAATACTCAATCGACCACACCCAAAAGAATTGTTAAACCTTGAAACTGACTTACCAGCCCCACAACTAAATGTCAATCTAGATGAAATTAAATTGCATGAAATTGAAACAGCAGTGAATTTAATGGCTAACAACAAAGCTGCAGGTGAAGATGAAATAACAGCCGAGATGCTAAAAGCTATCAATAGTGACAACATGAGACAACTACAGAGAATGTTTAACAAGATTTGGAAAGAAGAAAAGGTCCCTTCTAATTGGAAGAAGGGAATCATTGTTAAAATACCAAAAAAGGGCAACCTTAGTGACTGTAACAACTGGAGAGGAGTAACCTTAATATCAGTTGTGTCAAAAGTATTTTGCAAGGTCATTTTGAATAGACTCAAAGATATAGTGGATACTGCAATGAGAGAAGAACAAGCAGGATTTCGAAAAGGGAGAAGCTGTCTCGACCAGATCTTTACTCTCAGAATAATACTTGAAGAACATATTGAAAAGCAAAAACCATTAATACTGAATTTCATAGATTTTAAGAAGGCATTTGATAGCATACACAGAGATTCATTATGGAGAATTTTATGTCTATATGGAATACCATCTAAAATTGTCAACATCATTAAGGACTTATACAATGGATATGGTTGTGCAGTCAAGACAGAAGAAGGGATGAGTGAATGGTTCCAGATTGAAACAGGCGTGAAACAAGGATGTATACTGTCTCCTTTACTTTTTGGGATTACAATAGACTTCATAATGAAAAAATGCTGCACAGGTAACACAGGTATTGACTGGGTACATGGGACCCAACTAGAAGATCTTGATTTTGCTGATGACATAACTCTTATCAGTAATAATGTGAATTCCATGCAAGAAAAAACAGATAGCCTATCTTCACTGGCTAGCAAAATAGGACTTGAAATTAACAAGGACAAAACAAAAATAATGAAAATTCCCATCAATCAAAATGGAAAAATACACATAGAAGGGACAGATATTGAAGAAGTCAATCAATTTGCATACCTTGGCAGCTACATAGACCAGGATGGTGACACTAGAAAGGAAGTTAGGATCAGAATTGCAAAAGCAGCATCAATCTTCAAGAATCTTGAGAATATGGAATTCAAAAGTTATAAGCACAAAAACCAAGTTAAGACTATTCAATTCAAATGTAATATCCACCCTCATTTATGCATGCGAAAGCTGGAAAACAACTAAAGAAATAGAAAAGAAATTAGACTCTTTTGAAAACAAATGCCTAAGGAAAATACTCGGCATCAAGTGGAATGAATTCAAGAACAATGCAGAGATAAGACAGATGACTGAACAACAACCAGTCTCATGGGTGATCAGGAAAAGGAGATGGACATATGTTGGTCACTTGATGAGAAGAAATGATCAGAGAATCCCAAAACAAGCTATCAAGTGGAACACAACAGGCCGAAGAAAAAGAGGCAGACCGCGTGAAACTCTGAAGAGGACATTATTAAGAGAGGCCAAGTTAACAGGCATAAAATCCTTTGATGAGGTTGAAAGACTCGCTGAAGACAGGAAAAATTGGCGAACTACTTTGCGAGCCCTATGTGACGTCTAACGGCACGGGAAGGATATAAGATATATATAAGATATAAGCTGCAAACAGAGGACCACATAAACTGTAAACAGAGGACCACGTAAACTGCAAAGTAGTGGAATATGTTAAATAAAGGATATGTGAAATAATAAAACATGCGCAGAGCCCTTAGAGACATACACATACTAAATCTTGAACTAAAACATAATGAAAATATACAAAGATTATTCAGACTCTCACCGTGTGGACTGCAACCTTTCTTCCCGCGTGTTCGTTCCTACTTCCTGCCAAAACTCCCAAACCAACTGAAAACCGCCTGTCCCACAGACCAGCTCTGAATGCTCTTCTAAACTCTACACATGGCTTGAGTAAACTTTGAATTCACCTAAAAAATTACATCAACCTTTATAACTCTATGCTCAGGTCTATTTGTATCCAGGAATATCACTTCCTCACTCGTTAACACTACTTTCCTTACTCGCATCTCAGATCTTTTGCAACGTAAATCGTTATTCGTTATGTTAATCTTTTCTTTACACAGGTTAGTTAATCTTTTCTTTACCCAGGTTAGTTAATCTTCGTTATATGGCCAGACTTGCCAACCCGTCCTTTGCTCACGTTATGCAATCTTGACGTTATTCTTCGTCCCCAGAATGTTCTAAGCCTTCCTAACACCATTATTTCGTCGGATTATTTTCTTATCTACTTCCACCGTTTACTTGTTCCTGGACGCAATGTCAGTCTTCCAAGGTTTCCTTCAATGTTACTTGCTCTCTCTGGTCGATGTGAAATCAATAGCCCGGTCAATTTGTCGATTCATCAGGCCAGGTTGCGAGCCCGATATAACTAAGGCGTCATTGTTATTCTGTGTTCGAGCACAATGAGTAGGTTTCTTCTTTTGTGAGTTAATCGGTCCCGTAGGTTTGCAGCTTCTAAGCAGAACAGCCACCGATCTGGTTGTTCTATATGATGAGTACGAACAAAATAAAGAACGTACAACAGTCCAATATTTCGGAAAATGCTTTTTGCACGCACGCACGCACGCACGCACGCGCAAACACACACATATACATATACACACACACACACACACATATATATATATATATATATATATATATATATATATAAACACAAGAAAAAAAAGATATCTTTGAGAAGAAAGGAAAATCGCTGTGCAGTTTTGGAAAGAACTAATATTCTGAAAAAAAAATACTAATAACCCTTTTTCTCTGAAAACAACCACAGAAGCAGGTAAATGTCGGATGTTTTGTTATAGTTATTTGGGCATTAGTTTTGCTGGGTAGCTTCTGTCACCTACAGTGCTTTTACTGCAACATCTATCATCAGCTTCTGTCACATCTCGTTCTATCACTGCAGGTTATGTCATATCTGACTCTATCACTGCAAGTTCTGTCACATCTGACTATCACTGCAACTTCTGTCACATCTTACTCTATCACTGCAACTCCTGTTACATCTCATTCTATCACTGCAGCTTCTGTCACATCTTACTCTATCACTGCAACTCCTGTTACATCTCATTCTATCACTGCAGCTTCTGTCACATCTTACTCTATCACTGCAGCTTCTGTCACATCTTACTCTATCACTGCAGCTTCTGTCACATCTGACTCTATCACTGCAACTTCTGTCACATCTGACTCTATCACTGCAGCTTCTGTCACATCTGAATCTATCACTGCACTGACTCTGTCACATATAATTATATCACTATCTGACTCGCATATTCACTCACAGTGACAAAAATGTAACTTTTTAATATTTATCTGCTATTTGGTTGGGGGGGGGGGGGGGGTGTGTTCATGATAAAGGCACACTGCTGAAATATTAGATGATTGTTGTTGATTATTATTTCTACATTTTCTTCTCTGCTTTTATCACTTCTCTGCTTGCCTTCATCTTTCGACATTGTCGTAAACCGAACCATGCACCTCTGTCCGCCTCTACCACATTAGCAATAGCTTCGTCGCAATTATCCTCACATTCGTCTTTAAGAACAACCACAAGGAGCTGTTCCCACAAACATAAGCCTTTTGTTTCTTCTTTAGTTTTGGTCAAGCTGTGGTCAGTGACTGTCAGTGCTTAATGTGGCTTTAATCTGCCCTTGCCTTTCCTCCCATTCGAACGTGCAGACAAACGGCAAGCTAACACGCATACTATTACAATAAACAGCCAGAACACTGTTGTACACGTAGCTTCAAAACAGCTTTATTGTAAACTGCATCCACAGCTGAGGATCTGTACAGTTAGTTTCATGTAGCTTTTGCTCTAAGAGCGTTGGAAACAAGGCAGACGGGGGAAACAGAAGAAAGAATGATGTTACGTTATGTTGCAGAACAAAAATAATATAGTTGACGCTTCGACTTTTCGTCTTCGTTAAGGCAATGATAAAAACAGAACACAGTGAGACCGCAATATTAACTCTTTCACGCCCGAATTATTTCCCTTGCTACGACAGAATACATTTTGTTGAGAAATTTTGGTGCAAAGAAACTGGAAGGAAGTAACTATATAATTTTTCTTTGTTTAATATGGGTTGGGTTAGATATGTACTACTTTCCATTTTGTTTAGACTGTCTAAACATCGTTCTGAGCAGTACTCGCATAAGTGTGCAATATCTACTAACCTTACCAATGTTGTTTTGGAGCAAAAGCGTCGTTAAAAATGAGAATGTGACACGGTTAAGAAAACCAGGAGTACACAATGAAACCAGCAGAATTATAAAACATTATAAAACCAATAAGGATTTGGGAATACAACACTGATAGAGTTATAATGTTACAGTTTGCTAGAGTTCACATTTCCCGCCTTCCCTTGCTCTTCTGCATTTGAAGTATTTTGATATTATCTGTGGACTCCAATCATATCGCATGAACGAAGTCAAACTTTTCTTCAGTTTTATGAGACAGCTCTGTACCTTATCTCCAGTTTTATGAGACAGGCCTGTAGCTTTTCTCCAACTTTATTTGACACACCTGTAGCGTTTCTCCAGCTTTATTAGACAGTCCTGTTGCTAAGTGGCAATTTTTGTTTCTAGAACTAGTGTCTCGAGTTAAAAGTATAGTATCGAATTCAAACAGGAAAAGTAATTCATCTAGGTTTCTTATCTGCTCATCCACCAGATTATCATTTATATTTTCTTTTAATGGGACCGAAACTTAAAGAAAGGAGCAATTTTAAAATAAAAATGACATCCAGGATAACCAGTGTGCCAGAAAGCGTCCACTGCACTAGCTACATTATTGCATTGGTTTGTTCTAGCATTAAAAGATTGTTCTAACATGAAAAACAAAATTGTTCCAACATGGATGATGTCTTTCATAGCTTTAATTTTCTATAAGAACATTTTTTTTTGTCCTCAGAGATGGATGAATCAATCAGGAAACTTGAAACGTTAAACTCCGCCTTAATTTAATAAAATTTCACTGGAAAAAAAAAGTTCCCCATTTTTAAAAATGTACTATATACGTGAGATCGTCTTCAGTGTCAAAAAGCATTATTTGATAACCACATCACTAAAAAACTGAATACATATTCCTTCACTCACTGTAATATAAATTGTAGAACATACACCTTCATTCATTGTAATATAAAATGTAAAAAAAAAACCATTGTATTAAAAGAACAAACATTGAGGAAACTACATATCGCTAATCTAATTTTTACGGCACACAGAGGTGGTCAGAATTTCTTTTTTTTTTTTTTAAACTTTAAGGTATTTCTAATTACCGGAACAAAAAAAAAAAAAAAGGTTAAACATTCGCACAAAAGATCTAAACATTTCCATCGTTGTCAATCGACATCGTCACATTTTTTTTTTCTTTTTACATTCACTTCATGAGCTTTGTGTCAGGAAAACTATCACCCGCGACTGTTCAGCAGCCTGTGACATGTATGGCAGCAGTTGACGGACACGGCCTGGTTTGTCCGGCACTCGTCGATAGTGAAATAGGAGAACAGATTCGAACAGTTCAGCCGTCCAAACTGATTTGTGGTGAAGATAACTGGCCTGTCCCCGTACTGGCAATCTGAAGAGAATAGAGAATTATGGCAAGGGTAAAGTTTTTCCTGTAAGAGTTGGGTTTTTTTTAGACCCGAATTATGGCAAGGGTAAAGTTTTTCGTGTAAGAGTTGGGTTTTTTTGAGACCCGAATTATGGCAAGGGTAAAGTTTTTCGTGTAAGAGTTGGGTTTTTTTGAGACCCGAATTATGGCAAGGGTAAAGTTTTTCGTGTAAAAGTTGGGTTTTTTTTTTAGACCCAAGTGATGTTTGGATCACAGACCAGGAACTCATTTATAGTACTGACCGTAATCCACAAGACTGTAGGGTATAAAGTTTGTTTACGGAAGGGAACCTTGTTTAAAAAAGGACTGCTGCGTCGAAGACAGCCAAACGTTGTGTGAATATAAAATCAGTTATGAGAAAACCAACTTTAATTTAATTTCATAAGAGACAGACAGACAGACAGGCAGGTAGGCAGGCAGGCAGACAGGCAGGCAGGTAGATATTCAACTTTATTTGGAACGATTGAAGAACTGGGCATGCAGGTCCGTATAAAATTCTGCACTTTGCCTTCTATCAGTCACTCTTTCCAATCATTCTGCTTAACAAAGGTATACAAATTATAAAAAGAATGAATAAAATGTAAAATAGCAAAACAGTTGCATGAGAGAGCGGGAGAGAGAGAGAGAGAGAGAGAGAGAGAGAGAGAGAGAGAGAAGGACTGAGGGAGGGAGGAAGGGAAATAAAAGAATAAAAATAATTAAGTCTCAACTAATCTAGTATTTAGAAACCCAATTTGCAAACAATAACAAATTAGAATGAGTTAATGTCATGTATTAATTTATAACAATTCTTCATTGTAAGATATACGTAAGAAAATTCTTACACAGGTTCATTGGTATATCTTCAAAATCGTTGATAGAGAGTAGAAAGTGAATGTGACGCTTTGTTTTCCCAGTATGTCTTATGTCTGAGCGACTCACAACGAGGCCAAGCCTAATCTGACAAACTGTCCACTACCTGACTGACTTGATGAGCTCACCTGCAGGCACATCGTTTGACAAGCTTACCTGCAGACACATCATTTGACAAGCTCACCTGCAGACACATCGTTTGACAAGCTCACCTGCAAGCACATAGTTTAACAAGCTCACCTGCAAGGCACATCTTTTGACAAAGCTTACCTGCAGGCACATCGTTTGGCATCCACTGTCTGAGCCTTTCGCACGTCTGACAGCAGAGCTTCCTCCTCTGCTGAGAGTAGCAGTTGATGCGAACGTTGCTGGTGTTCTCATCAAACAGCTGACACAGGTTCGAGTTGTAGTCTCCCCAGGGACATCCTTGGAAGAGAAGACTGGACAGCTGAGAATGGTAACAGCTATGGAAGAGTCACGAGGAAGTTTTAAGAGAGGCTCTATTAAACTGAAGTTGACGAATGGACGTGAGAATCATCATTATGGTAATATGATAATAGATGAGGACGGTATCGTGGCTGTAAATGATGATAGAATTGTAACAGGAGATGAGAAAAGCAACATTTAAAATTGAGGAAGATGGCTGGCGAGTATAGTATGAGGGCGTCACCGAAAAGGTACACGATAGCAGCAACATGATAGCACACGAGGGCAGTATCATGATAGAAGATGAAGGCAAACATCATGAAAGTAGATGGCGAGAGGATCATCACAGTAGATAAAGGCTGTATCATGATAGAAGATGAAGGCAAACATCATGAAAGTAGATGGCGAGAGGATCATGACAGAAGATAAAGGCAGTATCAGAGCACTCACTGTAGATGAGAAGTAGCAACAAATTAATACATGGATTGATCAAAGAACTAGACTCAAACAGTACCATGAAGCAGAAAAGAACAACAAAAGCAACTTACAAGCACAGTGTCATAATAGTAAATAAACGAGATGAAGACAGTATAATGAAGAATCCCCAGAGTTCATCGAGTCTCAACTTCCACTTGTAGTTATCAATCTAGAAACCTACTTTTTCCGATACTCCTCTCTAATCTTCTGTTGCCAGTATTCATGTAGCCAATTGATCAGCTCAGAAAATGGGAGAAGACAATAAAATGACACGGGCTGGTCAGATTAAGGTTCAAGTATCCCTGTCCGACGATTGAGGATATGGAGTTTGGCCATATTTTCCCTTGACCTGGCAGCAGACTAAAGGTTGACGATGTCAGCATCAGATCTAGTCGCTTTTCCTTCCCCAGGTCCAGAAGGAGTCAGGTATCAATTTCTACAGCTAAATAGTTTTTTGGGTGTAAGTTTCTATATATGGCTAAATATATAAATGCACACAAAGCCACTGGAGTAAAACTGTGATAACAAGGTGTTAACACTATTTAAAACAAAAGTAGGAACAGCTTTATTAGCTAGAGAGCACACAGTTGTAACGTCTTGGTTTACACTTAATCATACAAAATTGTACAGGTCAAAGAAACAGGGAAATGAGATAAAATATAAGCTCACATGAATGATATACATTGCTATTTTCTCTTCTTTCCCTATCTCTTTGTCCTGTACGTTTTTTGTATGATTAAGGTGTAACCGAAATAACCGTGTGTGTAGCATAGTCTTGTAAGTAATGATTATAGTTGTTATTAGTATTATTAATGAATATGATTATGAAAATATACTGTAACATCGAATAGCGACAGAGAAAAGTGGGTAGGAAAGGAAGAGAAAGGTATACTTCCGTGACACTAGAACAAGACAAGGGCAAAAGTAAACAGTGAAAATAATGAATAGAAAAAGACAAGACTCAATGACGCTGAGATATAGGTAATACAAAGGTAGGACGCCAGAAAGTAGGATGGTCCAGTGATAACAAAGCGGTGACTGGACGTTTACTCGTGTAAACAAAACAGAAAAGACGAATAGAAAAGGCCGACGCAATGAAATGCAAGGACACAATAAAACCTCCGACATGAAAGAGCAAGATAATGACTTAGGTAAATAACAAGCGTATAGATGAGACTGGGGCTTTTATGACGCTATTGCACACGGTTTTTAAATAAAGGAGTGACCAATTCGGCCAGCTGACCAATTAAATATCTAGAGGCGTGGCCTATTGGACAATTGACTTACGAGAGATAAGTCACGGAGCAGTTTGAATGACGGACAATCAGAACGCTCATGGGAACCAGTGGACATCTGAAGGGTGGAGCCAAAATACTTATTGGTTAATCCATCAAGCTGGACTTGAAGATAAAAAGGCGAGCAGAGAGACAGGAAAAAATGGAAGAAGTGCGAAAGTAGAAGAGGAAACCAAGAAGTACGGAAGTAGAAGAGCAAGGAGACAGAGTAGGGAGATCGTCAGAACACCGTCGGTCCGGCAAGTAGCGACTGACCAGATCTGCAAGAAGGACTGGCAGTGCGCATGGACAGTCAAGAGTGAAGAAAGAAAGTCCAACCAGAACAGCCGAGAAGCCATAAGATGAGAGATAAGAACAAAATCCCAGAGAAGAGGCAAATAGACTTTGCTCGTTAGTACACTGCGATAGAGGAAGACCGTGAGAAGAAATCAGAAGACAGACAAGAGAAGAAAGAGGACGAGACGATATAAAATCAGAAGTAGTTTTAGACGGAAGATTGTTTTCAAGTGATTCAAGTGATTAAGAAGAATTGACAGTTTTGAAACTTTGAGTACAGTGGTTTTAGACGAGACAGACGTGGTTTTACTGAGATAGGAGGAAATGTTCTCGTATCAAGTGTAGAATATTGTGATTTTGAGAAATTGAGAAATGCTGCGTGTAGAATATAATAGAATTTGATATAGTGAACAAATGATTAAGTGTTTCAATCCAAGCGACGTAATGGACAATACATCTTGAACTTATTTGTCGGAATTAAATAAATAATGTAGAAAACATTTTCACTGGACTTGCTCTAGATTTAGTGAAGTGGCAGTGTTTTGTGAAACCTAATCCAAACAGTAGAAATCTGAATGTGTATGAAGATAAAGTCGGTATTAATCAAGAACATCTTCTTTATTCAGAAACATATGATTCACAGTCAGTTCGATGTTATATGTGCTCGTTAATTGGTAAAGATGTTCCCACTTTTGTTTTGAAGACCCTGTCCGTTTCGACAGTCAGCGACCCATAGCTGACATGATAGGGTTGGCGAACCATAGCTGACATGATAGGGTTGGCGAACCATAGCTGACATGATAGGGTTGGCGAACCATAGCTGACATGATAGGGTTGGCGAACCATAGCTGACATGATAGAGCTGGCGAACCATAGCTGACATGATAGGGTTGGCGAACCATAGCTGACATGATAGGGTTGGCGAACCATAGCTGACATGATAGAGCTGGCGAACCATAGCTGACATGATAGAGCTGGCGAACCATAGCTGACATGATAGAGCTGGCGAAACATAGCTGACATGATAGAGCTGGCGAACCATAGCTGACATGATAGAGCTGGCGAACCATAGCTGACATGATAGAGCTGGCAAAACATAGCTGACATGATAGGGTTGGCGAACCATAGCTGGCCAAGACCCCGTCCCACCTCTCCGTTAGTACCCCCCCCCCCCCCAGTAATCGGCCTAGTTTGCCTAAGGGGCAGGGATGGCCATAGCCTCCACAACGGTGAAGTCTTCTAAAGAAGTACTGCACATCCCTTGCTTTCTATCTGCACTCGGAGATCGAAACAAAAATATCCACCATAACCTGCTCACAATCTGACACGATGCTATACCTCAACTTCTTCACCGCATTAGCTGCAAAAAAAGCAGCCCATAGTTCCAGGGAGATTAGAAGAGGAGACAAGACAAGGCAACAATTTCTACGACTGGGAGGTGACTCCAGTCAGATTTGAACCACAAACCTCTCGTGAGAAACGAGTGCACTGTCCACTACGCCACTCTAGCGTTCAGTAAACAAACACGGGTCACAAATTGTGTACAGCCCGGATATAGCGTACCTGGGCTTGCCGTGCTCCTAATTTGACTGCAGGTTTCACAGCATAACCTCTGATTGTCTGGCACGTAGCAGAGTCCAGGATTCTGCCTTACGTTCTCACACCTGATAGACATATCACCGTACTCGCAGCCAGCAGGCATGTCTGAAAGTAACGATGATGAATACAGTCTTTGATACTGGCGTTAGTCAATAACGATACCAGTGTAAAACTGCCGTGATACTGATGTTCTGAAGATCGATACAGAAGTTACTCAACACGATACTGATGCAAAGGTAACCACGATACTGATGTAAAATTGCTGTGATGTTACTAAAAATAACAATGTTAGGTTTTTCACTATACTAAAATATCTACTACAGAAAATTAGATGATAATTCTTGACATAACTGAAAAGGGAAATTATAACACAATTGACCGTGCCTAGAAAATGAAAATAAATATATGGATAAATGACTGGATATTGATTTTCGGATGATTAGAGGCTGATTATAAAAATTACCGGAGAATGATGATAAAATAACTGATAATGATGATAAAATAGCTGAGAATGACGATAAAATAACTGAGAATGATGATAAAATAACTGAAGAATAAAGATAAATGACAGGACAATGACATTTAATGACCGAAAAATTGTAACAAAATGACTAGCGAATAAAATGACCGGAGAGTCATAAAATGATTAGAGAATGATGATTTGAGAATGGTAAAAAAAATGATTGGAGAATGATAACAATATGACTGGAGTTTAACATGAGATGACTTCTAAAAGATGATCTGATTGCTAAAATAACTTTAAAATGACAACAAAATGATTGGAGAATGACATAAAGTGACTGAAAATGATAATGAAATGATTGTACAATGATGACAAACTGGCTAGAGAATAATGATAAAAGGACAAGATTATGACGATTAAAAAAAACTAGGAAATGGTGATAACATTACTGGGAAATGATGATGACATGACTGGAGAATGACATAAAATGACCAGGAAATGATGACGGAATGACTGGAGAATAACGATAAGTGAAATGTGACAAGACGGGTTTCTGCAGCGTCCCCATATATTTCCAGTATACGAAATCTCAGTATGTGTCACTGCTTTTTACGAGCTTTTCACAGCGATAAGCGTCAGTCAGCGTGTTATCAGACAAAGATCTTTTCTTTTCCAGATAAGAAATGTAAACATCCGGAAAATAATTCCAGGTAAGTGTAACGGTTATCTCCCTTGTGCAGTGATGGTTATCTCTCTTGTCATCTCCCACAACTGTTATAAAAGTTACCCAGCGAACAAGGAAGAAGTAATTTTCTCGGAAAAGATGAAACCCAAGCCTACATTTTTATTTAATATTTTAGCCTTTCGCCAGGCCTCTACTTAAGGCTCCCTTCTTCATGTAGTTTATTCTAAAGATAAGTCACTGTTATTATGAGGAGATAAGAGAGATGACGACTGAGGTAAACCAGGTTCTGGTAATAAAGATAACATTGAGGAGTATGGTTCAGTTTTACAAAAAGATAGAAAAGTGAGAAAATTTGGCAGGAACAAGAATGACATAAAGTAAACAAGAAGTAAAATGAAGAACGTACAACAATCCAATATTTCGGCAAAAGCCTTTTTTTTCAAGGATGACATTTTAAAAAACCTGCAAAATATAAAATACATGAAAAAAAAATAGATGAAAACGTAAGCACTTAGCTCTTTTTTAAAATATTCTCCTTGTAAGAAATACCGACACAAAATATCATTCTTTCCTACAGATAGTGTGCATAGTGTATACAGTACCATTTACGTTTATCAGTGCATTGTGTATACAGTACCATTTACGTTTATCATGTTTACTGTGGTTACCCTATGGATAATTGTTTCATGAAATATTTATTTGAAAAAAAAAAACAGGAAGCCTGGATTTTTCAGACAATCACCCCCTTCTTATCAGTCCTCCAAAACAGATGGTAATTAGAAGTTTCTTTTTTTCTTATGTATGGATGATTGGATGCGCCTCTTCTTCCACCTTCCCAGTGTTGGGTGGTCATGCTGCTATACCCGCAGCCCCGTTTCCCTGAGGAAGTCTGCGGTCATCTCCAGGCTTGAGTGGGAGCCCCCACATCTTTTCTTCCAGTTCCTCGCCCTTGGGCCAGATCTTCGCTCGGAGGTTTGTATGACAGGATCATATCTGGCAGAGAAAACTTAAATATCTGGCAGAGAAAACTTAAATATTCTGGACACATAAAACGTCGTGATAATTTATAGAGAAGACCGTCTTGGAAGGGTACATAATGGGAAAAAGAAAGAGAGGAAGACCAAGGAGAAGATGGCTGCAAGACATCGTTGATAATCTGCGAATGGACGCATCAGCAGCAGGCCATCTTGCTCACAACCGAGAGGCCTACAGGAGAGCTGTTAAGGAAGCAAAGTTCCGCAAGGGACATGCAGATGAATGATGTGTACGTTTGGATTTGTTTATTGCGTTGACGATGGGGACTAAATAACGTAGACTTTTAACAGCAGAACCTGAAATGTTAACATAATAACGTGAACTTTTAACGGAGTTTTCATAAATGAACTTCTCTAACGATAACCACTCTTTTCAGACTTAGAAGACGCTGTAGAGGAGGGACAGTGTTAGCTGTTTGCACAAGCTCCGAGCAACGCTCTTACTGAACAGTGTCTTTCAAGGATTTTGTGTGTGTTTTGTTTGAGGGTGTCTTTTTACCAAAACCTTTGATTGACATGATCGGTCACAGTGTTTCCAGTCTGGCTGTGAGTTTTGGGATGGGACACCCGATATGTCCTACGCCGCATTAACCTGGTCTCCACTCATCAGGGCGCCACTCAGGCCTATTCTGAAGGAAGGATAAAGCCCCTACGTTTGGAAATCTAGAAGATAGTTATAAATAAATCACAGTATAACGTAACTGTCTTCATAGAAACAAATAAACAAACAAACAAACAAGTGTGGAACAGTACCAACAGGTGGTGACAATATAACCCGCTGTCTTCATAGAAAGAAAGAAAGAAAGAAAGAAAAAAAGAAAGAAAGAAAAAGAAAGAATGAAAGAAATTATAACAAAATAACACTCCTTGTTTTCATAGAAAGAAAGAAAGAAACAAACAAACAATCAGCGAGAACCTTGCTATACGTTACAGCCTCAATAACTCTCTCTCTCTCTCTCTCTCTCTCTCTCTCTCTCTCTCTCTCTCTCTCTCTCTCTCTCTTCTCAGTTCGGGTCTTCACCCTTGAACTCTGACCTCTCGAGACACGCTAGACTTTTAATCACTAAACTTTCAAGCAAGTTTAAGCGGCTTCCCTTTGTTAAGCATCTTTGCACTGAGTCCTACTGATGGTTTTAATGAGCATTCAAACATTGATTAGTTGTGGTCTGCAGATAAGAATACAGAAGCCATTAAATTTATAATATAAACAAAAAAGCAGCAACATATTTCAAGGCACACGGAGAGAAACCAAGAAACTATGAAACGCCAATGAGGTCAGTGTTCATTTCTGATAAGTAACCACACGCACACGCTAAAATGAATCTGTTGATTATCTGTATTATGAAATGGTAATTATAAACGATGATGATGATGATGGCAAAATTTGCATAGGATAATGTGACGTCAGTCAAGGTCAACGAATACTTAACTGTTCCGCCTAAACCTCTGGCAGGTCTCACAGCACGAATGGAGGTTCCTGAGATCGTAGCAGTCAGAAGCTGTGATGGTTGAGCAAAGCTCAGCGTGGTCGCCGTACTCACATCCTGCCGGTGTAAACAAGACATAACGTACAACCAGCAAATCTCCTGTGGGATACTCCTAGAAAAAACATGAATAAGGTAAAGCATTTCTTTTTTAACTACCTAAATGCTGTCCGGTAATCTCCTGACTGAGATCTGGACACCGCAGGTTGAGACACCATCTATGCCAGAAGCTGCAAAAGCCTGCAGCAAAGAGCAACAGACACCACGTCACATCCTCCAGAGCTGTCAGTTACACAACTCACCCAGGCAAAAGGACATGGCCAGAACTCAGCACCCAACGGGAGAAACTCTACGGCGAAACTGAAAACCTCAAAGATGAGCTGCAGCATTTGTGACAGAGATTGGTGTTTATGTCTGACGCAAGACGAAGAGGAAGAAGTGATGTCCATTTAAGGCAGTATCCTCTGGGATTCCATCTTCTATGTGTAGAATGTAAACTTGTTGCTCATCTCTCTGTAAATTTCCACTAGTATCCACTGGAATAATATTCTTTCTGCTTACAACGACAAGTGTTGACTTTATCAATTACTGTTAATATTTTATCTCATTTAATCTACGACTGTTCTACGTTGTTTTGCGTCTGTTTTGTTATTCACTTCACAGACTTACTTGCTCCCAGGTTCATTCTCTCTCAGTGGAAACAGTAATATAGAAGCAGCAACTTTACGGTAGAAATGACTTTAATGAAGCACTTGGTGACGATGAGTCGATGAGCGATATGACGAGAACGACAAAAGGCATCAACAAAATCCATGGACACAAGACTGGACACTCCACGATATAATATATGTTCCCGGCAGACTATTGTCGCCATCAGAACATCCTAATACATCTATTCTACATCTATTTCACTAAACAACACCATTTCTACAGACTCTTCTTCTTCTTCTTCGTTCGCTTCTCCACCAAGACCGCCCTGTGATCTTACTGAATTTACGCCTGTGGTCCTCGTTAAGGCCCGTGGTCTCCCGTGTGGTCCCCGAAAGGACCACACGGGATCCCCGAGAGGACCATAAGAGGTTCAGAGTATCGCAGGGCTTGAGCCTGTATTCTTGGTGGGTCTCAGAAGCGGGATTGCGTGACACCGTGGTTTTCTTTGTGCTCCTGGCATCTCCTTAGGTGCTTCGATCTCCTCTTCAGCATCTACATCATCTCAGAATGATTGATAACACCTGTCCTAGGTAGACGGACCATCTTTCTGGTGATTTTGCTATAATAACTTTGAAGTGAAGAATGACCAGTCTGGCGATTATTTGAATAACGTCCAAACTTCAAGACGCCAAAACTCCCCGAGTCAACAGTTCCGCAGCCCAAACGTCGACGGAACAAACGCCAGCGCCAGAAAGTCCAGTTTCGTTTGGTTGAATGTGGAACAAACGAGTTATTACTACAGCCTGTTCTTGAAGCATAGACAGTAACCAAGAGCATTCAAGATATACTGGAAGCAGCGGAAATATGCTTCCTAAGAAGAATGATGGAAATGCCATGGACAGCCAAAGAAAACAATTGAAGAGGTTCTAAGCGAGGCTGGAGACAAGAGAGAAATTATGGCAAAATTCAGAACACGACAATCCAAATTTGTAGGACATATTTTGAGAATAGCCCGACTAATACCGCTAGTGACAACGCGAGAATTGGTGGGAGAAGAGGACAGAGGAAGACAAAGAGACAAGATACTTGCCGGACTTAAAGAGCGGCATGGAGAACAGTCCAACACAATCTTATACACAGGATAGATGGTTGTGGAAATCACTGACGACCAACGCCTAGTTGGCATGGACCAGAGAGAGTACTTCAACAGCTCTGTTTATTTCATTCTAAAATTCTGCTCGTGCTTTTAAATTCCCTACTATTTGACCTCCTGCTGTTTCTGCCATGTTGTCTCACATCCTTCCCTCCTGCCATCTCTCTCATTTCTACCCCGGAGCTCATGACTAAGGTAGCTGGCCTGGGGCATGAACGACGGTTGAGAATTTGCTAAACCGCTTGCTGTATCTGGAACTAAATAACCAACGATAACAACAGCAACAACAAATACAGACAGACACAGAAGCGTAATTCTGTTATTCCTGGCATCAACGCCTTCAGAATTTCTCACCCGTTCTTGAAGGCTGCTTTCTCTGTGCACACACCTCGCAACATTGCTTGGATGTGTACTCGTGTGTGTAGCACAGGTAAGCGCCATACTGGAGAACTGCCTGCTGACAGTCCAAGCCGTTTATGCGAAGATCTATGCCAGTTTCTGGACAGGCCTGTTTAAAGAAAAAAAAAAAAGAATTAGGCGAAGGTGTCTATGGCGCAAATTTACCAAAGCAGGTAGGTGAAGGAAGGAAGGAAGGAACGAACGAACGAACGAACGAAAAGTTAGCAATACGGAGTAATAACACTGAAACGCTTATGAAAAACAAAAACTTTTCGGCAAAATTGCTTTTACCAAGGGCAACAGAAAAGATAAAGTAAACACGTAAGGAAACTCATCTGCGATTCGCTCTCCCTGAGGAAACTAGGCAGACAGTGGCTACAACGGGCGAAAGAGGGAATGCGGATTCTGATTTATATCGAAAGGTCCACCGGGAACAACTATGTTAAGAACACACTTATCTTAACTTAGTCTTTGTGAGACAAGGAACATAGATCTGTTTGCTTAAAAACTCTGACCTGCTTCTGTAGCCCAGAAATTTGTACCAATTAACACTAATTGTAAATCGTTATGTTTGTAAAATGTAACGTCAGGTTGGTGGATGGATGGGGACAAGGAGATCGCCGGTAGGGATGAGGAAAATCTGATGTGAACCCAATGAATCCAGGACGTGATAAGCCTATGAGTCTTTACAACAACTGCTATCAGAATGATGTAAAAAAAAAAAAACAGAGCCAGCAGACTATAGATGGCTGGGGAATGGACATTGTTGAAGCACTCATCAGATTCTTCATCCCAGAGTCGGAGTGTCTCTATGGAACTGTCTTAAAGCCGTCTGACATGGAGAAGGGGGTTAAGTACAGCCAGCAGAGGCTGGAAAACAAAATTTATGGCCAGGCCAGCCTACACCACTGTCTTCATGGCAGTGTGAGCAAGACCACAGTCTACCCTAGCAAGTAAAGGTGCTGAAGTTGGAGGTACCCAGCCAGAAGGCGCATCGCAAAAATCAGGGCACCACGCATCATCGCCAATGTGCCGAAGAAGAAGAAGAAGGTATAGAAAGGTCATTGGCGATGCTTAATACAGGTTTTCTGAGAACATTTTGAAATCATTTATCGGATAGCTATGAGAAAAATCTGTGAAAGCTACTGGTAATTGTTTAGTTTTTAAATACAAACTATACATCAGAAGTAGACAGTTTGTTGTTACTGAGGTGGATTATGAAGTGCAAATGGGAGATGCTGTTCACCACAGTGACCACTTGGCAACCTTCCACATTATCTAGGTGCGTCTTCTTTTGTCTTCCAGGAACCTTGAGCTGGTGTTCTTTTGCAGCCAGTGTTGTGA